>CM067365.1:18639438-19001938 GCA_034401795.1 Chaetoderma sp. LZ-2023a | reverse complement strand
ATCTCTCTCTCTCTCTCTCTCTCTCTCTCTCTCTCTCTCTCTCTCTCTCTCTATCTCTCTCGCTCTCTCTCTCTCTCTCTCTTTCGCTCCCGCTCCGTCCCAATTACTTCCACCTTCCCATCTCCTTCATCTCCCTCCCTCCCTTCTTCCCGCCCACCCTCCCTCCCCATCTCGCTCCCTTCCTCCCTCACCCCTCTCTGTCTCTCTGTCTCTCTGTATCCGTCTCTCTGTCTCTCTGTATCTGTCTCTCTCTCTCTCTCTCTCTCTCTCTCTCTCTCTCTCTCTCTCTCTCTCTCTCTCTCTCTCTCTCGCTCTCACTTCCTCCCTCCATATTTCGCTCTCTCCTTCCCCCGTTCCCCGTCCTCGCCATCTCTCTCCCCTCCCCCACCCCTCCCTCACTCCTCTCTTCCTCCCCTAAACCTCTCTCCCTCTCGCTATCCTTCCGTCGCACCCTCCCTCCATCCTCCCTCCCGCCTTTCCTCCCTCGGTGACTGCACCCCACTAAACCAGGTACACCTCTCTCTCCTCCCCTCGCTCCATACTTGCGCTCCCCCATCCCTCCTCAACACCCCCGGCCCTCTTTGTGACGGCACTCCACTAAAAAATGCCAGACCGTCTATTATTTATTGTCAAGGAAATGTTATCTGTCATAAGCACAGTAACCAGATCGGGTTCAAAAATCATAAAATAAAAATGTTGTTTATTTTGTAAAGCAACTTTAACTAGAAAATTTCAAAATACGTTGTATACTTTGCCATGGGGTTTTTCATTGGCTTTTTTTTTATTGCTGGCATACATGTTTAAACTGCACATCGCATGCTAGCGTGTGGATCAGCGCTGTCAGGCGCAAAACATCACCAACAGCTTTGAGTCAAATTATTTTCCAACTACACCGCATACCCAGATTGTGGTTTGCAATTTGGCATTTTTTATGAGAAAATTGAAATGTTCTTGAACAGATCGGCAGCAACACGTTGCTATAAATTTAGCTACATGCATAGTTAAGATTGACATTCTGTAAATGCAAGATTAACCCTTTAACCCTTGAATTTCTTAAAGAAAATTTAAATTTTATCATAGAAAATGGCCATGTGCAAACCAAGATAAGACTATTTTTTACAATTTACCACTGGAATGACTGGCTCGGTTATCGAGCCAGTCATGCCAGTGGTAAACTGTAAAAATAGTCTTATCTTGGTCTGAGCATAGACATTTCCCAAGACCACTGCAGAAACCGCCTTGTGCTGATATGAGCGTTAACGGATTAGCGTGCACTCACCGCCTGCTAGAACGATGTCGCTATACTCGTCAGTCAGTAATGTATAAAAACTCGCACAGCCAGCTGTCGCATTGCGTGGTACTAAACTAACTCACTACTGTGCAACTAACGACTTTCTTGTCTGCGTATGTGCCCTTCGTCTTGCGATACAATGCCCAGTACACATTAACCTTTAGACATTACATGCCAGATATGACACACGACTTGTGATGTAATGGATATTCTATTGAGTATTTTGAAACTAACCTGACTGGAATGTGTTGCCGCCTATGAAAGCGACATATTCCTGTCAAATTAGATTCAAAATTTGTCAACAGTTTTCCTGTAGGCGATAGTTGTCTTGAAATTTTGATATTCTAATTTCATTGGGTTAAACTGTTCTGGTATTTTCGCATTCGGGGTAAATGATTATCATTAGCCATTTGAAATACTCACGGCTTCCAAGAATGTTCGGATAAACGCTGAAAGGTGGTGAACTATTGGCGCGAGACCTAAGAACAGAACACGCCAGAACGCATTTGGATTTATTGATGGTGGTTTGGCAGGAACACATTGCAGATTCACATCAACGTGAATTATGAATGGTTGCAAGACGAGGTACAGTCATTGTTATTGTCAGTGTTCTCTGACGCAAGGGATTCATCCATAGCTTTCCTCACCAATCTCTATCAAAGTTCCGCCCATGCTTTGCCCGTGTCAATCGAACCTTGACCGGCGTTATGAGACGGCATTATGATTGTGACGCCAGTCTACATATGGAGAATAGTGTATGATGACGGAATGGGTGAAAGATCTGGATCCGGCTATGGCAGCCGTAAGACTATACGATAAACAGGAGAAATCACAGCGTGCAGACCACCACCAAGCCGTTTTTTGTCGCGTCGTAAAACTTCTCGCTAAATCGGCCTCATGCGGTGCGATTTCGCTACGATAGCGTACGACTCTTTAGGATGCGACAAGAAAGCGGGCTTCATCCTAGCAAATCGTACAGTGTGAGAGCACATACGAGACGATTGTATCCGATTCTGTCGTAACGTAGCACGTCGTAAGAAATCGCGTGTTGTTGGAAAATGTTCAACATGTGCCAACAATTCCAGGACGTAGCTGACCGAATCGTGTCGTGTCACAGACAATTGCATCACGTGGTGGGTGGTCTTGTAGATTTTCCTTGAATTTGTGCAGCCGTCTACGTTTGCGTGGAGCTAATATTGACTTTGCGAGAAAGATGGCGTCTCCACGCACGCACGCACGCACGCACGCACGCACGCACGCACGCACGCACGCACGCACGCACGCACGCACGCACGCACGCACGCACGCACGCACGCACGCACGCACGCACGCACGCACGCACGCACGCACGCACGCACGCACGCACGCACGCACGCACGCACGCACGCACGCACGCACGCACGCACGCACGCACGCACGCACGCACGCACGCACGCACGCACGCACGCACGCACGCACGCACGCACGCACGCACGCACGCACGCACGCACGCACGCACGCACGCACGCACGCACGCACGCACGCACGCACGCACGCACGCACGCACGCACGCACGCACGCACGCACGCACGCACGCACGCACGCACGCACGCACGCACGCACGCACGCACGCACGCACGCACGCACGCACGCACGCACGCACGCACGCACTCATCCTCTACCCACCCCACCCATCCACTCCTCTTCCTCCTCCTCCTCCTCCTCTTACTACTACTACGACTACTACTACTACTACTACTACTACTACTACTACTACTACTACTACTACTACTACTACTACTACTACTACTACTACTACTACTAATCGTACAGTGTGAGAGCACATACGAGACGATTGTATCCGATTCTGTCGTAACGTAGCACGTCGTAAGAAATCGCGTGTTGTTGGAAAATGTTCAACATGTGCCAACAATTCCAGGACGTAGCTGACCGAATCGTGTCGTGTCACAGACAATTGCATCACGTGGTGGGTGGTCTTGTAGATTTTCCTTGAATTTGTGCAACCGTCTACGTTTGCGTGGAGCTAATATTGACTTTGCGAGAAAGATGGCGTCTCCACGCACGCACGCACGCACGCACGCACGCACGCACGCACGCACGCACGCACGCACGCACGCACGCACGCACGCACGCACGCACGCACGCACGCACGCACGCACGCACGCACGCACGCACGCACGCACGCACGCACGCACGCACGCACGCACGCACGCACGCACGCACGCACGCACGCACGCACGCACGCACGCACGCACGCACGCACGCACGCACGCACGCACGCACGCACGCACGCACGCACGCACGCACGCACGCACGCACGCACGCACGCACGCACGCACGCACGCACGCACGCACGCACGCACGCACGCACGCACGCACGCACGCACGCACGCACGCACGCACGCACGCACGCACGCACTCATCCTCTACCCACCCCACCCATCCACTCCTCTTCCTCCTCCTCCTCCTCCTCTTACTACTACTACTACTACTACTACTACTACTACTACTACTACTACTACTACTACTACTACTACTACCACAACTAGAACTGCCGCTGCCTCTGCCTGTGCCGCCACCACTACCGTCGGCGCTATACTGCTACTACTGCTACTACTGCTTGCTACTGCTACTGCTACTGCCACTGTTACTGCCACGGACACTGACACTGACACTGACACTGCTACAGCTACAGCTACAGCTACTGCTACTGCCACTGCCACTGCCACTGCCACTGCCACTGCCACTGCCACTGCCACTGCCACTGACACAGCTACAGCTACAGCTACAGCTACTGCTACTGATACTTTTACTGCTACTACCACCACCACCACTACTACTGCTGCATTCATTTGCTGATGCTCCTGCTAATGCTAGTGCTACTGCTGGTCTTGCTGTTGTTGCTGTTGCTTGCGCAGCTGCTGCTGCTGCTGGTGCTGAAACGAATACTGATACTTATACTACTGCTACTGCTAATACGGCTACTGAAAGTGTTGCCACTGCCACTGGCACTGCCACTGCCACTGCACATTGGCATCACATAGACCCTGACTCGTACACCATAACTCCATCAGCCTATTATCGTTCTCTCGTCCCTCTTGAATGACATCTTGTTTGCTGAAGTTTGCTTCACGCATGTACGCATATTATAATTGTGTAGTAGTCTCCAAGGCCACCCGTCACGTGATACAATTGCCTGCTACGACACGATTCTCTTCGCTCCGTCAGGGAATTGTAGAACACGATTTCCTACGACATACTACGTCACCACAGAATCGAATAGAATCATAGCCGCATGTGCGCTCACACTGAACGCTTTGCTAGTAGTGAGCACGCTGTCGTGTCTCCTAATGAGTCGTACGATATCGTGGCGAAATCTCACCGCGTGAGGCCGTTTTAAGATTTGCCATTTCACATACGTTTTGACACTAATGCTTCTGCGCACGCCATTGCTCTGTAACAGGGGCAGTAAAATGTCATTCCAGCTGGGAATAAGTATTAACCTAATTGTATCCGTGTCTTACGTTCTAAATGTTGCGTAATTTCAGCAGAAATTAATGTCCTCGCGCTTAGTTGGAGAGAGGTAATTCCGGATATTCGTCGATTGAATCAGGATAAAACGGCAAAATGCCTTCAACTGAACAGGAATCTGTAGCAACGCCTGACTAATACAAATGTGTGCAATACACAGTTCAGTTTAGAAGAATCTTAACATATTTCCTAAACATATTAAAATGAAGTGTTTAATATTTGAATATAATTTGTTTGCTGTCTAAGGCAACACTGTCTTCCAATCCAGTTATGCTTAAAAGATTTGGCATAACATTTCTTGGTAATAAACGTGTTTTTGTTTTTGTTTTTCAATCATGTTAACCTATTTATGTCCTGTACTGCATCTCTCCATCAGAAAATGGAATTGCCTTATTAACATACTGATCTATCGTAATGGGCGGTATTGACGGAGGGCTGATACCGGAGCGGAGCTGGTGCTAGGGATAACGCGCGAGCGAGCGTGGGCGCGGCTGCGCGATCGTACGTGCGTGCGAGTGCGCGAATATACGCGTGTGCATATCTATGGCGGTATATGGATTTGTATATCAACACGTTAGCTCATCTCAGTGACCTTATACAATAACGATACAGGCGTTAAAGCGTGCCGGGCCAGATATGTTTACAGATCACGTGGCGGTTCTGAAGCACAATGCCTGGCTATTTTGTTTCAGATTGTATCGATGCAAGAATTGCAATCACAGCTATGCATCTGTTATAGTACATTGTTGAACATAATCGGTTTATTTCGCTGTAAAATGATTACACAACCCCACTCGCTAGAATTGCCAGGATAAATTGATTTATGTATACAATGAATTTAAATAAAACTCAATATTGGAGCAGTGATATTCATTTTAAATAAGATTATTTCCTATAATGAGTTTAAGATTTGCAAACCGATGACGCCAACAGAAACAGATGATATGTTTCGATGCCATGGCATTTTTTTAAGGATTGAAAAAATATTTCACAAGATATATAGCTTCGTAGCTACCTACGCCTTAGGGGATAATTTATCTTGAAGATTAAGTTTTATTTGATAATAGCGTTACCTCTTTCAAGGCGAAATCGGCCAAAATCGGCCTCTACAGTTGTCTTGAGGAATCCCATTTGCAGAGTATGAGACGATTATTTTTGACAATGTATCACTGCAATGACTGGCTCGATACATAATTAAGTTAGAGCTATTCGGTTAACTTTAGCAATAATACGCACGTGCTACTCTAAGAATTGACGTCGATTTAAGCGTTCTAGCTTCACAGATTCCGTCTCTGAATCATCCGCTAAATATCCGCTGTGGACTATCACGGCAAACGTTGTTGTGTTGGACCAGCGTGCGTTTTATTCGATGACCCAACATATTTCTGCACGTTAGCCTTATATGTATGGTTTTGTTAGACCAATTTCGTTATAACTTTGGATAGCTGATGGTAAATTAGCTACATTGGGTCAACATTGTGTTTTGAATGGTCGGCTGATAGTAATCTAGTTAAGTTGGCCCAACGTTGTATGTATGTGGCACTAACTATGTGATACTTTGGATCAACGTAAAGCCAATCAGCTAAACTACGTTGAGCCATCGAATAAACATAGATTCGTCCACGGTTGGCCAGCCGTAGCGTGTTAGCCTTGCTTTGCACCCGGGAGACAATGTACGAAAAAGTCAGTTTCAATTTAAATAATATTATATTTATTATCTTGAAATCTCAATATTTCAGTTTTAAAACAAGTATACAGACACTCTCTTGAATATTCTGTAACTAATTTGACCCGGAAGCTGTTGTGTAGAATATTCCACATAATGCTTGTCACCACGAAATCATGGTAATATTTGCTCTCGTCGGGTCAAACTGGTAGTGGCTGACGTTAAATGTTTTTTTGTCATGAACTAGTAAGAAAGAAGAATCGTTCAAAAGGATATGTAGGCCTACAGAAAAATAAACCCGATTAACCATTTTATGACGAAGCCGGCCAAACCCGGCCTTTGTGTGGTCTTGCGGAATATTCATTTGCAGACCAAGAGAAGACTATTTTTCGAAATTTACTACATGAATTATTCGCTCGATAACCGAGCCAATCATTCCAGTGGTAAATTTTCAAAACTAGTCTTTTCCTGGCTCGCAGATGGGTATTTAGTCAGTAAATATTCTGATTTTCTGAACACATTTAGACATCACGGAGTAAGTAATTTTGAATGTAGCGAGAACTGGCTTGAGCTGATTTAATGACGCGAATGAAGCTCAGTCTCTGTCGATAACTCAGCTTACTGGGCCGGGACTGGGCCGATACCGACTTGAAAGGGTAAACTATACCGACGTTCGTCCAATTTGTTTAAACGTATCGAAGTAGTAATGCATCGAAGAATCCCTCATCCATGGTGTCAGCATAACGATTCCAATTCTGAATTCCAAACAATATGCGTCAATGTAACTATATATATAAAAAAACTGCTGGTTATTTTGAAAATAAGCTTACTGAAAGTCGTTGCTGATTTAGACGTTTTCCAACAGCAAGTTTCGTCGCACGAGACATAGCCTCATACATTAGTTTGCACATTCAGTAGGAAACGTGCCACTGAATCGATACACGCGACACAGTTTGTTAATCTAAATTAATTAATAATCTCTACTCTTTACTGATCACAGAGAGTCTAGTAATTCATTTCACTGAGTGCACGGTAAAATTAATTAAGCACTCTTCCGTTGAATACCCGGACATCTGAAAGCACAAACGATGTTTTAGTGTATACATATCGGTCAACGCTTGGGTAGCTTACGTACGTTCCTGTTTTGCTGCATTTGTGAGTGAGTGCATTTATTGGCTGCCAATTAATATGGGGGTGTGTGTGTGGGTGGGGTTGGAGGGGCGTGGGGTGGGGGGGGGGGGGGGGCGTGTGATGCGTTAGGAACTGAACTGAACTGAACTGAAGTGTATTACACCCAGATCATACATACATGACATATGGGGAAAACAGATAGTGCATCGTATAGTAGACAGAGTAACAATTGTACATTAACATTATTATTTACGAGTATTATAGTCATATGCGAAGACCGCCGTGCCCACTGATAACTATCTTATCCAAGTCCATGGATGAAGGCAATATAGATCTTCGACAACTGGCGGCATATTACATTATATATGCATTTCATTAGTTCCTACAATTGCAGTTTGATAACGTTCCATATTCGTTCGTCGAATACATTATAAGCAATGTGCTGGCGACCATGCATGTCGTATTTATATGGGCTTGGACAGGACTACATTATGTCATAAATTTAACGCAGTATTTAAGACAGTAATTTGAGTAGGCTCTCAGTAGATATGGCGCTCGGCTATGTACCTTTCCAGTGTATCCATCTACTACGTGACGTACACGATGTCATCATAGTAGGCGCGCGTGGTGAAAGTTCAAGTCACAGTAGGCGTACGCCTTGGTGAATGATGGCCATAGCGCTGTCGGCTATCTTAGCCAGAGATGACTAATAAAAATGGAGAACACTATGTTGTGAGCAACCCTTAATCTGATTTATATAGCAGTGTTCAGGTTTCAGTCATTTTACTTTCACAAAATGAAATTTATCTACTGAATATTTTACCCAATATCGTCAGAGTAATTGGATAGGAATCAGGAGATGTTGGATTACACTGCAGTTTGAAAGCCGTAGTGTTCACCTAAGTTCGAGGCCTCGTATTCAGCAGATACCCAGCGTGAAACCGACATACACGATCTCCTCGATAAACGTTATATCGGTTGCAGAGATCAGCACAGATAGTCTGCTTCACACAACTTACTCATAATCTGAGGAAGCTACTTCCCGAATATGATATTAACTTTTCAAACTCGAAATTCCAAATACGATAACTATTTTATTATATACGAATGGGTGTTTTGAATATTTTGAAACTAATTTGGCTGGAACGTGTTGCTGAAACAGGTTCTTGTAGAATTTGTTTCAAAATATTCAACAGATTACTGATATGTGTGGCTTGATACATAGACACATAGACTCCAGGGGGTAAATGATTAAAAGCGTTCCACCTAGTCTAAAATAGACACTGGCATTTATATACGCGTCCCAGCCGAGTGATAATTAACTTTTATCACGTCCGCGATATCGTCTGCTGGTGGGAAGTAGTCAGACGATCATGATAGCAGAGCAGACGATGATGGCGACGTTTGAGTTTGTAATCAACAAACCTTGTTATTAATTACAGGTGAACTTATCAATAAACGCAATCTGCCTTCTGAGCTAACCCACGCCACCTGCTTCACCAACACACTGATATCCTGATAGTTAGAGTACATTGCTTAGCAGAGAATCGATATCCTGATAATTAGAAAACACTCGCTTTGCAGAGATTAGTTAGACCAGGATTGTGTTCCTTTTCAACAGGACTATGTGCGAAAGGCAGAAAAAACATCTCACTGCCCAACGCGCTATTTGTTTTCCAGTTTTAGCTATGCCCTGCCTACATCTAGCTACGCTCCAACCACACCTCTCTCGTGTTAAGAGTGATCGATCACTAAACTCTCTGACTATCAATTTCCAGAAAACTATACTATCTTTGAATCCTGAACCCTCAGAGTCATAATTCCAAGTTCAATAGGTAAGCTGTTGATTATTTTGAAACTAATTTGACTGGGAAATGTTATTGCCAATATCAGCAACAGCGTCCAGTCAAATCAGTTTCAAAATATTCAACAAAATGGTTATTAAATGGTAAAAAGCCATGCAATGCGTAATACATGTCGGACTATTACGCGTTAAAAACGGACTCTATCGAATCAGTCATGACGTCACGTAGCTAATTATGACGTCATATGATGGATGGATAAACTTGGAAAGTTCTTTCTAAATAAAGGGGCCTAAATGCTAAATTACACTCTTATGGATTGCTGAAATCTGACTTTGAGATGGAGAACTGTTTGATTAATTCTCGAAGATTCTTCCAACGTAACGATTTTATGAACGTTAGAGTTAATGCGAACAACCCGACGAATAGACTTTGAAGACACTACAAGTTTGCGCCAAAAGGTAGCACTTGAACTCGGGATATGAAAGATGTGCGAATCAGAAGGTATTGAAGATGAGAAGCAATTCATCCTTCGTCGCGCTGCTTAAGACTCTGAAAGGCGGAAACTCTTCATTGCATTCGGTTCTTTATATACCTTCCCGTAATTAATTGATAAGAAGAAGTCCGTTTTATAAAGGATTGCAATAACGGTAATACAGAAATTCTGGTTCTACCTTTTGTCTACGGATGCGTGTTAAAATGGCATTCTAAAATTGTTGATTCCATGCTTTCGGATATGCCTCTGTGACCATAACCTAATACATGCTATGCTATCCTTCCAATTCGCTTTTCCAGAGTATCCATCTATCATCCGACCTCGTATAAAGTCATAATCAGCTCAGCGCGTGTATGATGACATCACACTCATTATGTCACAAAGGGTTCCATTTAGACCGTCATCAAATCTCAAATACCCCAACACGTTGTATGAATTGTATGGCTTTGTAATTCTTTGCTAAGAAACATGCTGTTGAATATTTTGAAACTAATTTGACTGGTCACTGTTGCTACCGTAGGCAGTAACAACACCCACTCAAATTAGTTTCAAAATATTCAACAGCTTCCCTGTGTATTTTTCTGGAAGTTGATAGTTCAGAGATCGATCGATCCCAACACGAGCAAGGTGTGGGTGGAGCTTAGCTAGAGATGGGCGGGGGGCATAGCTAAAACCGGAAAGTTCCATTAGCTGCTGTTTTGTAGATAAGCCCACTGCTGCATTGTGTATATATTGTTAATGAATGTATATTGTATATGTGTATATTGTATCTGTTTATTGTGTGTGCTGTATGCGGACACCATACGGTATAGTTGTGTGGGCAGTAAATTGAATTGAATTGAATTGAATTGATTGTGCGTAACTTAAATACATCCATCGGCTATAGGTGAGCATGCATCGTAGTTTACGTTTCCTATATCGGTATTCTGTTCGGCTAGTTCGAATATGTATCTGGAGGTTGCCATATCTGCTCTACACACACACAGTCCGCATTACCATGCGTGGATTACTGTACTACTGTTTCCTGCTCGACCGTAATATGATAGCATATGTCCTTCGACTGTAGCATGTTGGCACATGTCCTTCGACTGTAATATGATAGCCCATGTCCTTCGACTGTAATATGTTGGCACATGTCCTTCGACTGTAATATGATAACCCATGTCTTTCGACTGTAATATGATAGCACATGTCCTGCGACTGTAATATGATGGCACTTGTCCTTCTACTGTGATATGATGGCATATGTCCTTCAACTGTAATATGACAGCACATGTCCTTCGACTGTAATATGGTGTCACTTGTCCTTCGACTGTGATATGATAGCACATGTCCTTCGACTGCAATATGATAGCACGTGCCCTTCGACTGTAATATGATGGCACATGTCCTTCGACTGTAATATGATGGCACTTGTCCTTCGACTGTGATTTGATGACATATGTCCTTCGACTGTAATATGATAGCACATGTCCTTCGACTGTAATATGGTGGCACTTGTCCTTCGACTGTGATATGATAGCACATGTCCTTCGACTGTAATATGATGGCACTTGTCCTTCGACTGTAATATGATGGCACTTGTCCTTCGACTGTAATATGATGGCACAAGTCCTTCGACTGTAATATGATGGCACTTGTCCTTCGACTGTAATATGATAGCACATGTCCTTCGACTGTGATATGGTGGCATATGTCCTTCGACTGTAATATGATGGCATATGTCCTTCAACTGTGATATGCTGGCATATGTCCTTCGACTGTAATATGGTGGCACTTGTCCTTCGACTGTAATATGGTGGCACTTGTCCTTCGACTGTAATATGGTGGCACTTGTCCTTCGACTGTAATATGGTGGCACTTGTCATTCGACTGTGATATGATAGTACATGTCCTTCGACTGTAATATGATGGCACATGTCCTTCGACTGTAATATGATTGCCCATGTCCTTCGACTGTAATATGATAGCACATGTCGTTCGACTGTAATATGATGGCACTTGTCCTTCGACTGTAATATGATGGCACAAGTCCTTCGACTGTAATTTGATGGCACTTGTCCTTCGACTGTAATATGATGGCATATGTCCTTCAACTGTAATATGATAGCACATGTCCTTCGACTGTGATATGGTGGCATATGTCCTTCGACTGTAATATGATGGCATATGTCCTTCAACTGTGATATGCTGGCATATGTCCTTCGACTGTAATATGGTGGCACTTGTCCTGCGACTGTAATATGGTGGCACTTGTCCTTCGACTGTAATATGGTGGCACTTGTCATTCGACTGTGATATGATGGTACATGTCCTTCGACTGTAATATGATGGCACATGTCCTTCGACTGTAATATGATGACACATGTCGAATCCACACTATTCCCAGCCCCTACATCACAACGATGATGCCAGTTGCGTATAGATAGTGGATAGCTTGACAGTGGACCCTTCCGGTTTTAGCTATGCCCCACCCATCTCTAGCTAAGCTCCACCCACACCTTACTGCTTTTGGGATCGACCGATCTCTGAACACCCTGACCAGCAATTACCAAAAACTACACAGGTAAACCGTTGAATATTTTGAAACTAATTTGACTGGTCGCTGTTGCTGCCTAAGGCAGCAACAGCGCCCAATCAAATTAGTTTCAAATTATTCAACAACATGTTTATTAAATAGCAAAGAATTACAAAGACATACTATGCATACAACGTGTCAGACCATTTGAGATTTTGTGACGGTCTATATGAAACCCTTTGTGACGTAATGATTATGACGCCATCATACACGCGCTTAGCTGATTATGACGTCATACGAGGTCTGCTGATGGATGGATACTCGGGAAAGGTGAGTTGCTTACTAGATTGCTTTAGCCAGCTTACTATCTCGAGGAGGATAATATTCTTGTAACGTCAGAGACTGGCCATATATTGACAGGTATACACATAGCCATGCGTGCGGGACATATGGTAATATCCTGCATTCTACTCCTAGCATGCCAACACCACCACTCCCACCCACCACCCACCCCACCCCACCCGCCCACATCTACCTCCGCTCTACCCAACAGTTGGATTGGTTTGTATTCTTTGAATCCTGAACTCTCAGAGTAATAATTCCAAGTTCTCTACAGGTAAGCTGTTGATTATTTTGAAACTAACTTGACTGGGAGCTGTTGTTGCCTATGACAGCAAACGCGCCCAGATAAAGTACTTTCAAAATATTCAACATACTGTGTATTAAATAATAAATCTAATAAATTCGTACACTTATTACTGTGATGTCAACCTACACCTGGCGTAAATCGTTATTTGAGTGGCAGATCGGATTCAGCCATTACGTTTCTAGTTTCATCCAGCAGGCAGTGCAGCTGGATAGTCTATCTCCTTGCGTACCTTTACAAGTTGGTTGTCACTCAATATATTGCTAACTGTAAACAATAAAGCTACCGGAGTAAACCATTTAGCAGACATCGCGAAGATGGAGAGATGGTCAACATACGCCACATGCATATCAGGTATGGAATCGCAACGCGGTAAATTATCGATTCTAGGACGCTTTTACATTCGCACACACGATTAAGTTGACACTAAGTAGTCGTGATTCCGAATCTTACCGATAAGGTCTTGAGTTGTTCAAATTGTAAGCAGCAATAGTATTCAGTAATATTTAAAAAAAATATATGCATGATTTTCTAAGGTTCGTTTGTATGGAAAACATATGTACTTTTTATAATACATTTTACGCACATGTATACAGCTGGAAACGGGTCATGTCTGGCTATACGAGTCTGTATATAAGTTGATACTAATGGGGTCTCGTATAGAGTTCCGAATATATACTACTTCATAAACAAGATCGACAGGTCGGATTCTTCTAACACACCTACGTTAGAGAGGGCTATTACCGTATCTGAAAGGAGGCTGATATCTACTTGCTAAGACTGGACATTTAACTTGATACTGGGTGTCGATGTTGAGAAGATTGAAGATTATGAGATGACGCAACACATATGGGGTCACATAAATTTCAGGCTCACCAGATCAACAAAGTCACTCTAAAAAGAGTCTCGACGGTCTCGACAGGTAGCTAGTCCGACAGTTAGATATTTACAACGTATACCGGTCTGTGAAATGATGTACAGGACCCGCGATATGGTGGCCCTAACCATATAACCCTCAAATT
Organism: Chaetoderma sp. LZ-2023a; assembly: GCA_034401795.1. Classification (NCBI taxonomy): domain Eukaryota; kingdom Metazoa; phylum Mollusca; class Caudofoveata; order Chaetodermatida; family Chaetodermatidae; genus Chaetoderma; species Chaetoderma sp. LZ-2023a. Next base: position 18,987,835 of record CM067365.1, on the reverse strand, counting down.
TGTTCAAGAAAAGTTCGATTTCTTCATGGAAAATGTCCATTTGCAGACCAAGAGAAGACTATTTTTGAGAATTTACCACTGGAATGACCGGTCCGATTATCGAGCCAGTTATTCCAGTGGTACATTTTCAAAAATAGTCTTCTCTGGGTCTGCAAATGGGCATTTCTCAAAGACAATAGCAGAAGCCGTTTTTGGCTGAGTGTGTTAAAGTGTTAAGTCGTAGGCCTGTATCGACAACTTGTGTTATACAAGTAAATTAGTGTGGCGCAATAAGGCAGATTATCGCTGAATTTATGCAAACACAATGCAATAGTTGTCTTATAATCCATGTCTCTGGAATGCCTACAGTGAGTACTCACGGAAATGGAAGCAGTAGTAGTACCAGTACCGATCGTTTAACCAAGATCTTTGCTTTCCTTTGTATAGGAGTAATTTAATCATTCGTCTGTGTTCTCCTATTTCCATTACTGCCAACGGAAATACGAAGCGGTGGCGTATACACATGATATAGCCACTATATCCGATAACTGGTCAACAATAAGTGTTGATTAGCTGTTGTCAATAAGCGTTAACTATCATAATTCACCTTTCCAGAGTACCTACCCATCATATGACGTCATAATGAACTGCGTGGTGTGTACGATGACATCATAATTAATGACGCCATGAATGACGTCGATAAGTACGTCACGAACGCATATTTGATGACGGTCTATGGGCTGTTGTACAAATTGTTTGCTTTTACTATTTAATAAATATTCTATTGAATATTTTGAAACTAATTTGACTGGGCGCTGTTGCTGCCTATGGCAGCAACAGCACCCAGTCTAATTAGTTACAAAATATCCAACAGCTTCCCTGTATAGTTTTCAGGAAATTGATAGCTAGGGCATTCGGGGATCGATCAATCCAAACACGGCGAGGTGTGGGTGGAGCTTAGCTAGTGATGGGCGGGGCTTAGCTAAAAATGGAAAGGTCCATTCACTGACGGTGTGACAGAATGGATGGATTGATTTTTTTAGCAATAATGCCTACTCGTATAGCTAAGCTCCGCCCATTTTGTAGGTGATTGGAATCGATTTCTATACTTTGAACCCAGAATTCCCAGAATGCTACTTTCAAGCTAACTGCATAGAGTGACCGGGCTGTATTAGCCCAGTTCTGCCCGCGTTATATGTGCAGCTATACGCCTTGTTAAAATGGCTTGACCATCGTTCTTTCTAAGTACGGTTGATTGAACTTGATTCCACAAAATTCTGAAAGACGTATGTAGTAAAAAAACGACTGTTGCAAAGTATTTATGTTATATTATGTGGGTATTATTGGTTTGTTAATTCAAAACAATCTCCAATACAAGACTGTTTGCCTCTGTTGTGTATTTAGCGCCGGCCACAGCTGTGAGATGTTGACCTAGACAGATGATGTCCAAGTCTTTATAGAAGACGATCTGCTTTCTTGGCAAGGTGTACACAGGCGAAAACCGGACTGATTTGTCTTTCGCCAGAGAAAACAAATGCCTGGCCGACTTCCAACAAAACGAAAATAAGAGAGTGTACCGTTTATAATGTGTAATGTTCTGCGCGTGCCGAAATAAAGCCTTGAGGTCAGAGACACCTATTAGGAAATAGACTGAGGTGGTGGCGATAATGTAAAGCAGTACTGACAGGACTGTTTAATAGCATTCACTTAATGAGTATGTGGGTGGTAACGCACGTGAGGGTGTGCGCGTGAATGTATGATTTGCATTGCGATTGACACAATGTATGGGGTGTGTGCGTATGATGGCTGGTCTGAGTATGTGAACACGTGTATGCGCGAGCGCCCTCAGTAGGTGAGCCCCCGCTTCGAGTGCTCTCAGCGTGTGCATGAGATTATGCATCATATGCTATGACTTGTCTTAACCAGAAAGGCCGAATTCCCATGTACAATTTAATACATATTATATGGAATATTATGACCTAGTTTGATTGGTATGCGTTGCTGAAATAGGAAGCAACATAGGTATTTCCAAAAGGTTCAACCGAGTATTTGTTTAGCGGCGTTCATGTTGAGGTTAATTGAATTCATTTCAAATTCGGGGATCGGCGTATTTTGACAATATTTTGATGGTCCACGTAATGTTTGTTATTTGTTTATGTTGCTGTATATTGGCATACGTAAGCCGCGTTGTATCACTTAAACAATATTGACAAAGGTTCATCACTAACAGGGAAGTTATTCTCATTTGTTAAGTGGATTCTCACATATAGATGGTAAAATGGACACCAACAAGCTGTCATTTTCTGATGGATTGCAAACGGAACAATACCGCCTGTCTTGTAGGTTCCAAAATGTGTGGACACGAAATAGCTCGAATGATGAATCGTAAAGCATATATTCTCCACTCTGTCTAGACATTTCATTGCAATAGCTGAGAAAAAGTGCGCTCTGATCTGTTGCGGCCATTTCTTTGATGATGTGGCATTGATTAATGACAATATACGCATGCTCTGTCAATTGTCAAATATGTCCAAATGAACGCATCAGCGCCATTACACATGTTGTTGGCATGTGTGATACATATGTACTTTTCTGCAGTACCAACTCTCTTTCTCCCCCTTCCTCCCTCCCTCGGTCCCCTCCCTCGTTCCCTCTCTCTCTCTCTCTCTCTCTCTCTCTCTTGCTCTCTCTCTCTCTCTCTCTCTCTCTCTCTCTCTCTCGCTCTCTCGCTCTCTCTTGCCCCCCCCCTCTCTCTCGCTCTCTCTCTCGCGCTCTCTCTCTCTCTCGCTCTCTCTCTCTCTCTCTCTCTCTCTCTCTCTCTCTCTCTCTCTCTCTCTCTCTCTTTTCCCCTCCACTGTATGGAGGTGGTAGGGCCCTACTCATATAGCCCAATAGTGTTCAGCTGAATTGCATTGTCGATTACATATCTCATACTTTCCGATCTGCGTAATAAATCATGTCCATGTAATGCATGCGTTTAATAGATTCGATCACGCATTACGGTTTAATGAATGCATAATGAATGCATAATGAATGCATAATGAATGCATTTAACAATCGTTTACCTCTTTGACAGCAACGCGTGCATCTGGGACATAATGATTTACAATTACAATTAAGTTTATTCTCATGAAAACACTACAGTGGTATAGAGAAGCTATGTACACTATTTCTAATAAAGAATTACTAATATACTCTAAGTATCGTTATTAAACTTGTTATGATCATATTTCTCGTCATTGTAGCCGTATTGTGATCACCAATATTAGCATTTAAAAATCAGTTTTTATTATTTCTAGGCTGCTGGGAGTGTTGCTGCAGGTTCACTTGATAGTAATCTTCTAGTGTTCTGGTTACGCAGCGTGGATAGCAGCACCACTCCTCCAGTCAAGCCAGTCGCTAGTGGACGCCATGGGGTCTATGAGAGGCAATCTCATAAACGTCATAATTTTAGACTTACATTCTGAGTCAGCCAATCCACGACTCCCGTCCGATAGCCGCAGGCAATTCATGCTGATTTAGTAACCTATTATTGGAATACTGCTCAGAGCATTCATTGCATCTCACGGACTCTCACGTTTCCTCCAACTCACGCGCACAACACACGCCCGCCCGCCCGTCCGTCCGTCCGCCCGCCCGCCCGCCCGCCCACCCGCTCACACACACACACACGCACGCTCACACGTGCACGCACGCACGCGCGCACGCACGCACTCACGCGCGCGCGCGCACGCAATCCCACCACCAACACCACCATTAACAACACCATAACAACCTACACATCTTGAATAGCTGATTGGATTCTTGAATAAGGACGATGTCTCAGATTCCAAACATGATGTTGAAGATGCCTTAACAGCAATTGCTTATCACGTTCACGCTGGTTAGCTACCTGCACCGATATCTCAAGTTACTGGTCCGCTATTGAACCAATACCAAACCGATGTGACCATGTATTGGCCCAGTACTGGCCCATCAACCAGCGTTGTCAGAGTCAATATCTAAACAATATGTTACACATTCACGCGATAATGGAGTTTTATCAAATGGTTCACTCCTCAACGCCCATCTTAAAATTGTTTCCACATATGTGAGGAAGCCTGATTGACTAGTCAAGCTGTACTTATCCTTGGGTCTAGGTAGACAGCACGTACCAAATAAAGTTAACACTGATATTTCCGAATTCCCAGGAAACAAATCATAATTGAACGAAAACGTAAAGTAAATTGTTGTCTTCACAAAGCTTCCTGTCAAACTATTAAAAAAAATATGCCGTATATCATGGTTATAATACGCAGAGCCCTTAAATAGTAAACAAAACTGATATACGGCCAGAAACCACACAAGATAGATTTGAAGGGAAATTAATTACCCGCATCTCCTTCCTAAAGGTAGACCATGGTTTATATTTAGAACTCTCATACTGCTTATTTGAAGAGCGTCAAATCTGGAGACCACGTGCTCATAATTAACAATACAGCGATGCTATGAAAACATCTTTGCAAGTACCCAGGGCTATTTCGTGTGTCTAGTTTGACAGAAAGACGACGAAATATGGCATTGACTGGTCGCCACATGATTGCGTTATCCATTACGGTCAAGACGAAATGAATTGATTATGGAAAGGCTAAGCACTGGCTTGCAGCGTATAGTACATACTGTGTTTGTCTATTTCATTAAGCGCAATTCAAATAATTGTAGGCGCTGATGTGTTCGCCCTGATAACAGACGCTATGTTGCGGATAATCCACAGTGAAACATGTGTATGCATGTCTCTTTGTTGATTAATTGGCCAGTAATCCGTCTACGCTCGATGGAGTGGTGTACATCTGCGCATCTCGGGTTTAGCGTGACAGGTTATTTTATGGGAGATGTATGTACAAGACCTGTAGGTTTGTTCTGAAATATTTGTACACTATTTCTTCATTCCAAATTGCTGATTTATCTGCCTAGTACGTGTGCGCGCGCACATATGGGTGTAGTGCGTGCGTGTTCAGGATATGTTATTGTCTAATTAACATGTGTATACAGTAGTATAGTGATCTGTCTCCACTTATAGATGTCTTCACTAACAAGTTCTCTATTTATCCATTCGAGAAAATAATGGATAAATAAATGTGATACACCCGTCTTTAATTATCCATGCCCGTGTAATCCAGTGAATAGATTAATCTAGTGACATATCAACACTTGTTGATGAACCATTGAGGAAATCTCGACAAAGGTGAATGAATAAATCGTATTTCGACAGAGCTTATTATACCTCAAAGAGTTTTATGTTCCTAATCTACGGAATGGGATATTGTCGAGTTAGGCGTTCCAACGGCAACCCCGTACCCAGTCCCATAGAACGTCGGACTGTATGCATCACTTTCCAAATCATTTGAGATCGTTACCATGTGATTCGTTCAATTACTGAATTCATGAAACGTGATTGGCAAACATGCTACATGTGGCACTGGCTGCGTATATTAAAAGCAATCCTCGCATTTATGAACTAGACTTCTATCATCGGTAGCACCTACCATTAGGTGATCTGTTCTCGAAACGTCCAGCATAATCTCGCCTATGCCAGATTTATATATATGCGTACTTCTGTCATTCGGGATGAATAGCGTTATTGATAGATCTCATTTATCTGTATTTAAACGGTTTATCTAAGAGGTCCATTATTGTTCCGATTAGATTTGATTAATGTGTTGGATAGAGACCATGAAACCATCGCCTCATTCATTCTAAATCACATCAACTTGACGCAATGATCGCAGTCTAATAGCAAGTTAATTACGAGATTGCGCAACTGATTTGGTTGATATGTTCAAATTGATGTATTTGTTTGCGGATATAGGAACTGCGTTTGCATATGCCTACATCAGCTACCTATAAAAGACGATTTGAAGGATCAGAATGGAGGAATTCAGTTTTAGCTATGTCCAGCCGAGCTTTAGCTAAGCTCCACCCACGACTCGTCCGTGTTGGGTTCAATCGATTCATGAACTCCCTGACCATCAATTTCCATAAAACTGTACAGGTAAGCTGTTGAATATTTTGAAACTAATTTGGGCGGGTGCTGTTGCTGCCTATGACAGCAACAGCGGCCAGTGAAATTAGTTGCAAAATAGTAAACAACATGTTTATTAAATAGTGAAGGCATACAATTCTTGCAACCTGAAGGACTATTCAGCATTTAAGACGGGCTAAATTGAGTCATTCACGCGATACTTGATTATGACTGCAGCCTACACGTCACGTAAATGATTATTACGTCATATGACTGACTGAGAAACTGGCTTCATCAATTGTTTCAGGAAAAAGCGTCATAGATAGCCATGAGTATGTCTAACGCCATGGTCTGTTTGAATGAGGGTGAAATTGGTCACCTGTTGGGCCTTATTTTGGTAGTATTTCTGGCCATCGCGTCTCATATTGAGTTGAAACCTGGGCTTATCATGTACTCCGCTTAGTTTGGTTCACCTAAAACATTACTGTTAGTTAGTATACACGCATCTGGTACTATGCGCACTCTTTCAGGTAATGACTTTCTCTATAGATCTTATCATATTGGTGTGTGTGTTAGTTCATCCCTTTAATGGCTAAATGTGTTTAACCGTTACCACTCTGATGTAAATATTATATATTTTACCGCGTCATTAGTAAAGAAACTGGTGTACCCTTGTCAACAATTTTGGTGGAAGCCATACTGTCTGTGATAGCAACATCTTCCACCAAATGTATTGAAAAATGAACAGCAGTTCATCTTTAAATTTAAGTTGAAAAGCTTAAATGTTGACATCAGAGTGGTAAGACTTAAAGAAATCAAGACATTTGCCTACTGAATATACATTTACAGGTCAAGAGAATGCCATTTGTGAAAATCTGCCATTGGGATGACTGGCTCGGGTATCGAGCTAGTCATCCCAGTGGAAAAGTTAAAAAAAGTAGCAACTCCTGCAGCGGCCAGTTTTGGCCGGCTTGGCCGCGAAAGCGTTAGTGCGCACACACATTACATGTACTAGTCGCTGATAGCATGGCTTACATAATTTGTTTTGGCTTTTGAAGTTTACCTATAGAATATTAAGATGTCTAGTAAAACTAAAATATCCACTATGCTCAACACATGACTTAGCCATTGTGTTGCCTATTTACTTACCACATGCGGTGCGAATACAATGCGTGTGTGGTGCGCATGCGGCGCGCGTGCCGTGTGCCTAATGCGCGCGTATCGAGTGTTTGTGTGTGCGTGTGCGTGTGCGTATGTGCTGTGCATACGCACATGCGGTGCGCATACACTTGTGCATGCATGCATATGTGCGTGCGTGTGCTTGATCGCACCCAAGCACGCGAGCGCGCATGTATACTTGCGCGTGTAATTACGCAAGTAATAACTGTATTTTACAAGATCATTTGTGCCAATGTGATGATCGGACTGGTCAAGATAATTACTCTCTCAACACCATCCGGCCAATGTGTCTGCAGAGCTGCTGACACATAGATGTCGAGTAGTAGTAGGATCCACGTTCTGGCAAGGAAACACTATTGCCTTAAACTATGGATGTATGCTCATTCTGAAGTCTGAAGACGCCTGGTTACAAGCATGATACATGCACCATGTTGTATATTTCGGAAAGAAGTTGGTGGAAGTTGAGTGTGTCTCAGACATCAACACACTTTAGTCAAGTTGTTTTCAAATATATAGTATGTGATTGCAATTATGGGAATCATAATAGGACTATTTTGCATCTGAAATGGATGCCTTTAAAAATAGACGCATACATGAAGCAATTACCTTCAGCACCTTTTGAAAGGTAAACCATTGTTTATATTTCGACATGTGATATGTGTATCTGAAGCACCTAGCATCTGCTTACCGCGTGCTAACAATACACCGGTGCTAAGAAAACATCTTCATAAATAGCCATAGGCATTTCTAGTGTCATAATCTGATTGAACAGCGGAGAAAGTGATCGCCATGTGCTCTGCGCTTTATTGTGATAACTTCTATAGCCATTGAGCCTCTTATTGATTAAGAGGATTCGTCAGGTTCTATTGAGCCGTATAACATTTGTTCTGTTTATTTGTGTTCGTCAACCTGATCGAAACATTCCTTTGAATGTAGGGGGTTGCACGGCTTGTGTTGCAGACGACACCTGTATCTGCATGTAATCTTTTACTGATAATTCCCCGTGTACACACGAATATTATTTTTTTCTGAATGTGTGATTTTGTTTATTTAGACGCGTACTCTACCATGAACTCACCAAACCAACTCCTTGACCTGTCTCATCGCGTGGATGCATGTATTAATGATTTATATTGCTGTGCAAAATTCTCATTTTCACACTCATTTATGTCCCCCTCAATCGATGGAACCAGGAATTGTGTTCGGTGACGTGTATATATACTCGTATATGCAGTGCACCACCAGGTCTGCTTAAATCAATAGCTTTTTGAAAGACCTATGGACTCCCTATCGGTACATCTGCTTTGTGACGTGGCAGCCTGATACATGCCTGGGCAACTATCGATCTAACTGGCACACAGTATACATTCTTTTCAACACCACTTACTCCTCCGTTGTACCAAGAATACCCACCTTATAATTGTATCATTGCATTGGCCCTTGTCATAACTCAATTCCAGGAGAAACGGTAACTAATACACCCAATATTGCTACAACCTCGGTACAGGTATCAGCAACGTCTTCTCCTTCATTCAGCTATTAGCAAGTCTTCCCATTATACGCTATGCGAGAATGGAAGAGTTAACTCTCGAATCAAGGGAACGCAGCTGAGGCAATGAGACGAATCAAAGCCCGTGTGTTCTATAGCCAGTATTTGGTTCCACGCATACAATCGCGCTAAGTGGGCGTGACGTGTCTGCTTTCCTTCAGGGTAGACGCCAGAAATAGCAGCAACGTGTTCTCGAATTTCTGTTGTTGAATTAAAGAGACCGCATTGTTGACTTTGGTGTAGCAATGTAGCTAAATGAAATCTGACACACCATTAGTTAAGTCACGCTGTCGCGCATTGCTGAATGTATAGTCTTTATCATTTGCGAGGAATATTAATTAATGTCCATATTGGTTATTTCAGAATCTGGACCCGAATAGAAATCATGATATGTAAGGAAATCGCAATTTGAAATGAAATGCGGAAAGGGGAATTGATATGTCCCCCGATGTCATAATCAATTACGCCACTAGTCAGCTGACGACACAATCATAATGACGTGTAGTTCCGTCAATAAAATCGAAAAGTCTGTCAGTAGTGTAGGCATATGCAGAAACAGGTTCCAGTCAAATCAGCTTCAATATACTCAACAGTGTACCTGTATAATTACCTTTAAATTGTGATACTGAGAATCGTATATAACTGGATTCCAACAAGCGTACCAAGTGGACATTGCTTGGCTTAGAATAGGCGAGGCGCAGCTAGAAACACTTCGCCTGACTCCCTGACTATCATTTTCAGAAAACTATCCAGGTAAGCTGTTTAATATTTTGAAACTAATTTGTCTTGGCGCTGTTGCGACCAGTAGCCGCAACAGCGCCTAGTCAAATTGCATTCAAAATATTCAACATAATATTTATTAAATAGTTAAACATACAATTCGTACGACATCTCCTAGTCCGTCATCAATTACGCGTTCGTGACGGTCTTATCCACTTCATTCATGATGCCAATTAGTATGTAGACATCCTAAACGTCGCATAGTTGATTATGACGTCATATGATGGGCGGAAAAGCTAGAAACGTCCAGTGAAATAAGCGCTGTAAGCACACCAATATACAACGCAGCATGCTCTGGGGTTGTAGGTTGGTCCTTAATACTAACATTTCCGGCATGGTGTAGTGTGGCCAATGTGATAAAATTAACAGATTGAAAATAATTTAATTCTATATATTCATTTCTCTAAAACCATGGCAATGCAAGTCAGGCCTCTTTAATGAGAAATGCCATATGTTGTTTTGCAATAAGGCTGTACTAGTGAAATCGATAAGAGTGGCATGGAGTCGAATGGCGATTCTTGCCTCTCATTCCTCTTCCCAACAGTAGCGATCACTCTACCAATACGCAAATAAGACATTGGGCAAGTATTATAATATGCCAGTGGCAGTGTTGTGTTCATTACTATGTTCTCTGAAACATGTTTGTTTGTCCTTTCTCTGAAAATCGTTGCCGCCTCGAGGAACTCGATCCTCTACTTTTAAAGTAACATGGCGTGATGACAACAATGTGAGCGCATTCCCTCTCGGGCTTATTCACGCATAATTATGCGCGCTAGAAAACCAAGAAGTCTATTACTTGCATGCGCAACCACCACGCACGCACGCACGCACGCACGCACGCACGCACGCACGCACGCACGCACGCAACATACGCACGTACGCACCGACAGGTAAACACACAGAGATTCGCACGCCTATCTGGCGATAACCGTGATGCATTTGCAACATATGGTGATACAAATCTCTACGTAATAGCTTTCCAGTCCAACATTTCCGGCTTTCAAAGGAATGGTACGGATGCACTTAATGGAAGGCATAATTACATCAGTCGCTGTGACGTATTACACACTGTTACTGCTAATACTGAACATAGTAACTGCAATATTGAAAATAGTTATTACCCACTAATGTTGCCACGTGACGCAATGGTATTAATTGATAGTGTTAGATCGGTGGAGTAGCTATTGGAGGTGGGGTGCAACAGGGGCAGACCCCCACATTGAGACAAATTTTGGGGAAATACATATTTGCCCAGATTATTTGACCAAAATTGTATCATACTGAGTGCAAAAAATGCCCTCACACCACATTAGATTTTCGAAAAAAAATTCTAAAGACACTTATTCCCATAAAAGAGTACCCAAATCGTGGTACATTTATCCGGGTTTGTGAAATGTTCCGCTGTTTGCCGCTTCTGAAAAAAAATCCAAAAATCGCCGCTGATTTAGACAACGCATATACTATTCACTATTTCTGTCATGTGCTGTTGTTATTCACCGCGTAGATGGCGAATTAGGCCGACCATTCACGAAATTCCTGAGTTAGTGCTAGGCCGCCTGCGTATCCCTATTGTTTTACCCGCTTCGCTAGAGGCAAGAGTATACGCGAGCACGGCGTGCCCCTTCTTCGATCTTCCTCCTCTTCTTCTTCTTCTTCTTCTTCTTCTTCTTCTTCTTCTTCTTCTTAAGACAGTTGTAATAAAACTGGTTCTACTGAAGGGATAATCTCCTAATTTGGAGGGGCGTATGCCCGCGGAATTCTGAGCACATATGCCAGCTTGGCGTCTAAAACCCAAAAAGCAACGATTTTAGCAAAGGTTGTCAAAATGTATTAAAATATGTATTTGTATTTTTAATAATTCTGGTTTTGCTGGGCCATTTTTCGCCAAACCCGGGTGCAAACGTGCCGATGTGGTCCCGAACACATATGCCAATTTGTGGTCAAGGGCCAAAACGCAACAGGAACGGCCTTTAGCAACATTGTTTTCAATGTACACATTGCAAACCATTTTTCAGTAACTCTAATGAAGCGATCGTTTCCAAATCTGGGTTAATGTGTGTCTGTGGGGTTTCGAAGACGTATTCCAATTTTATCTTAAAAAACTAAAACGCAACCGCAACATCTTCAAGCAATAGTGTTTCCAAAATAGAAACTGGACGTCACGGCCACGGTCAAATTGGTTTCAAATTATTCAACAGCTTACCTACCTGTATGACTCTCTGAAAATTGAGATTCCGGGGTTGCAGGGATCGTTCGACCCGAACACGGGCACAGTGTGGGTGAGGCTGAGCTAGTAATGGGCGGTAAATATTTAAAACTGGAGTCTTACGTTGTTCCTTATCTTGTGGCCATTGAAGCAGCTGTTATTTATATACAGAATATGATGGATGGTGTGCATATGTGTTGTTATAGTCTATGGATACATTCAGTAATGGATTAATGCACTCATTCTATAGATGTAAAAGAACGACTGAAGGAAGAATGGCCGAATAAAGGAAGGAAAGGAAAATGACACGCATACATGAACGAATGAACATACGACTAGCCGAACGAACAAATGAATGGGCGATTGGGGGAGAACAGCGGACCGAATACGCGAACGAACACGCGAGTGAGCAAATGAGTGAGTGTTGGACAGACGAGTTTTTACGGTATAAACGGCTTAATGAATGAACCAAGATACTGAGCGAGAGAGGAATGAATTGATGTTGGAATGAATCACCAGACTAAGCTTTTCCGACTGCGAATATGGCAATTCGTTATTCGCTTGATGTTCGTACCAGCATATTGTTTACAAGCACATGCTAAGACGATATTGAGGATCAATCTAAGCTATGCAGAGAGAAAAAGTTGGTTATTGTAAAACTACTTCAACTGGCGCTAAAGACAACAACAAATGTGAACAATTGGATCTCTCCTCCACCCCCACCCCCCATCCCCACCCCCACTCCCACTCCCTCACCATGCCCGGCAAAGTACGGGACTTACTGGGCCGCTACTAGGTCAATACAGGTCCACGGTCCGCAATTGGCCCAGTATCGGCCCAGTAGTCTGCGTTATGATGTGGTTAATCCCTTTCTAAAATGAGCAATATTTGATAGTAATAGCTTAAGCGTAACTATACGCATAAGGCAGTCTAGTCCGAGAATCTGCTATCTATTTCCGGATATAATCTGTCCTGATTGTAGCCAGATGTCAAGAACATGACTTTTACCAGGATGGAATCATCATACTTAGAAGCCGTTTCGTATTAAAACATTTTCACGGGAATTGCCTCGGGTTTATAGATGATGAGAGTTTGAACGTATTACTCTGCGATGCTCCTCGCAAGTGTATACCTGCGTCGCTATGTACGGTGCCACTAAAATGATGAATGTTATTTGGCAGGATCATATGAGAAAGATGACTCAGAGTATTTCTGCAACCTTGATGCTAATTCTACAAACATCGCTGGTGTAAAGTATCGCAGCCTCGCACATCAGCGTTGTTGCCAATGGCGGAATCCAGTTTTAGTTATGGCACGCCCATCTCTAGCTAAGCGTCACCCACGCTGTTCCCTGGTTGGGATCGAGCGATCCCTTAACTCCCTGACTATGAATTTCCAGAAAACTATATAGGTAAGATGTTGATTATGTTGAAACTAATTTGACTGGGTGCTGTTGCCGTCTATGGCAGCAACAGCGACGAGTTAAACTAGTTCCGATTATTCAACAGCATGTTTATTAAATAGTAAAGACATACAATTGGTACAACAACGATTCGTCCGTCATCAATTAAGCGTTCATGACCAAACTATCTACGTCATTCATAACACCATTGATTATTACGCCATCCTGCACATCACGTATTTAATTAGGACGTCATATGATTGATGGATAAACCCGCAACGTCCATTCTACACCTAGCGCAGATGTAAAGTTGCTACTTGCTAAGAAAAGAGCATCTTAACCCTGCAAGCCCTGAATTCCCAGAATTGCAATTCCAAGGTAACTGTGCTTGAAAGCTGTTGCATATTTTGAAAATCATTTGACTGAAACATGACTATTATCGCCAATTTATTCAAAAGATTAGTTCTTGCATTGTAGATATTGTTTCGTATTTGACCGTTCTGCTCCAAATGGATACATATATTCCGCCCATTATAATCGTGCGATCCGGATATGAATATGTTGGTATTGTATTTGTTCAACCGAGAGTAGATTGGGTCATAGTGGGGTCCATTGCAAGCTATGTCCCGCATATTCATTATTGCTATATAAGCTCCGCACATGCTTTGATCGTATTAAGATAGATTTGTATAATTTGAATACTGAATTGCCAGTCTCCCAATTTCAAGGTAACTATACAGCTAACCTATTAAATATTTTGAAACTAATTTGACATGGTGTTGTTGCTGTCAATGACAGTAACATCACGCAGTCAAATTAGTTTCAAAATATTCAGCAGACTTTTTATTAAATAACAAATCCACCAAAGACATACACTTCGTAGGCTGACTTATACCAGATTCATGTCGAAGTATTCTCTGTCAATAGTGGTTGTGGCATCAGCCACCGTGTGGCGTAATTAAGTATGACGTTATACCTTTGATTGACATATCGGATGCATTCATTACATAGAATTCAACATGTCCGCAATGATGAGAATTCTTGTAAATTTTATGATCTATTAATTTGTCTAATATAAATCCAGCAATCTATTTGCGAGTAACATACCTTTTTCCCTATATGGAGACGCATCCTTAGGAAATGGATAGTATGTGAGAAAGGGTGGTTTCCCCGTGACAAATAGTCCTTTAATGGACAATTCCTGGATGATAAAAAGTGTGCTTTATTTGAAAGATTATTACATGTTTAATGAAATTGCGCCAGAATAATAACCAGATAGAAATAGGGTAACCAACTATCGCTAGATAAAGTCGGTAAAATTGACAATTTTTCGCACATAGGGACTCTGCCATTTTATCGCGGCTAGCGACGTCAGCCTGGCACCACCGCTATTGGTATGGCTGAAGGAACGAGGCCAATAAATACGGGTATATATTTTAAGGAAGTATACGGAAATGAGAATAGCAAACGAACAGTGGAAGCGATTCCAATGATTCTAGGATCTCTAAATAGGTGCCGACCTCGGGATTAATATGATACAATGGATGTAAATATCGGGCGAGAGGTTCAAAAGAGTGGAATATATAAAGAAAACATTATTCATCTAAGATACGATCTGAGAATATGTTATCCTTTTTCGGGTAAACTTCAACATGAGATGGGTTTTGTCTCGCAGACTCTATCTTTGCGTATTGTCATTTAATTGGAGTGTGCTTAAAGCTGAAGGAAATGGCTATTTGCCTGCCCAATTATAATTTTGCTCACGTGAATATTGTCAGAGATATCACCAAATGAATTAATATGTTGACATAAAATCTGGGAATTTTCATCGCCGATCAATATTGCCCGGCAAGCTGTAGTAATTTCAATTATTAAGAGATTTTGATGGAATTTTCCCCGTTATGTGATAATATTGTAAAGCTTCGGCACATCAAATTCTGTCTTTGTAGCTGTAATACTCATTCTGATATGGGATGATGGATAGAGCGCATCCTGAAATTTTTGTTTGAAATTGTGCAGGCTTAATTTTCCCCGCAGAGTGTATCTTTTGAACCACTAGGCCGATTCTAACATCCATTTCATTGGATACATCTTTGAATCCGCAGCTGCAGGTAAGTATCAGAATTATTACAATCAGTTCTGTGGTTCCGGCAATATTATCATATGTTTTCTTGGAATATATATTTACACAGCCTGCGACACACGCTATAACTGTATATTGAGTCGGCTGAGTAATTTGACAATACGTACGTGTCAAGTGTACCACTTCAGTTAACCCTTATCGCATGGTCTAAAATGCATAATAGCCTACTTACAGCGATAGTGCCGGGGTACATTTTGAAAAAAAAAATGCTGCTGAAACGTGTTGCTGTCGTTCACAGCAATGACTTACAGCAGCAGTGTTGCCAAAATGAACACATTCTCATAGAATAGAGAACATGGAATCTATGCTTCAGCGGTCTAGGGGTTAACGATTCCCCCACCGACTTTGGATACTAGAATTACTTTTAAAACTTACTAGCTTAGCTGGACTATGAATGTCCTAACGATTACAAATTAGCACATGTTAGGCCTCCATGCATATGCATATTTACTGTACAGCCCTCGTGCTCGGCAAAGATAGCGTTGGTTGCGGGGATGACGTCAGGATCTCGTGAAACCTCGCTGTCGTTGCAAGAAAATAGCGCCGCCCGGGGGATAAAATAATCCCATATTTACGATGGTATAATTACCAGTATTATGTGTCTATTGTTTTTATTTAGGATCCAATATGTTAGTCATATAATAGTCTTTCA
Source organism: Chaetoderma sp. LZ-2023a (assembly GCA_034401795.1). Classification (NCBI taxonomy): domain Eukaryota; kingdom Metazoa; phylum Mollusca; class Caudofoveata; order Chaetodermatida; family Chaetodermatidae; genus Chaetoderma; species Chaetoderma sp. LZ-2023a. The sequence goes on along the minus strand of CM067365.1, from coordinate 18,971,944 downwards.
AATAAAGCACACTTTTAGAAATTCCGGAATTGTCCTTTAAGAAAATCTATGAAACTATTACCTGTCTGACTGCTGCAAGCGATGGTCAAATTGTCAATGAGTAATACAAATGGAACTGGTGAATGTTTTGAAATCTATGTGTTTGAAACTTGTTGGTTGTTAAACCACCAACGATACTCTGTCAAATTGTTTTCAAAATATGTACTAGTTCCATAGTTAAACTCTATGGAAAATGTAGTCTGAAGAAATTTCGCAGACAGACAGTTAATGATGGTCACAGTATCTGGTGTATAATGTCTATTATTGCGATATACAAACCATAGCACATCGACATCTCCATGAAGTAGAATATCATCACCACTTACACACCGTCCATTGCCCTGTTATGTTAGAGTTCCCATGTCAACCATGCTATTGGTGTTAATCATTTCATTGAGTAGGTTCCAGCTTGTAATAATTGCTATCCCTGCGCATAGATTTTCCCCAATAGAGTTCCGATAGACAATTACATCGGCGGCGTAAATCTGCAATATTTGACTCTGAATGGACGAATTTGAAAATAAATCAAATTACAAATCAGTAAACACGGGTTTGGATATTTTGACACCAATTTGACTGAGGGTTGGTGGTAGCAAAATAATGATTCTGCAGCGTACCTGTATAGTTATCTTGAAATTGAGAGTCTGCATATTCAGAGTTCAGTGGGTTATCGAATACTACAAATTGCACGGATTCGCATAAAGTGAAACCAATGTTATTTATATGCTACTCGTTACTTTTAGATTTATTGGTGGCTATTTGAGATAACGTGATGCCATAATGGGGCCCATGATTCCATAATGGGCCCGTACTAACGTAAAATCTCATCACATCTTCTATTATGGAAAATAAATTGAAAGTCAAGAAGATTATGACAATCATGGCTTGATATGCCCACGTGATCCGTGTATGGTGCAAATAAAGCGGCATGCATTAATCCGCTAAAATCAATGTATCTATACTATGAGCGATGTAACTTCAATCAGCCATACATCCAGTAGTGCTATTAAAGCCAGTTGAAACAAACGTGTTATCTTTTCGAAAATCCTAGGCACGTCATTTTCTTTATCCATCTTATTAACTTATTGTACAGAAATTTCGCAGTAAATACTAATCTTGTGAATGTAATGAGACAATCATTGACACATTACATTGGTATGCTGCTGCAGTAATCACATACAGCATGTGCAGCTTGAATTCTCAAAGGTCTATTGTAGCGGAGATAAAGGCATGCACATATGCATGCCCGCACGCACGCTCGCACGGACGCACACACGCACGCATACATGCACACATGCGTTTGTACACGTACGCACACACCCAGGACGCACGGGCGTATGTGAAGTCAATTGCAATAAACATGTCCTGTTTTCGAAACTCCTAGGCACACTTGTGTCCTTCACCATGTTATTGGCGTATTGTACATGCATTTCGCAAGAAATACTACTCAATTGAATGTAGCGAGACAATTATTGGCACATTACATTGGTATGTAGCTGCAGTAATCACATACAACATGTGTAGCTTGGATTCTTAAAGATGCAGTGTAGCTGAGATGCGCGCCCGTACGCAATGGTGCATGCATGCGTACACTCGTACACACACGCGCGAACACAAGTACGCGCGCAAACACATACGCATGCACGTAAGCACGCGTGCATGTAGGCACACACGCAATCACTCAATCACGCATCCATGCACACACGCACACACGTACGAACGAACGCGCACGCACGTGAAAGATATATTGAACACGAGTTAACGGTAGCGAACACACCGAACCTCCACGTAATGAATTGCATGTACTAGCGTGTAAATAATTATCCCCTCTACGTATATGTAAATGTCCAATAAGCAAACAATATGCTGATATTTCAAGAATAGCAAATACTGCTTAGTCTTAAGCTGCCACTGTTACAGGTGCATTTGTACCGATGCGAAAGAGATACGTGTGATGCAATAGAGACAATGTTCCATGCGCACAGTATTGATCAAGAAAGTGTATGGCCATTGATCAAGAGACTGTCTGGACATTGATCAAGAGATTGTATGGAAATTGATCAAGAGCTTGTATGTACATTGATCAAGAGATTGTTTGGACATTGACCAAGTGATTGTATGGACAGTGATCAAGAGAGTGTATGGACATTGATTGATCAAGAGATTATAGCGGCAGTGTCTAAGCGATTATAGTGCCATTGTTCAAGAGAGAATAGCGACATTGTCCAAGAGGGCATAGTGATATATCTTGCCTAAAATATCTTTCTCATCCCGCGGAGTGAAACCATTTCGTCAGATTTACTATCCAATTACAATTCCCATGCAACCAGAGAAATAGATTTTAATTCGTTACAAAATATTTACAGACGTTCTGTAGAGCAAGTGTACATATTTGTGTAGTTGGAAATATTATATGTGTATTTTGTAATGTCGCCATTACCAGTAATACACCTCCTTTGGCTGTCCTGTCGAGCACTTGCCACTAATCGGTGCACTTGGCTGTGAACACCACATGCTGTCTTATCCAAGCTAATGCATATGGCATTTCAACATCAGAAACTCACTGTCTTTTTTGTGGAACCAGCTTACTGAACTATATGCACTATCGTAAGACAGCAGTGTTGTTAATTTGTTTTGGAAATTAGGGGTACGATTCTGCGAGACTCTGGAAGGTGCTCCAAAGACCATATGATATGTGGTCAAGCAGCCGGAATCCCACGCCTGTCCCCGTCCGAGGGAGTTTGTGGCCGGTCGTCCGGCAAACTATCCTTCGAGCTCTGGACCGAGGCGCCAGTCAGACATGGCCCGGTACTTCAGGGCGGAGGCTGTCCACGCGAGTCTTCCGGAGCGACTCTTGGGTATCTGTCCTGGTCTCTGGCATTGCGATGCCATTCCCTGGACGTGAGGTTGCCCCCCCACCCCCCCCCCCCCCCACACACACACACTAGTATGCTGAGGAAGTGGTCAGCTGTCTCTTTGGAGACACGTAGGTCCGATCGAACATTTCTGACATGGAAGTGAGTTCTTTGCAACCTGAAGGTTGGGCTTTCCATGGCAGTCAGGTTACCGGTCTCGTCTAAGCTTTCTATGTGTTGGAGGTCAGAGCTTGGAGGGGCCATTTTATCCGTCATCGTACTTCCTTTTCTTTTAGTCCGAACAGAGATCGTGCTGGTGTGCACGTTCAGTCAGGCAGAAGTGGTCTGTAAGGCAGAAGCGGTCTGTGATATGGCTGCGACTGTTGTCACGGTGGCTATGGTGGTGGTAGTGGTTCTGTAGGGGTAGTTTCTGTTGAGGCAGTGCTTCCTGTAGTGGTAGTCTCTGTGGCGGTAGTACCTGTGGTGGTGGCATTGGCGGTGGTTTCGCTGGTGGGAAATTGGCGGTGGCGTTGATGGTGGCTCTGCCAGCGACCAGAGAAGTGAATATTCGTGGTGGGTGCAGAAGAAAAAGCATCCCCAGGTCGACGATTGATTCCTTCCAAAAAGAGGGATCCAGTCGGGTTAATCCTGCAGGGACGTGGAGGTGCGTGTGGATATGGTGCATGTGAGACGGGATGATAGATGACGGCTCTCTTGACCGCAGGTAGTTTCGAGTGTGGGTTTTCTTAACGTTTTAGATTTCGTATAGCGCTGTGTGCATTTTTTGAGGGCGAAAGTTGCCCACGCGGCGGCGATAGGATGCATTTGTATCCTGATCTTCTGATGCACGTCACCCTATCCGCATATCGTGAGGCGGGTATGTGTGAGGCGGTGGGGAATCACCTGTCTCTCACAAGGGTCATAAGCAGGAGGAGAGGAGTTCCATCGGGAGCAGAGCTGAGAGACAGCATGCTTTTCTATTTATCCCGGGTAGTCAGTGCATCGGTGATCGTCACTATTCATTCCATCAGTATGTATATATTAGGTTATTTCATCGCAAGAGTCAGTAAGCTAACTATTTCCTAGCAGTCCACTTAAGGCGGAGCGGAGAAGGAGAAGAATTCTACTTTGGTGTCGTAAGTGGTTTATACACATAGGGAAATCTAGTAATTGCCATCTGCTTGATGGGCCGGTGTATGTGTGCCTAAGCTTGGCATTAAAAGGGATCTTGCGTGAGGTAGTAGTTTGGTTACCTAAGATTTAAGACCTGTTTAAGGTCTCAGGTGCCCACAGAAGGACATGGTCGGTTAGATTAAGTGAGAACCTCTACCCACGCAAGGCCGATCGTATCTGATGCGTACATCATAGACCAACTTTAGCGATGTTAGAAAGTTTTCGACATGGTCTAAGGGGCGGTCCTTCCGAGATGCAGATGCGCAAACTGGCCCATGTAATTAAAGAAGAAAGAGTTTAGTGGAATCTGTGTCGAGTCTGGGCGCCACTGTGGTCTAATACTATGACAGACTGAGAAATAGCCCCACACTTCAAAAAAAAGATTCTGGTTGATGCAACAGTTATCTGGTCCAGTTGTTCGGAACTGGTGTTAACTACAGTATCGCGTAACTATACACTGCATTTAACATGGCCACCGGTGAAGAAGTCTAAAAAGAAAAAGGTTCACTAAACAACAGAGAAGATTAAGTCGGCGACGAGGTTTTGAGGTGTTTAAAAAAATTAGCTGAGAGGTGCAGCAAGCCACGGAACTCAGCTTTCGTAGTTCTAACGATATTTCCTACTCTTAGTCCCTTGTGGCCTAGCCAAAGCTGCACAGATCGAGGTGTCAGAAAATATGCGCCAATTGAGGGAGTTTCGACCAGGAGCTGAACAGCGGAATAACAGCAGAAACGTCTGGTGGCGACTTTACATGATGTAGGGGAGGTCAAAATGAAGTGTGGAGGATCTACTGAACAAGCAAAGAAATAGCCTTTTTGGCGGTGGAAAAGTGTGTCTTCGGTCGCATCAGTAGTCGATTTCTTCACAAAGCATGAGGCGCAAAGGGGATCATCCGCTAGAAAAGTGGCAAAAAGTTGGGCGTCCTTATCTAAATATGTGTAAATATTCAAAAGCGACACCGCTGCAATGCTAATAGTTGTCTTCACGTTGAGCGATCTCCTTTAGCGAGTTTCCTAAGTGAAAAAGAAACAGCTGTTAATAGGGCGGGAGAAAATTCAGATGCACTAAAGGTGGTATATCTAGGAATCAAGGAATCTATAAAGAATAGAGAACTAGATTAGTAAGATTTAACATGTGCAGATCAATTCCAGGGAGCACGGTAGAAAGTTTACAGTCACAAAAGAAAAAGTCTAGCGGATGCGTGGTCTAAGTTTTGCTATTGTAGACATTGCTGGCTTTGAACCAGCCTTGGTAAGTATATTCCCAAGACAGCACAACTTTGTGTGGTGATTTAACTCACAATGGCCAAAGATCACAAACGCCAGGCAGATGGAACTTCTTCGAATGGATGAAAGTTCAGGCAGTTTCTTGTGGAGAAGTGGTCACAAGAACGATACGATGGAAGCTATTTTTCACAAGGTGTTTTTGCAACGAGAGCGGTGTGGTTGAAGTTGCTTTTCACAAGATGGTTTTGTCAGGGAAATGGTACAGTGGAAGTCAACTTTCACTAGATGTTCTTTCATAGCAGGAAGAAGTTTCCTTCAGAATAGGACGATACGATGTGGCAAAAGCAGAACTCCGTTGGAGACTAGTACCGAGCTAGCAGTTTTTTAGTTTCTTTGCAGCAAGCGGTTGGTGGCAGTGGTGATTCTCGATGATGCCACAGTATGGGAAGTATTGGCAGGTTCAGCCACAGTACAATCGGTTTCGACTTCTCGTGTGTGTCAGGAGATGGCACGGATATCCTGTACATGAAGTTTCTAGAGTAGCACAAGAATGGTGGATGTTTTTGAAGAAGTTCGGCTGTTATTTTGGCTGCTATTACTTGGCAGCCTTTCAAAAAGGATGTATTCGCGCTGTCGACTATGTAAATGACGTCCCTGTCTTAGTTGTTTGTCTCAGACATTCCACGTTGCATTCTCCCTCAGACAATAGGGCAGAGAAGCAGAACAAGTACTGTCTGCATCGTGTTATCTTTTGAGGAATGCTTGGCGTCTGTATGGTATCTCCAACCAATCGGTGATCGTTTACACAGAAGCGTCAGCCTCAGGCAACATCCAGCAGGAGTCAGCCATTCAATGGCGAGGTCGTGTACTTCACTATTCTTTTCTGAGTGTACACGGGAATTTATGAATTCGGGGATTTCTTTCTTCTTGATTAGGCTAATGGTTGTCGTCTTGAGGAAGCGAACCCACCAGGCTCTCTAATGGTACCAAACACTCCCGAAACCTTTGTGATCATGGCCATTATTTCGAGGAAGAAGTCATGCAAAGGAAAAATTGTATAACCTTTCAACTTTTCCACTTTCAACAATTTTTTTGGCACTCCCTCATAAACTAGAGGAGTATGTGCTGCGCGTGGAATTTTAATAAAAAGAACCAAAAAGTGCATAATAAAGGAAAAAGGTGCAGTGAAAGAAAGAAAAGTTAAAAGATTAAAAACATAGCTTGTATGGTTACATTGCCTTGTACAGCCTTAGTCTGAATGAGTCAACTGAGGGTGCAACGACAGGATAGAGGAGGTAACCAGGCAGGGCGTTCCGATCTCTGGTTGTCTGATGGAAAAATGAGAATTTGAGGCAGTCCTTGTTGGCATATAGAATGATGAATTAGAGATGGTGATTGTTTCTGAGGTGTTGGTTGTTTGGCACTAGTGGTGGTGGTAATTTTATCTTCACCATGCCAAACTGACTTTTATAAAACATCACTATGCAACACATTTTGCGCCTCAGTCGGAGGGGGTGCCAGCCGGTGGTGTTCTTCATTTCGGTGATACCGCTGGTGTTATGCCATCTTCTAGTTGCGAATCTAGCTGCCCTATTTTGAACTCTTTCTATGGCTTCTGCCCAAACTTTGTGGTGTCGGTCCCACACGCCCGGGACACGCTCCAATTGTGGACGGACTAATGCCTTGTATGTCTGGGATTTGGTGTGTTCGTGTTTGCAATACGTAGTGTTCGAGTGAGAAAACTTAGGGTCTTGCTGGCTTTGCCAACCATGTTGCTTATGTGTTTTTTCCATGTCACATCGTTCGATATTGTTATGCCTAAATATTTGCTTTCTTGTACTACTTCCACGACTATATTATGTAATGTGTAATCATATGTGAGAGGGCTTTTGGCATGTGCCATTCTCATTGTGAAGCACTCCTTGATGTTAAACTCCAGCAGCCACTTAACTTACCAGTTCTCTACTGCTGCTAGATCTTGTTGGAGCGTATCTTGATCCATGGAGGATGTTATCTCATGGGACAGGACACAATCATCAGCAAATAGACGAACTTGGCTGTTCCCGACAACTTCTGACAGATTATTGATATAAGGCAGGAAGAGGATATGTCCTAGTACTGTCCCCTGAGGAACACCACTAATTACTGGTCTTTCAGAAGAGATCACGCCTTCTAGTCAGGAATTATTGGACCAATGTAGGTTTTGAGCACTAACACTATGCCACCTCAACTCATGGATTAGTCTTTTTTGTAGGCATTTATCGAAGGCCTTGCTGAAATACATTATTAGCAAATCGATTTGCTTTCTGTTGTTGAGGGATTCTGCAAGTTCGTTTGTTAGTTCGATGAGCTGGGTTTCACAAGCCAGCGTCTTTCTAAATCCGTGCTGGTTACTGTGTAAGATGGTATGCATATCAAAATAGGGCATTATAGTGCTTACGAGAGTATGTTCGAATAGTGTGCATGCAATGCAAGTCAGGGACACTGGTCTATAGTTGGCTGGCTCATATTTTGAACCTTTTTAAAGACTGGTATCACATACATCTGCCTGCTTCCAATGTAATGGGTGGCTACCATGTTCTGAAGAATGTTGGAATTTGATAGTCAAAATAGGAGCTAATTCAGGGGCCAGTTCTTGCATGACTCTAGATGTGATGTTGTCTGGGCCTGCTGCCTTATCTGGTTTGATTTTGAGCAGTAGTTTTTCAACGCCTGAAACAGTGATGATTGGATCTGCCATGGGAGGGTATGGACTAGGTCCTAGGTCAGGGAGCAGGCCAGGTGGTTCAGTTGTGAAGACTGACTCATATTGTTGCTTCAGTATGTCAGCTTTGTCCAAAGCATCTGTGATTAGTTGCCCTTGACACTTTGTTGATGGCACGCCCGCATTGTCCTTTCGAAGGCTCTTAGTGTATTGGAACAGTCTTTTTTGCTTAGGGGGTCTCTGTCCAAATTTGAAGTCACCGTTATCATCGAAGGATACAAGTACTTCAATATAATTCCAGAAGGCTTGCTTGATTTCTTTTTGGATCTGCTTTGCTTTTGAGCCCAAGCTTTATCTTTTAAGGAAGGTGTGTTGGATTTTACCGCTTTCCTTGCTATGTTGTCTCTTCTTTGCATTGCTCTTCTCAGCTGGTCCGTTAGCCATGGGAATGTCATTTTACTCTTGATAGCTTGCGCTGGAATATGCTTCTGGATTGCTGTCAGTGGGTTGTTTTTAAAGAAGCACCAGCAGCTATCTGTATCTATGCCGTTGGCAATTCTTTCTCTCATTTGGTCATATAATTGGGTAGTTTCCAGTCTAAAGGAGTCGCAATCCACCTTTCTGTACAGTGGTATATTCTACGGTGTTGCAAGCACATTTTTTGCTCCCAGGGCAATCACGACAAAACTGTATGATGGTCGCATAGGTCCAATGGGGGGGGGGGGTAGTATATCTGTTCTTGTAATGGATGATGGGTTTTTAGTGATTAACAGGTCGAGTATGCCTCCGCCTACGTGCGTCTTTGGCTGTGCGATGTTTTCCATCCCACTATCAAATAGTATCTCGATGAGCTTGTTATGTTCTGCCTTATTGGGTTTGCCTGCGATGTGACACGTGACGTCCCAATGTATGTGTCGCAAATTAAGGTCACCGGCGATAACGATATTCTTATTTGGCAAGTGACTTATTCATTGAAGAGAAGTTTCTAGGGCTTTGAGATGGGATTGGTTTTGGTCTGGCCTATAGAAAGCACCTATGTAGAGGGTGGGTTGTCCTATGATGTTAGTCTTTATCCAGAGAATTTCACCATCAGCTTCTAATTCCGTTGGCTCTTCACAAACATATTCTCTTGATATGGCTATAAGGATAGCACCATATCCGTCCGCTCTATCTTTCCTAAATACCTCATAGAATTATGATGGAAATATTTCATCATTGTCAATATTGCGGTTGAGCCAATTCTCAGTCCCACTAATAACATCTGGCTTACATGAATCAATGAGGTTTGTTAACTCAGTGATCTTGTTTTTCACTGATTGAAAATTAATGCTGACAATTCTCAATGGTCTTACTAATTTTGCTGGTTTCTTGGATACTTTTTTGACAGAGGAGGATGTCGCTTGTGGGGAACCTGGACTGCCATGGCAATTGCTAATCGACTAATTTGTTTCACCCAGTAGATTGCAATATTTGTTTTCTGATTCAAGTGAGGATGTATCAGACAGCGTGATAGAGTAATTTGCGAGACCACGCCCTATACATATCCACACTACTGATGGTGAGTGCAAGTAGTCATAATAAGATGCTGTTACTGATTGGCAATTAATGTGATACCAACATTCACATGACTCACAGCATACATCTTTTTTGTTCCCATGTAACAGGCAGATTGCATGATCCACATGGGTAGATAGTACTACTGTTCTCATGTGATTGATATATAGTGCAAGTAAGTCCTGGGTTGAGCTCAATATCATATGCAGTCACCAGTAACAGCACACAGAAATATAGTGTTGATGGCCTAGATGGTTTAATGAGCTTGGTTCCATTGCAATATCGACCTTTTTCAGCCAACCAGCTATTAATAGTGCATATGTATGCTTGATTAATGTCGGGTTGGACTCGGTTTATAGCGCCTAACTAATCTAAGCGATTTACAATTACTGGGCATACTGGTGAAAATGTGGTAACAGTTCTGACAACTGAAAATACACTCAAAGCAAAAACGATGGTACTTACAAGTGACATGATCCCATTCACATTAACTAATCAAACTTCCCAGCCGTAGCATGGGTTCACAGCTCACGAGCACACGGATAAATAACCCACCTATTTTGACACGGTTTGATGAAATGCGATGATACGTAACAGTAGATAAATGGTGATGGATAATATCTAAACTAACTGACATGATGCGAATGCGTCTGCTTAGCAATGGAGTATGTAAGAGTACTGTATTCTGCGGCTGTAGTAGTAGAAACACCCTACAGCTGCAATCAGCCCTTCTTCGCTTTTGCCCACTCTGTCTTGTCCTCGGCCACAATCCTTAGCTTTATCGGGTCCATTCTTGACTTGAGTGTACCGAGTCCTGCTTTCTGGAGGTCACCTCGTAGCACGCTTGGCAGATTTATGCAATGACGTCCTCTCCTGACTCTGTATGGGCTGGCTCCGAGTAGGGAGAAATCCAAGGCTCTCTGTGCTGGTGTGTCTTCTGGCATCCTTAGCACATGGCCAAACATGGACCATCTTTGCTGGGCGAAATTTAAAGACACCAGCAGCATATTACACATCTTGTATAGTGGATCATTGGAATTTATGCTCTCTGGCCATCGGTGTCCAGTGATGGTGCGTAGATGTTTGCGGTGGCAGGCATCAAGTGTATCTAGAGCTGCCTTTGGAGCTGGCCAGCTGTTACAGTTATACGTCATCAAGGATACGCAGGTTGCATTGTATAAACGTGGTCTTTTTACCAAGTGATTCGTTGATCTACGAATCCATAGCTTCCAGAAGGACTGGGCAGCTATGTTCCCCATGATGCAGCGTCCAGCAATGTCAGCAGTACTGCAAAGCAGTGAGCCCAGGATTTTACTTTTCATTTATGGTTCGCCGTCACGGAGTGGATCGTTATTTTCTTTATTTTCATGCTTTGTAGATAGGTATATGTGGGTGAACTCTGTTTTCGATTCATTCATAAGGAGATTCTCAATTTTTAGTTTGCTTGCAGCTATTGGGAGAAGTTCGTCAAGGGGTTTCTTTTCCTCGTCTATAAAGTCCACATCGTCGGCATATTCCATCTCTAGTGGCATGCCCAGTATTGACACCGGTGGGGTGGTTGGTCTTGTGGAATTTTCCCACACGGAGTTCAATGCAGCAGCCAGGTAACAGGTGAAGAGCACACGGGATAGAGCATCTCCCTGTGGGGAGCCGATAGATGTCTCAAACTCTACAGACATCACTGACTTGACTCACACTCTCAGCTTGGTGTCTGCACGCAGTAGTCTCACTACAATAGTCGTAGCTGGTCCGCATTGCAACTGGCCTGGCGCAGTACATCTAGGATCTTTGAGCGTGTAATTGTGTCTAACGCTCGTGACATGTCAATGCCCATTTTGTGGAAATCCCAGTGTTTGGACATGCATACGGATACAAGTATGCGTGGAGCCCATACAATGTCTGTGCAGCTGCGTCCAGGTTTGAAGCCACTTTGACATGATCCGGTGAAGCCATCGATCTTGTCTCGGATGCGGCATAGCATAACATTGGATAGGATTTTCCATATGCCATTAAGGAGCACAATGGGCCGCAAATTGGCTGTGGGGAGGTGCCTTCTTGGGCTTGGATAGTGCGATAAGGATGTTTTGGCCTACGGCGTCGATGGGAAACTGGTGCATAAAAGCTGAATTGATTATGTGCGTGATCAGGTCCAGGTGCACGTCTATCTTTCAGGGATTTAAGTGCCTTCTCAACCTCTGCTGTATTAATTGGTGTTAGTAATGGCCTGGGGTCTCCTTAGAATGGGTGCACGGGCCCATCATCGTTGTCAGTGAACTGTTCCTTGAGTCATTCTCGAATTGCCTCGGCTTTGCCCTGGTCAGTCCCGATAAAGTGTCCTTCAGAGTTGTGTACAGTTAGTGGCGGTGTGTAGTCAGCAACTCTCAGGGCTCGGGCTGCCCGAAACATGTTGTGGCAGTTATCCGTGGCAGTGATTTCATCTGCTAGGGTGTCTGCTATTTGGATGGCAAGATCTGTTAAGCGCTCGCTAATGTGGTGCAGAATGTTATTGCGTTCCTGGCGTAGTTTGGTGCGATCCTGACTTTTGCCACTTTGATAGATGCGCAAACGTAACACTTTGTGTTCTGCTGACAGTTTTATTACGAGAGTGTCGTCAGTATACCTAGTTCTGTTGTTTTTTAGAATGCCTATGGTGCTAGTAGCTGATGATTCCATAGATATCAGTAATTTGGTCAGGGATTCGTTTGGATCGGAGCTGACGTCGATGTTAGCTATCTGCTCCCCGAGGGCATTTATGTATGACATTTGAGTGTCAGTGTCGCTGATGAGCTTGGGTAAGTTGTAGGTGACGCTACCCTTTTGCCTGGTATGGCGTTTATACATTAGGTAGAGCTGGTTCATATGGAGGCGTGTAATGACTGGCTTATGGTCAGAATTGAGGTCCGTGCCTCCATAGGAACGAGCATCTCGAAGTAGGGGTGTTGATGCTTACTTGCACAGTGTGAAATCTAGCTGGTTGAAGACAGCTTTTGTAGCCTTAGAACGTTTTTGGGGCTTTGCGATCAGCAATGTGTCCAGTCCATGTTGCCCAGTGGTGGCATTGGTATTTGAAAGCCGTATTTGTGGCAACTAGGCCATTGGAACTAAGGAATGCCACCAGTGCATCTCCATTGCTGTTGCGTGTGCCCTATCCATACGGTCCCATGCATGCGCCAAGTCCTGAACCTTTGTCCGCAATGCCGAGTTTACGCAGCTTGGAGTTGAAATCGCCACCCATCTAGCTGGGATAGTAATGGCGGAGCTCAGTTCTGCATAAAAGGAATCTAATATAGCTGGATTCTCTTTGGCCCTTTCGGTAGTTGGCCCATATGCATTGACTATGCGACATATAGTGGCGGTGAGCTTTCGCGTTGGTATAGCCAGGTGGATAAATGCAACGCGATCACTGACGTTTCCAAAACTAATGACATCGTCCAATACCCATAGTCCAATTACGAAGCCTAATCCACGGTAAGTGGCCTGTTTTTGCTCCATGAGTACTAGCTTATAGCATGTCTAAAGTTGCTGCTCTGAGTGTTTATCTATTTCAGTCTCTTGAATGTATGTGATATCGATTTTATAGTGTTCACAGTCTGCACCCAAGGTTTGCCACTTTGATGTTGCAGTCAGACCACGTACATTCCACGTAGCTATGGGAAGATTGCGTTGTCCGAGGATGTCGAGCACAGTTTCTCGTTAGAAGGTTAGACATAGTCAGAGTTGCCTTTGTATGCGGATATCAGCCAACAATCCTTGATGACTTAGTTTCCCAAAAAAGTTGGTACTTACGAGGAGACCGTCGTGGAGGTGTCATCTTTCTCCCCCAACAATGGCGTCCCTCCATCTTAATATCTATAACAATGACGTCCCTATCGATATTAAGATGCTCGCTACAGTTATAGACATGCGTTTCCAAATATACAGTCAAATTCTGGTACTAAAACTAGATGACTGCATTTAGGAAAGGTGATCTGCCGGTTCAATGGGTTAATCCAATCTGTCACTCAAGTATATGACGCCATAATCAAATAGATCACATGTAGACTAACTTTATACGCAAAATGCGTAAATAATGGTGTTTCTAGTTCTGCCATGCACGTTGAGTAGTCTGTCAAGTGCACGCATTGCATGTCTTTACTATTTGATAAACATTCTGCTGATTATTTTGAAACTAATATGCAATAAGTCGTCTGTTGCAGCAACCATATAAATTAGTTTACAAATATACAACAGTTTACATGTCTAAATACCTTGAAATTGGGAGTTTGGGAATTCAGGATTCAAAGTCAATATGTCAAACCCAAGCAGGGTCAACCATATGTTAAGCTTGGCTAGAAATGGATGGAGCTAAGCTAGAATTGAACGGGTCTAGCTAGAAACGGGCGAGCCTAACTGAGCATGGATCCTTCTATTGAGTCAGTTATCGAGAGAGAGAGCATCTGTCTTAAGCATTTTTTAAGGGCCAAGGGTTGTCAAAGAAATCGTAACTGGTGCTTAGTGAATTCCAAATGTAGGTCACGGAAAGTCTATATTTTGTAAATTTACAATTGGAATCACTGGCTCGTTCATCGGTAAGTTTTCAAAAATAGCCTTCCGTTGACATATCCATGGACATTATTCAAAATCTGTGCACATTGGACATTTCCTATACCAACTGGTTTAGATTATGTGGCCACAAGTTGTTAGAGACGGCATTTAGGTTGTCCTTTATTGTAAAAATCGGCTTGTCAGCAATTAATATATTATGATCTATGTACCCAATACATCCCTAGACGATATTATGATGCATGCTGCATTAAATGTCACGATATATCAATTTATTTGACATCATACATCTAGAGCACGATGGATTGGCTAAAATTCGTCTGTTAATTTATTAATTGAACATGCGTATTTGCTATGCCAAGACGAGCGTTGAATAGTTAACTATAGTTATTTGGTACCTAAATCTCAATGGAAGCACTAGTGCAAAAGCTATAGAGCCGGGTACCAGTCTTGATCAACCATTTCTTTCATCTGTTTTGATCTCCCAGGAAATGGGTTATTTTTGTCTGAGACTTCAGCAATCGCCAATATGTGATAATTTGGGAAGGAAATTCAACATTGGCATACAATAAGACCTTATAATTTCGTCGGACATGAATTCCCCCTATCCGCCATTTTGAATGGTCTGCAATTTCGTACTAACCATTTACGATCGAGCTCGGGTGGTTGGTCGGCTATAGGTAAGTAGCTACTTAACTATTTTAAGTTCGACTCTGATCTCGTCAACTATAGTTAACTAGGGCTGGGCAGTTGAATTAGGCCTGGGTTGTTAGGGTGGCCTGGGTCGTGAAACATATTGGTAATATTGTCAATGAACATCTGTATCAAACTGGGAATATATCCTGTCACTTCCAGTTAGCATCATAGACTTAGATATTGTTAATGCAAAGAAGGGGTCCCGTTTCTCAGTCAATCATGTGATGTCATAATCATCTATATGACGTATAGGATGACGTCATAATCTATTACTTTCTGAATGGCGTAGCAAGATTCGCTACGAACGCAAATTTGATGACAGACTAAACGTTGGTGTATGAATTGTATGTCTTTACCATTTAATAAACATGATGTTGACTAATTTAACTGGACGCTGTTTGCTGCTATATGCTGATGCAGTGACAAATTGTTTTTCATTGTCAAAGTGATCAACAATTTCAGCTGGGAGTTCTTTCATCATGAGCAGTAAAGGTGGCATGTACTTATCATAAATGCTTCTGTTTGAATTTAACAGCAATGGGATGAACTCCGCTTTTACTGACTGGCAAACCTGCCAATTTCCATTTTGCGAAACCGCCAAGAACATCTTGAACAGTATTGAAACTTTCTGAAGATAATCATCCCAGAGTTTGAATGTTGGAGAACTGTGGCTACCTTCATCACACAATCTCTTGATCAAGGGCAACAACGTCATTTCAATCTGGCCTCTCAGGTCATTCGCAATGTTGGCGGTAGACTTACAGAATTTGCACACCAACCCTGCAAATAACTTAGACCTTCAAGAACATCTGCAAAAAAATCAGTTTTTCACCAGATGCTGAATTTCTTGAGAAACAGGCAATGTAAAACTTCATCAACAAGATTCAAAGCATAGAGTCCACGTGCAAAGTTTTTCCCAACTAGAAATTTCCCTACGGTTCCTTCGGCAAATACTCCTGACTCGTGCAAAATGTTGCGTAACTTGGCATCTCCATAAGGAAATCCAACCCAACAATAACATACGTAATAAAATGCACGCCTCCCTCACCATTCATTCAGCTCTTCTTGCCTAGACTACTTGTTAATAGGCCCAAATAAAAAAAATACTGCAATGTGTTTATGCGTACGTGTATTCGGAACTTCCTTAATCCGCATACGAGTTGTGCAAACTGTGTTATTTGCCATGATAATGGCAGTATAGGATACCGTTGATACAACTGGTGCTATAGCAGGTGAGAGGAGAGCGTGAACCTGAACCCATGGTTGGCATGCGTCTTTTGATTCGGTTTCTGTAAGCACAGCAAGTGATCTAACAATATATATTAGCTCCACAGATCGCGCACACATTGCATGGATGTCTTACCTGTCTGGTTTCATTTCTTCTGCTGCTCTGGTTGGTGGTTGAATTTTTGAATTGGACGCTTTGGAGGCTTCTGGTATGTGAGGATTGGCGATAAATTATCCGGCCGGAAGGCCTGATATGCCAGCATAAATTGCAGTAATCACAAGTTAACAGCCTACTTCCCCCGCACACACCCCACCCCGCGAAAAAAACCGAATACGGCGATTAATTTCATGTCGATTTGGTTATTGTTATGATATTATAAACCTCGACATTTATTAAATATGCATACATATACGCGCCTTGCGAGAAAGACACTGTCGGGGCGTAGTGCTTCCTAATCTAATATACGCCCACCCCTTCAGAAACTAGGTCATAACTTGATTTGTAATTATTTCCACGCTTGTCATCCCCGATTTCCTTATTCTACACTCTCTAGCGGTCATCTTGATATATGGTAGTATTTATTACTATTTTGGTATGGGTAACTCGCTAACTAAGCGACTTTTAGGCCCTTGCTGCTGCACTATAGTGTCAATTACAGGAATACTAGTGTGTATCATCAGATCACACCACGGATAGGTAAGATTGTGAACTATGTAACATAATTTCCTAATATACTGAAGTAGATAACCCCATTGTCGCAATCAAACTTACTTTTGATTTAGCCATATACTACTAATTGCATTCCCGTGCTCTCGATATAGTATGACATAGACATGGTTCTTTATATATCTATGTGTAGT
Organism: Chaetoderma sp. LZ-2023a; assembly: GCA_034401795.1. Classification (NCBI taxonomy): domain Eukaryota; kingdom Metazoa; phylum Mollusca; class Caudofoveata; order Chaetodermatida; family Chaetodermatidae; genus Chaetoderma; species Chaetoderma sp. LZ-2023a. The sequence continues at coordinate 18,955,067 of CM067365.1, read as the reverse complement.
ATTTCTAAACCTATGTGAACTTGTTGTGTTTGAATGGTGCTTATGGGTGCGTACATTTAATGTTGAATGAGCCTCTGGTCTATTTAATCACTAGCTCTCGTGTAACCCGGACGGCTCTTTAAGTGAATGACATTTAGAAGCCTATCGTCATAAGAAAACAAACAATAAATAGCATAGGCTACACATGAGATAATGATGATATTCTATTGATTTTCGTTTCGCTGAAGATTGATGACGATATTAAATATCTCAACATCCTTTGCCGTTTTGTACGATATATCATCTGCGTCTGGTGCAAACAGATGATTGATTTCTGGCTTGTGACCTATAGAGTGAGTTATCTAATCGGTTGCATCATCACATTCCATATTGATACATTGTCAGACATACTGTGTTTTAGTACCTCACTAAAATACCGTCGATCAGTTGTGACACGCGCATTAGAAGAGCATATACTCCACGTGACGTCATAGCCTTACTGAACACTCTTTCGTCATATCTCATCACCGTAATTGTATCCTTGTTGTTGCCCAAGAAGATGCTCGTTTAAGGAAGATTTCACGCTTGAACATACACTGACTTCCCCGTATAATAGCAGATGGCATTGTCTTTCAATTCGGAATGGAGGGGTGTGATGTATGATGGGTAAATCAGTGAAGGCACTTCTTTATATAATTAAAGAAAGCATTTTTTTAATTTTAATCCTTTATTACATTATGTCTTGGAAGAAGATGTAGCCACTGTCAAAAATATTAAAATACCAGATCTCTCCAAAGTTGCATAGACTTGAAATATGATAAAGGCGACATGCCATTGTTATGTCATAGATGATGATGATGATGATGATGATGATGATGATGATTATGATGATGATGATGATGATGCAGCTGACGAATTGAACTATTGTTTCAGCTACACTCAGTTTGTCTTCGACCTTCCCCGATGTCCCTTATTCATTGCAAGCCTCCTGAGCTCCGTTAGGCTCTTTCTCGACGTTAGTGGTACAAGATTACGTTCTTCTAGTTTTGATCGCAATATACTTAGTAAGTTGCTATTGGGGCGCCCTTTGCATGCCTGATAACAGTTGGTACCTACCACTCTGAATTAGAGTGCTTTCTGATCATGCATATTTTCTGGCATTCGAAGAACATGCCCTAACATAGACAATCGCCGTTGCGGTACCCTCATAGATAATGGCGCCATGTTACACGGTTTGTGGAGTGATGCATGCGATATTAGTACTGTGTAGCCAGCAATGATTTGTAATGGATCGCAGATGCTTGCAGTGACATGTATACACGTTAATCAACAGGGATTTCAGAGCCGCCCAGATGTTGCAGTTCCATTGTACTATGGAAACACATGCAGCATCATATAGTTGCATTTTGACATTAATAGGGAGCTTAGGGAGTACATAGACAGTTCCACTGTTGATAGAACATCAGCGGAGTGAATCCAAGTTCCTGCACTCCCGCTAATTCTCCATGCCCCGATGGGTACTGCCATCTTTCATTTATGCTAAGTCGGATATACATAGGTGAACTCTGTTTTGCATTCATTCACGAAGAGGTCTACAGCCATGAGGTGTTCTGCACCTATTAGAAGTAATGCATGAAAAGAACTATTTTCTTCACTAATAAGGTCGCAAGCACCTGTTACTCTATTTCTAGTGGCCTATCTGTCATATATAGGCAGCATGGTCAGCCTTGCCAATGCACGGGGCAGACTGACAGTCAGACTTGTTTCGAGTCGCAAGTAAATTGTGTTACCTTATCTGTTAGAACAATTCCCAGTACGACGACCGTGACGTGGAAGTGATGTGTCCGGTTTCTAACGACGAACATACTGGAGCTCAACCGTGTCAGACTCAGTATGTACTGATATGCCATCTGTGTACAGTTGGGCAAAGTCCCGCCACCTTTCTGTACCCAGGAATCAACACGAATGTCAGTGCACAATCTATGACAGTGTCCTGTCAATAGACAACCGTGTCTAATGGACATATGCTACAGTACGCTCTCGTCATATTGAGGAAATTGGGTAAAGTTACCAAAGTAAGCGAGACCACATACACTGTAGTTCTGGAACAATCAGCAATTCCTTGTCAATACTCACATCTTCGAAAGCCGCTATGAGTATTCCGAATTATATCATCTGCCTGTGTTCCTGTTTGTCTGGTTGTCTCTTTGTCTGCAGCATATTTTCCGGGACTCTAGAAGGTAGAATCACCAAATATATAGCTCATGGGATCAATAAGTGCATAGGAGAATGCTTAATTTGAGCAATAACTTGGGAACACACGAATGTAGAATCATCACATTTAGTACGTTCAATCACAATTCTGCCGGGAGGGTAGAGTTAAAGATTGAGTTCCAAAGGTCAAATATTTAGGTCACTGGCTCACTAAGTCTATGCCAGAATGCACAGTTTTCGCCACAACCCATGAACATGAGAAGTTAGAATCAGAAAATCCTGCACCTCTAATCATATTGAGGAGAGAGAGAGAGAGAGAGAGAGAGAGAGAGAGAGAGAGAGAGAGAGAGAGAGAGCGAGAGAGCGAGAGAGAGTTAAAGTTGAGGTTTCATGTCAAAAGGTCAAATATCTAGACCACTTACTCACTAAATGCATACCAAAAATTCACATTTTAAAAATAATACGGGAACGCAAGAGGGTCACCTCAACACTATTGTTGTGAGCTAGATATAGCTTGAAATTCAACGCAAGGGTCAATTTCTACCTCATGGACAAAACTGATTGTAAATGAATGGTTTGGCACCTCCTGTGAGTACAGTCTACATGCTTTTGCGCTTGACACATGATTCGATTAGCACTTTAATGGTAAAATGCAGGGCAAGAAAATGTATTTTTGGACAATTTACCACTGCGATGATTGGCTCGGTTGCTGAACCAGCCGTTCAAGAGGAAATTCCTTTAAAAATAGTCTTCTCTTGACCTGCAAATGGGCATTCCTCAAGACCACTTCAGAGGCCGTCTTTTTGGCCATCTTAGGCAAATGGACATGCCTCATAACCACTTTATAATCCTTCCTCGGCACAAATCTTCGACAGGCTTTGCACATGTACTCGATTTTATGTGGGCTGGAGCTAGATTTAGATTCAACACAACGGATCAAATATATATGTCATGGGTTATGGGATCACTAAGTGCATTGGCAGAAAAGATCGTAAATATGTGGTTCAGCAACTCCTACAAATGCAGGCTACATGGTGCATGTGCCACATGATTAGATTAACACTTTAATGGGCAAATCTGGTCAAGAAAATCAAAGTATTTCTTTAATGAATGCACATATGCAGGCCAAGAAAATATTGTTGTTGGAAAATTTGCCACTGGAATGCGTGACTCTGTGGTAAAATTTCAAAAATAGTGTTCTCTTGACCTACAAATGGACGTTCCTAAAGACCAATTCAGGAGACGGTGTTGGCCATCTTAGACATGACAGGGTTAACATGGCATCTTCGGATAAATTCTAATTCAATTACTGTTATTAGTTATTCATTGCATCAATATCGAATCCAAAACCACCATCATCAGGCAGAATTTGGCCGCTCCATCCTGAACCTCCGGATGCATGTTGTCAGTGAATCTAAATTAGAAACATCCAGACTAGGCTCAACTTGCTTAAACTGGGTGTTTCCGTAGTTGGAAACGAGATGCGCTCAAATTGTTCCACAACTTTACTAACTTGTTGTTCAATATTATCTATGACGCCGTCACACGGGGTGAAATGTGGTAAAATAAATCTTTCATATCTAAGTCCCGGAAATATAGTGATTTCCATTTCCGAAGCTCTTTACGAAGGTAATCCTATTAAAACATCGGCGCTGTCTCTTAGATTTGATTACGCACCACCTCTATATGCGCTCTTGGCAGCCATCCATTACGAGACAACGTTGTCTGATTTGTTATTAAATTTTCATTTTCTGTTGTCTGTCTAGCTGTCCTCATTAACTAATATAATAAAGAGATATTGGTAATCATATAGGCATGTATTCCCAATAGTTCTTCTGTGCTCGTGATGAACCATCGTGGTTCATGAACCAACCGTCTTCTTGCATGTATTCGGATGCATGCTAATCTGTATAGGTAAGACCCTACATTGATATAGTGCAGCTCATGTAGTCTCACGAAGACACTAGAACTGCTGTAATGTCAAAACAATGAAATGTAATGCATCTGAGGGGCTGTGCACAATATATACATTGACGCATCGCTCTGAGCACCACCCGGAAATTCACTAATTATCTTACCCGCATGTTCAGTTCACTTATTCAGAATCTTGACTTCTAACTAGCTCTCATCTGCTACTTGCCTCTATCCCTACCACCCTGTCTCTCCATCCACCCACTCCTTCCATCTCCATCACTATCTCCACTCTCCCGCTGTCTCCCTTGTTCACCCCCACCCCACCCCACCCCTTCGATCGCCCACCTCGTCCTTTCTCTCGGTCAATGATCCAAACAATTTAGATGGATCCGTTTTCGCCAAATTATACGTTGTTGTATATTCTACGCGCGGTTTAGATGAACAAGATTACTTGTCCGAAGCCATAAGCTACTAAACCTGAGACAATATCTAATAAACAATGAATATATCTGGGATGGCTTTGGCATTAACCTATTAATACATAGTTCATTGGCTAGTAAACGAGCTGACAAAGAGATGCATCATGACGAACACTGAAAAGACCCAAGTTTAAATTTCTTCTGATAAGTTCCTCCTTCTGGACCACGCACACAAGCTTGCTCCCAATGTGTGGGCTGGGATCTTGGCATTTTAAAACATAATCTGACAGAAAAATGTCAGCCTCAAGTTAAATTAATTTCAAAATATGTGGTATGTAATAATGCCTTGTAAGCGCAATGCTATTTTTCCCTGAAGAGGCAAATCAGGAAATGTTTATTGTGAGAAAATAATCTCACGGGACTCGGCTTTAGACACGTAATAAGAATCTCTTTTAGAGATTATACGTAATACACTAAACACCTATCTCATTCGACCGCCTTACTGAGCACATATCACTACAGACAGGTGTTATTGGAATGCGTGTGACGTACCATGACATATCACTTATGGAGTAAAAAGATGGTAATTCTTTGAAGCAGCTGCTCTGTGGTTCGATCTCCTCTCTAAAACAGCCAGTGTTTCCTGGTGCAAATAGACAAGTTGTATCTTACGGAGGTGCCAATGGTTTTCGGTAAAATAAAAACATAGCGTGTGTTATATTCTTGCAGACAGTGATCATTATGTATTGAGATTAGATAGAATGTTGGCTATTTGAATATATATATACATACCGAGGGCATATACCTTCCGTTCACGTCAAAGGAGATCAAGGACAAACACGGAGCTGTTGTCATGGGACAGATTTACTGCCTATCATAGGAAGTACGCTTTGCTGTAAATGTTGGAAAAGAAAGCAAGTATGCCTCGAATAGCATCCTGTGAGTATGCCTCTTAACTCGATATGCAATGCGTGCATTTTGTCACAAGATTGCAATCTAGAATATTCCTTAAACCATGTAATATAACTTGTTTCTGAGCAATCAGCCTGTGTGAGCAATGAGTCCACGCAATATACATTTGCATCACAAATAATCAATAGGAATAAATTATCTATATGCAATGCAATGTTTAAAACACATCTTGTAGTTATTTTCAAATATAGGTACACAAAATATAAAATTAAATTTCACACAATGACAATGTAGTATAAGGCTGTGGTCGGTGAAAGATCTAGGCTTATAGATGCACAGTTTATAATTTGTGCAAAACATATGGTGTAGAACACGCATTCTGTATGTAATGCGTTATAGTGCATGTCATATAGGCCTATCTCCTGTCGTCAACTGATAGTAGTTAATAAGACATAAAACAACATGTCTCCTTAGAAATTCAATGAATACAACTTTAACGTCTAACATGATCTATAACCTATCCCCATAAAGCCTTTCAATTCCATTACCATTCCATTACCATTCCATTACCATTCCATTACCATTCCATTACCATTCCATTACCATTCCATTACCATTCCATTACCATTCCATTACCATTCCTTACCATTCCATTACCATTCCATTACCATTCCATTACCATTCCATTACCATTCCATTACCATTCAATTACCATTCCATTACCATTCCATTATGTTCCATTACCGTTCCATTACCGTTCCATTACCGTTCCATTTCCATTCCATTACCATTCCATTACCATTCCATTACCATTCCATTACCATTGCATTACCATTCCATTCAATTACAATTCCATTACCATTCCATTCAATTACCATTCCATTCAATTACCATTCCAGTACAATTCCATTCAATTCCATTACCATTCCATTACCATTCCATTACCATTCCATTACCATTCCATTACCATTCCATTACCATTCCATTACCATTCCATTACCATTCCATTACCATTCCATTCAATTACCATTCCATTACCATTCCATTACCATTCCATTACCATTCCATTACCATTCCATTACCATTCCATTACCATTCCATTACCATTCCATTACCATTCCATTACCATTCCAATCAATTACCATTCCATTACCATTCCATTACCATTCCATTACCATTCCATTACCATTCCATTACCATTCCATTACCATTCCAATCAATTACCATTCCATTACCATTCCATTACCATTCCATTACCATTCCATTACCATTCCATTACCATTCCATTACCATTCCATTACCATTCCATTACCATTCCATTACCATTCCATTACCATTCCAATCAATTACCATTCCATTACCATTCCATTACCATTCCATTACCATTCCATTACCATTCCATTACCATTCCATTACCATTCCATTACCATTCCATTACCATTCCATTACCATTCAATTACCATTCCATTACCATTCCATTACCATTCCATTACCATTCCAATCAATTACCATTCCATTACCATTCCATTACCATTCCATTACCATTCCATTACCATTCCATTACCATTCCGTGATTTGAAGTAAAGAGAGAAATGTCCTGAAAACGAAATATGTATCTTATGTCAAGTTTTATAACTCCATATAAATGTAACGAAATATTCTGAAGCGTGACGATGATGGTATCGCTTCATAATAAAGAAATGCAATACGTCTCAATTTATTATCTTAAAACTTGTGGAAGGAAATTCTGAAAACTCGTAATTCGGGAAACACACTTTCTACATTGAGACGAAATACTTATGGAATGGATATGTGAGAAAGGGGTTTTCCATCGTATATAATCATCCATAAATCTAGTAACTGTCTAATGCTGCAATACGCTGGACATTATGGGCAATAACCCTGGAACGGATGGATATTTTGCCACCAACAATTTTCAGTCAAATTGTTTTCAAAATATTTACCAGATCCAGAGTTAAACTCCATAGAAAATGTAGTCTTGAGAATTTTAGCCGGCAGACTGTTAATGAGGGTCACATTATCTGGTGTATAATGTGTATTAATGCGGTGTAGAATATTATCAAGGCTGACATACCGTCAATTGCCCTGTTATGGTAGAGTTCCCATGTCAACCATGCTATTAGTGTTAATCAGTTCGCTGAGTAGGTTCCAGCTTGTAATAGCTGCTGTCAATCTGTGCGGGAAATTACAGAAAATATCCCTGTCCGTAGATTTGTCCCAGTAGAGTTACTATAGACAGTTACATCAGTGGCATACATCTGAACTATTTGACTCCGAATGGACAAATTCGAAAATAAATCCAATTACAATTCAGTAAACACTGGCTTAGATGCGGTGACACCAAGTTGACTGGGAGTTGTTGGCAGCAAACTTGATCTGCAAAAATTAGTTCCAAATCAGTCAGCGGCGTACGTGTATAGTTACCTTGAAGGTGAAAGTCTGCGTGTTCAGAGTTCAGCGGGTTATCGAATAAAGGAAATTGCACGGATTCGCATAAAGTGAAACCAATGTTATTGCTATGCAACTCGTGTTTTGGCTTTATTGGTGGCTATGTGGGATAACTTGATGCTATAATGGGGCCCATGATTCCAGAATCGGACCGCATTAACGTAAAATCGCGTCACGTCTTCTATTATTGAAAATAAATTGAAATTGAAAAAGATTATGACAATCCTGCCTTGATGTGTTCACGGTCCGTGCATGGTGCAAACGCACACACACTCGCACGCACGCAAGCACGCACGCAAAATCCACACACCAGCCTACACAACCACACACCTACACCCCCACCCCCCCCCCCCCCACACACACACACAAAACACGCACACACGCGCGCGCACGCACGCACGCGCACACGCACGCACGCGTGCACTTGCGCATGGATATTACATTGAAAACTATTTAAAGGGACAGTAGTAAACATGCCAACATCCACGTAATGTATTCTGACGTAAATAATTAGCATCTCTATGTATGTGTAAATGCCCGATAAACAAATAATAAGCTGATATTTCAAGAAAAGAAAACAGTGCTTAGTTTTGAGCTGTCACTGTGTTATATCTATATTTGTATAGACGCGGGAGAGATGCGTATGATCGCCATAAAAACAATGTTCCCTGTGCACGACATTGTCCAAGAGAGTATAACGGCATTGTCCAAATGAGTATAGCGACTTTGTCTGAGAGAGGATAGACACATTGTCAAAGTGAGTATAGCGGCATTCTCCAAGAGAGGATAACACCATTGTTCAAGAGAGTATAGCGGCATTGGCTAAGTATAGAGACATTGTGCAAGAGATTATAGCAATATATCTTGCCTAAATTTCTCTCAATGGCTTGTGGGAAGTTACATCCCGTAGTGTGGTACCGTTTCATCAGTGCTATCATCCAACCACAATTCCTATGTAGCCAGAGAAAAAACTATTAATTTGCTAGAACATAGTTGGTAGATGTGTGGATGAGCACGTGTACATATTTGTGTAGCCTTCCTTTGATGTTGACCTTATCAGCAGCAGACACGTCTTGATGGAATTTAACAGGTATTGGTAATTGCAGTGATCGGTATTACACACGCACAATACATTTAGATATCGATAGTACATTAACCACTTACTGCCATTTTGAGTTGCAGTTCAAAGACGTTTGTAATTTATCCAAATACTGATATGGTACACGTGTGCATGCATGTATTACTCATTCTATGAGGCGGGGTTTGCGCATATATTGGCTGTTCTGTGAGGCGGCGTTTGCGCGTGTATTGGTCGTTCTCTGAGGGGTGTTTTGCGCATGTATTGGTCGTGCTATGCAGTGCGTGGTGTCGGGTAAGAGGAATTTAATAACATCGTAATATATGGAAGTTATTTGGTAAACTTTGTAAACATGGCGGTTAATAGGCATATATGCTGGTGTGCATGGATGTAACAGCTTCCATAAGCGCTCCTCTAAATATTGTCGGGTAGTGTTCATATCAGAATATCACTCAGAACAATAGTAATTACCTGTAATACACCTACTTTATCTGTTCTGCCGACCTTTGCGCAGTATTTGATGCACTTTGTGGTGACCGCCACATGCAGCCCTAAGCGCGCTAATGGATATGGCATTTCAACATCAGAAACGTACTGTGTTTGTGGAATGGGGGCTTATTGGCCTATATCTTCTATCATAAGACAGCAGTGCCGTCAATATGTTGAGGAAGTTATGGGTATGATTCGGCGGAGGTGATAGAGGGCCTAGAGGCTCTCAACATGACTGTTATAACATTCGAGAAAAGCACATGTATCGTGATCGAAAATGGACGTCCTTTCGTATTATAATGATGATCTAAAAATGGTTTCGTTTGACAGTTTTGATAAGCAGTTTCCGCATTCGTATTAAAAGTGCGTCTGTATTGGACATATTTAAAGCCTTCGGTATTATATTAAAGTTATGCCGAGATAAATGGATTCTACTAAGGCTCACACTGTATATATATATATATATATATATATATATATATATATATATATATATATATATATATATATATATATATATATATATAAATAATCCTCACACCCTTCAAAATTATCTCTATAATTCGATATACACTTACTATTATATAATTAAAGAATTATTTCTGACCAACAACAACTCAGTACATCGTTCTCTGATTGGAGTCCAGCCATTGCTGGGGTATATATACCCCAGCAATGGCTGGACTCCAATCAGAGAACGACGTACTGAGTCAAATAATTAGAACGCCCATTGTTGTTGGTCAGAAATAATTCTTTAATTATATAATAGTAAATGTATATCGAATTATAGAAATAATTTTGAAGGGTGTGAGGATTATTTAGCCCACCATCTTCATATCTATATTTGTTATTTGATACTACGAAGTATGCTAACTGGTGCTTGCGTCATAATGGAAGAATCCAGTTTTAGCTGTGTCACGCCCATCTCTAGGCAAGTTCCACCCACGCTTTGCCCCATCATACTAACATACACCCACTCATATAGCTACGCTGTTCGAGGCCGTGCCTAATTTACAATCACAAAACAACGGCGATCGCGACGCTGTTGAACTGGAAAGAGATAGTTGCAAAAGTTTGCAATAGTTTTGCTCTAAACAGGTTATCTGACGATTATGAAACAGAAGAACAGAAAATGTGTAGATTGGTTTTCGGTGACAAAAACCGCTAGTTTGGTTTATGGGCATGTGTAAATTTGTCTACTTCCTGATTTCTTATCGAGCAATCTCATTGGCGCAAGTTGGCTGACCCAAGCTCATTAATATGTATGAAGCTTCGTGAACTTAGCACAAATAACAAAGGCGTGCACGCATTGTACTCGATGCGGGAACGTAGTCGGAGGGCGAGGATCGTGCAATAGGACGATGGCTTTGCCCATATTGGGATCAATCCCTGCACTCTCTCAATCGAAATTTCTAGAAAATGATGCAAGTAAGTTGTTGAATATTTTGAAACTAATTTAACTGGGTGTTATTTCTGCTTATGGCAGCAACACTGTCCAGTCAAATTAATTTCAAAAAACTTAACAGAATGTTTATTAAATAGCAAATGCATACAATTAGTACAACTGTACGGACTATTAAGCGATTGTGACATACTCTATTGCGTCATTCATGGCATATATGGTTGATCGATAAGATGGATCCTTCAGTTGCTATTATACTTCTATCCAGTTGACATGGTCGCTTGCAGTTGGTGCTATTTCACTCTCCTTCGATGCTACCGTTTTCGTCAATGGCCATGGCCTGCTCCATATTATTTAGCGTGCTTACTAGTTTCACTATTGGATTTACATACGTAAAACTTAATCATCACAATCACAAATCTACATAGATTACCTTCAGTGGTAAAACGGCAGCTCGTATCACTCAACAAGGGTTATATCGAGTCAGTACGTTCGATAAGGTTAGCTGAGTGAGTGGGATCGATTTTATCAGCGGGTTTTGTTGGCACTGATTTGTGTATGTATGCACGCAGCACGGCTTCATGTCAGGAGGCCAGAAGATTATTTATTCGAGGTAGCAGTAAGTGGTTTATACAAACAGAATGATGTACTAAAGGAACCGACAATAACTCAGAAAAATCAGAGGCCACTATATAGCAGTGGTATACTCTCTGTATTGAAACATACAACACCCTAAAACGTGTTGGTCCCGCACAACACACGCACGCACGCGCGCGCGCGTACGCACGCACGCACGCACGCACGCACGCACGCACACACGCACGCACGCACGCTCGCGTTGGTACGCATTGGTCCGTTCTACTGCTCCGCTCCGTTGCACCGCATGTACAGGATGCGCAGGAGGGTTGATTAGCTACTGTTCTCGGGATTACGTATCCCGTATCCCGAAATTCCGAAAAGTACAAAGACCGACTTCTAGAGCCGGTGGAACGATAACATTCCAGTGGGGGCTGTGCGACCATTTCCGCCGAGATTGAACCTCGCCGTTTCGTCCCAACTATTAGTGTCACCTGTATGACGGTCCTTGACTCAATTTAGGAGCCCAGACATGATCATTAGGAAAAATATATACTATACAAAGAGAGAGAGAGAGAGAGAGAGAGAGAGAGAGAGAGAAAATATGCAGGGCATAGAACTAAGTTGGTACCTCACTGATCCGTATATATCCGTGAGGTATCACTGCAAGGGAGCGTTCTAACGAGGTCACTTATGTAGTTTAATATAAACCATTATACCCCTAACAAAAATAGTATTGTTGCAAGAGGAAAGTGCCCCGCGTGGGCCTCCGTCACAGGAAAATGCCTTCAACGCCGAAGCGGAGGAAGAGAGCTGGCAAAAAAGGGGCACTCTCTTGATCAAACATATACTAAGTGTAGTGTGAGTCAACCTAGTGAAATTATAATTAATGTGATGCACGTTGTATTAGCTAAAGATGGGGTTGATGATTTCCATAGAATTCAAAACCGTCATCTTATGCAACTCCAAGATACTGTATTGGTAGTGGCCGCTTTTATGTATGCGATTCTTCTGCTAAATCTTAAACTACAGGTTAGGTGTTAGATTTAAATACCAGCTTTGGAATTTCTACCAATCTGTTGACACATGGGCCTAACTGGCGACGATGCTCGGTTTCCCTAAGGTCACCTTCTGGATCATCTCGCTTTGAAAGTCAGCGAGCGGACATGTTATGGAGTTGCAGCTTCAGAATCACATAACGATCCAGTTACATATCACACTGCAACCATATATAACATCACCGGGACAAGTTAATATTACACAAGCAATTTGAAAAGCGCATACAAGTTTATGGCGGAGAGTAAGAGGCAGATATCCATCTCTAGTGACCTTCCCGTGAGGGCGGTGTGGGTTCCAAGACCGCACCCAGTCACTTTACGAAGTTAGATGGAAATCTGCGTCCCATCCGTCACTCGTATGTCAGGGGCGGATCATTTCGAGATCCGGCTCCGGGGAACGAATATTTGCCTGTCAATTAGGGTTAAGTTTCAGAATGCCCAGAGATGCACTGCTGGCCGATTACAAATAATATCTTTTCGCAGTGCTTCCTACTTTGGCGGGGTTATCTGTACTAACTGGTATCCGAAGATACAGAGGAGGTGTATGCGAAATCAACAATTTGGTCTTCACCCTTGGAAACCCCAATAGTTTCCCAAGTCGGATTATGCCAACGTGTCGATGGGAGTTCCAGACAAGTAATAAGCCTTGCGGCTGGAGGAGCATAGAAAGAGTCAATCACTTAATATAATAAGTGGCCCTAAGGTATCTGGCCAAGTTTACACAATCTAGCCAGTGTGCGGTGCTACATAATCGATACATCCGGAAAAGAGGCTTACACAAATGTCTCCTAAGGAGCCGTTGTCCCTAGCTACTTTTAAAACTAGCCTATCGAGCTAGAATAGCCAGGTTTAGTCGATCACATTTCAGGTTCGCGTAATGGGAACATGAACAGTAACCTCAGTGTAAAACTGATGCTGGGGGGAAGATGGTGTGGATGTGTTGTTGCTGTATAGTATAGCCTAGTGTACTGCGGTCCTAGTGTTTTATATAAAATAAGCAAAACATGTAACGAGGATGGCTGCTGCCATATGCATAAACTAACTATCACAGTACTGACAGTAAATCAGGTCATAGGACCATGCGGTGCACGTTAGTCATAAGTACACACAAATAAAGATAATATTTACATATAAAGATATAAACTATACAATGCTGTCTTAGACGACTGGGCGGTACCTATTAGTCATCAGTACCTGTAAATAAATGAATAAATACAATAGCTAAATGAGTACCTATTAGTCATTGGTACGGAAAAAGTTCATAAATCACTGCAGTTGCTGCGTCACAGATGAGGAACGCGAGATGGCCCAATTCTGGCGTTGCTGGGAAATCCCCGCAGGCGAACTGTTGGTGCGTCTTACTCTCAAAGGCGGTGAAGAAGAACGACTGTAGATGGATGTCCACTAGATAGTCAGAATAGGTAATACAACTAATTAAGCACACTGTCAGAAAGTTCTGTACTATATTGGAAGTTTGAAGGTTGCCCGTAATATGAAGATCTACAGTTGAAAGTTATAATTAAACAATGCATGTACATTCCTGCGTACACCGTGCATGGTACACCACATAGCTATTGCAGCATACCAGGCAGAGACCCACCAGCCTGTGGCCTACAAGTGAATTAACACACGACATGCTGCGCGGAAATTTGATCAGTACTTGTGCGTGATTCGGCAGATCTGACGAGTTGTCAACCAAGATTCACCACTCATTCTACATACTGGAGAAATTACATCGGGGCCACGAGGCCCATCCGGAGGAAGGCTCCTCTGAAGTGTTGGAAGGGAGGGTCTTTTCTATTTAATTAGTTGCCCTACCCCCCCCCCCCCCCCACCCCCCTGGATGGCCGTCCGAAGGCTTACGAAAACTGGATGCGGATGTTCGATTGCGGGCCAGAGCCGAAGACCTGAACTCCGCGAGGCACTTCTGTGGCTAATAGGGAGCCCCAGTCAGTAAGCTGTTGCCCACGTCATGCATTGCTCTGGCCACACAACCTGCCACGTGTTCTCTCTCGCCGAAATGTGGTCTCGATTCTTGATTTTTCGCTCCTTTTATACTACTCGCGACGTCATAGGCAGGACGCCCAGCCAATCGGCGGGCGATCTGTAGCCAATCAGCGTGCAGATAGAAAGGTTGATGACGCTATTGAGCGATAGACATCTCCCCCCATTCATTTAGTACATACACGCGTTTACAACGTCCCAGTAATATTTTGAAAAAAATTCCAATGGGCTAAATTAGGATAACTCGGCCATTTCTGGTCCGATTTTAAAAAGGTAAATAGTATTGGAATCCTCGTCTCATTCTGGTCTGAATGATGAGAATATTTTAATTTAAAGCAATTATGTGAACCAACTCGATACACTTTAGTATGCATTCCACATGTTGTCAGCGAAGCTCTGAAGCGCGCGTATGCGCGCTACGCGATCTCACGGACTTAGACGTTTCGCAGAAACCGCTCTCATATGGCTTTATACACGTGTACTATCCTACTCGGGGGGGGGGGGGCATGCTTGGAACATACCCGGAATGGTCGTCCCATACCCAGCTGAGCTGGGACGGTCCGTACCTGTCCGGCCGATTTGCGCTACACATGCATGCACACACGCAGGCACGCACGCACGCACACCCACCCACCCACCCACCCACCCACCCACCAACCCATCCACCCACCCACCCACCCACCCATACACACACACACACACACACACACACACACACACACACACACACACACACACACACATACATACACACACACACACACATGGTCCCATATGCCAACATGTCACCATCAGTTATATTGAACACGTACTGGTTGCTCATTCCTCGAGCCATGCCACTTATGAAACATCCTCAGCTGTCCTGGAGTTGGGCGTTTATTGTTATCACATTACTGGACGAGGATGACGCGGAGAAGGATGATGCGGGCAAGAATGATGAGAATGATGTGATTTGATATGGTAGGACTTAAAAAACACATTGTAATTGCAAGCACTACTTCTTTGTATGGACGCTGTTCATTGCCCTCAGCCATTGGTTTTAGTTTCCACAAATTCTTCTTGTACTTCACTGTACAACAATTCCCTGCTATTTTTAGGTTGATGCGCAACATCTTGTACAGTGACGTCAACTTCGAGCTTTATCGGTGCTGATGCAGCATGCTGCAATCGACCACTGTTGACAAATATTGAATTTGATATCTATCATCGATGATGCAATGGACCAAAATCATTTATCAATGTTGTGTAGATATGGAACAATCCTATTGTACCGAACCTTATTAATGGAAAAATATACTGAGTCAAGGTTTACAAACAGCATTATCGGCTACATAGTAGTGAGCATTTTCAAGGGAAGTGAAATTGATGGAAGACATCTACGGGCACATTAAATAAAACACGGTAATTCAAATTGTAATTCTTTAATATCATGCTTTTCTAAAACCTTGAAATCCACCAGCACAACAGCACACATATGAACACCTACAGAATAGATTAGATTCGTGTAATACTACAGCAACATAGCATGGGGCATATAAAACAGGATCTGAATCTCCAAGGTGTCACGTGTAGCCTAACATTGCATTGGTGCCATAGTTTGGGAATATCAAGTATGGAGCCGACACAGATTGTTTCGCACATGTAGGCCTAGTATCATTGAACCCAACATTTTTGCAACTTGATATTGTTTCATATCTGTGCAAATATAACAATTGATATCGGTTGGTCCCATGCACTGTTAACCAACGTGCACGCAGATATCGAATTCTCTATTGGTTCCTGAGCCATTTACCACCAGACACGACATTATCAAATTAAATATTGATTCATGAATTGACCAATGGGTGCGCCGATGGCGAATTTGATATTGGGCCTGCGACGTTGTCCAATCGGCGCTCTGATATCGAATTCCATATTGGTTCTCGCGCAGTGGACAAATGCCACAAATTCGATATTGGTGCTTTACATGGACACATAGTGTATTTTAGGCGAATTACAGGTCTCTCTCTGCGCAGAATTCTGCTGGGAAACCACGCCTACCGCAAAAGGGTCTGCGTGGTTCAAAACCACACCTGCTATGTTGGCATGAACAGTTGACGGCTACATCCCCACACCTGTACAGGTATATCCACTAGTGAATGGCGTGCAGTGCGACTCCAGGTGTATATTATGACTAGTAGGTGATAGATACTTCACAAATGGCATCTTTAGCCAGATTTCACTGTAGTTTATGATTTCATACATCTTAAATACTCAAACTGTTCTCCCCTATCTTGACTTATCATACTTTGAGAGTTCACGAACAAATGGATAAATAACCAGTATATTTTGACATATCTGATTAAATGCTATCGTGCGCACAAGTAGATAGCTGATGATGGATTCTCTCTGTACGAACTGCCATTATGGACATGATGCATATATGCTTCTGTTTAAGCATGAACTCCAGAGAGATATTATGGTTATAGCTATAGATGTATGTGTGCTCCCAGATATGCAGTCAAAATCTAGTGCAGAACATATCTGCGTGTATTTAGATGTAGTGATCTGGGGTTCAATAGATGTGTCCACTCTGGCACTCAATTATATGACGTCATAATCAATTATGCCACATTTAGGCTGATGTCACAATCAAAATGCGCAGTGAATGGTGTATCTAGTTCCCTCATGAACGTTGAATAGTCTGTCATGTGTATGACCGGTATGTCTTTGCTATTTAATAGGCATTCTTTTTAATATTTAGAAACAAATATGCCGTAGGCAGCAACAACATCCAGTCACATTAGTTTCAAAATATTCAACAGCTTGCATGTATAGCTTGCATGTATAGTTACCTTAAAATTGAGATTCTGATAATTCAGAATTCAAAGTATATAAATCAAACCAACACGCGCTAAGAATATGCGGAGCTTAGCTAGAAATGAGCGGGGCATAGCGAAAAATGGATACCTCTATGGAATAGGATAGTGTAATCACAGGCTAGTGAGGTACTTCGCGAAAAATAGCAATAGATTATTTTACCAATGTTGCAAGGTTGAAGAATGAAACATTTGTATTAATATTAATGAAAAGCATGGCCATTTCAAAACGATCAATTAGAAATAAATTAAGATCTGAGATAATAGGATCTCGCGTTTTATTTATATATTTTGTTGCGTATTTGTCAGAACTGGCTGTAGTGGCGAACTACAACGTGGCAGCAACCATGTCAAATCAAATCAGTTTCAAAATATTCAACATCATGTTTAGCAAATAGAAATCCGGGATAAATCTATGTAACCGTGCTGTGCTTGAACGGCGTTTATGGGTGCGTGCATGCAATGTTGAAAGTGTTTCTGGTCTATGTAATAACTATCTGACGTTAACCCGGACTGCTTTTAAGTGAATTGTCTTTTTAGGAATATCTCATCCTAATAAAGCTTAACCTTAATATGGATGGTGACGTTAATTACCTACCCGTGCCCTGAGTCACTCAACATGAGTGCCAAGCAATGCTCGGTCGATTTTCTGCCTATTTCTGCAAATAGATAGTTGTGCTTTTTGATACTTGACTGAAAGACCGACTTGTCCAATGGACTACATTATTTAATTCCATACTGATACATCATCAGACACTGTGTCTTCTTTAGTAACTGAGTTAACATCTCAATTACAATACACTTGTCAGATGTAACCAGTTCTGAACATCGCATTAGTGAGGTAGATACTCTATGTGACGCTACTGCCTGAAAGAACGTTTCACATTGCTCACAACATATGGTTTAACTTAAACCTAGGTATAATAACGGTGGTATTTGTTCTTCAAACCGGAAGAGCGGTGAGTGACGTAAGGTGGGTAAATCAATAAAGGCGCAAGGATTGTTAAATTGTGATTCCTTATTACATTGTTTCCAGAAGAATGTGTAACAAATGTCAAAATATATTAAAATGCCAGATCTCTCCAAAGTGGCATAGACTTGCAGACGTGGCGCGCCATTTGCTGTCACATATGCTGATGGTAAGCGACGGTGTGTTGCAGCTGGAGAAGTGAAAACATCATTCAGATGCAATACGTTTTCTTCAACCTTTCCCACTGTGTTTTATCTACTACGACCGGCCTGAGCTCCGTTAGGTACTTTCTCGTCTTTAGTGGTCCTAGATTGCACTCTTTGAGATCTTATTGCAAAACACTTAGCAAGTTGATGATGTGGCATCATTTGCTGCGTGCCCGATACATGGCGGCTCCCTCGAGTGAAAACTTGAGTTCTTTCTGAGCAGGCGTATTTGCTGGCCCTTGAAGAACATGTACGATCATAGATCATCCATTTTGAGCTACCCTCACGGGTAGTGCCTTTGTGCTACACAGTATGTTGTTTGATGCATTTCATATTATTTTATGTGATACCGTGATGGAGTGTAATGGCTCTCAGATATTTACCAGTGGCATGCATCAAGGTTGTTCCAGAGGGGTGGTGGAGCTGCCCGGCTGTTCCAGTAGCATAGCGCCAAGGAAACACTTGCAGAGGCATAGTTGCATCTTGACTTTCATGGGGACATTAGAGCCACGAATCCACAACTTCGAAAAAGGACTGGAAGGTGATACTTCCTGTTACATATAGCGAGTTCAGTTGTCGTTAGAACTGCATGTTTCTGCTCTCCCGGCACGCCCCCCCATGACCTGATGGGTCATCATTCATTTCTGTGATGTCGGATAGGTATACGCGAGTGAACTCTGTTTTGGCGTTGTTCATTTATAGGTTTGGAGATTTGAGCTGCTCTTCTGCTACTGGAAGTAGTTTGACAAAAGACCCAGTTTCTTCGTCGATATTGTCAACATCATCGGTTACTCCATCTATAGTAGCATACTTGCTACATATAGGCAGCTTTGCCTGGCATGCCCACGAATAGAGCAGTCAGACAGACTGACTCGTTTCAAGTGACAGGTAAATATTGTTTTCTATTCCTAGCACGATGACAGGCCGTAACATGTCTAACTTCCAATGGCCAACATGCAAGAGCGCCGCTGTTTGCGTTTCATTATGAACTGGCATGTCATTTGTGGATGCTTGGGAAACTTCTTCATGGTCCCGTTACCTTTCTCTAACCAACAGTGGAAACGACTGATAATGGAAACTCAAGGGCAGTTTCCTTGCAATGGACAGTCGTGCCCAGTGTTCATGGACTATAGACCGCTCTCTGATGTATTCAATTGAGGAAATAGTGTACATTTATTGCAGTATTTGCTTCAGGATACAAAACCACATACACTGAGGCTATGCCGCAATCTCCAGTTCCTTGTCAATATTTACTACGTAGAATGCGGTGTGAGTATTCTGGATGATGCAGTCTGCCTGCTTTGGCTGTTTGTTCGTCTGTTTGCCATCAGCATATTTCCTGACCGCAAGAGCCTAGAATCACCAAATTCGGTATATGGTATCATATTGAGAGTGGTTGGAAACAGTTTACGTTTGAGTTCAAAATGTCAAATATCCAGTTCATGTGGTCTGTAAATGCACACGAGAATGTACATCTTTGGCAATAACTCGGGACATAAGACAGTAGAATCAACAGATTTGTTACATACAATCATACTTTTGTTGGTAGAGAGAGTAAAAGTTTGAGCTCAAAAGGTCAAATATCACTGGATGAAGAGCTTTATACCAGAGTGCACAGATTTTGCCATAACCTTGGAATATGATACGGTAGAATCAGAAAAGTTGGCACATCTAATCATATTGAGACCTGGGGAGAGAGAGAGAGAGAGCGAGAGAGGGAGAGAGAGAGAGAGAGAGAGAGAGGGAGAGAGAGGGTGTGAGGGGGTGGTGGTGGTGGTGTGGGGTGGTGAAAGAGAGAGGACGATAGCTTACGGTCAAACGGTCAAATATCTTGACCACTGTACCACTAAATGCATACCAAAATGTACATTTTTGTCATAGCATGCAAGCATGAAGGATAGAATCAGCACGCTTTGCAGATATACTCATATTGTTGTGCGCTGTAGGTATCTTGACATTAACACAAATGCTTAAATATTTAATTCAGGGTTCATGTGGGCAATAAGTACATTGGCAAAAATTAGCTTAGGTTATGTGATGCAACACCTCCTACGACAGGTATCGTTGGAGAATATACAACTCGAATGGCTGGCCGTGTTACCGAGCCAGTCATTCCAGTGGTAAATGTTCAAACAAGTTTTCGCTTTCCTGCAAATTGATATTCCTCAAGACCACTTCATAAGCCGGTCTTGGCAGTCTTAACCATGGCAGGGTTAAGACATCTTCGGATAAATTCTAATTAAATATTAGTTATTAGTTATTCATTACATCAATATCGAATCCAAAACACCATCACCAGGCAGAATTTGACAGCTCCATCCAAAACATCCTGGTGTCAGTGCAACTCAATTAGGAGCCTCCAAACTAGTCTGACAATGCTAAAATTGGCTGCTTCCGTAGTCGGAAAGGAAGTACTTTCAAATTAGTTTCTCCAGCTTACTAACGTGTTCATCATTATTATTAAGACACTGTCACACGAGGTGAAATGTAGTCAAATAAATCTTTCATATCTCATTCCAAGATTTTCGATTTCCGAAGCTCTTTAGGACGGTAATCATGTTAAAACCGCCATGCTGTCTATTAGATTTGATTACGCTCCACTTCTGTATGCGCTCGTGGCGGTCATCCATTATGCCTTTTATATCGAGACAACGTTGTCTCGGGGTTGTTATTAAATTTTCGCATTCTGATGTCTGTCTAGCTGTCCTCATTACCTAATATAATAAAGATATATTGGTAATCAAATAGTCCTGATATTCCCAACCATTTCCTATGCGCGATCGTTGAACCCTAGCGGTTATTATATTTAAAACGTATTCCTGATGCAGAAGTCGGATAACTCAAGATATGTATGAGAAAGTCCCTACATTTCTCTAGTTCAGCATATGTAGTCTCAGGAATACACTAAACCTGCCATAATGTCAAACCAAACTTCTCAAGACAGATATATGGTTTTGAAATTGAATGTATCTGACATACTGTGAGCTAGATACCCATTGGCGTATCGGTCTGAGAGCCCCCCTCGCCCACCCGCAGCTATCCCCTTATCATCTTTCCAGCATTCTCATTTCACTTATTCAGAATCACGGAATCGCGTCAGCTGTTATATCATAGTAAATATACGAACCAGCAGAAATCATAAAGGGACATCGCATCAACTGAGAGTACGTTGGCGCAATTATGTAGATTTCACGATCTCTGTGATGACGAGAATTCTAGTAAATTGTTTTGACAATTAATTTTACTGATACAACCCCATCAATCTAATGTCAGGAAACACTTTTTTCTGCATAGAGATGAAATACTTAGGAAATGGATATGTGAGAAAGGGTTTTTTTACGTTACGATAGATCTTATTAAAATCAGCGATGAATCTATTAACTGTTTGAATCATGCAAGGCACTGGCCAATAAATGCAATGGGCAATGACTCTGGAACTGGTGAATATTCTGAAAACATTTTGATTGAAAGTTGTTAAGAGCTTAGGCATCAATAATTTGCAGTCGAATTATTTTCAAAATATTTACCGGTTTCAGAGTTAAACCCAAGGGAAATGTAATCTGAAGAAATTCTACAGGCAGATAGTTAAAGAGGAGAGCATTATTTGGTTTATAATATCTATTAATGCGATGCACAGTCCATCGCTCATCGACATCTCCATGAAGCAGAATATCATCAACACTTACACACCGTCCATTGCCCTGTTATGTTAGAGTTCCCAGGTCAACCATGTTATTAGTGTTAATCATTTCGCCGAGTAGGTTCCAGCTTGTAATAACGTCTGTCAATCTGTGCGGGAAATTTCAGAAAATGGAAAATATGTCCGTAGATTTGTCCCAGTAGAGTTACTATAGACAATTACATCGATGGCATAAATTTGAACTATTTGACTCAGAATGGACGAATTAAAAAAGAAATCCTATTACAACTCTGTAAATACTGTCTTGGATATTTTGACATTAATTTGAGTGGGAATTGTTGTCAGCAAAATGGTTCTGCAAAATTAGTTTCAAATGATTCAGCAGTATACATGTTTGAAGTTGAAGTTGAGCGTCTGCGTATTCTAGATAGAGTTCATTGGGTTATCGAACACATGAAATTGCATGGATTCGAATAAAGTGAAACTAATGTTTTTGCTATGCATTTCGTGTTTTAGATTTATCCCTGGCTATTTGCGATACTGTGATGCCATAGTGGGGCTCATGATTCCATTGTGTCCCGCACTAATGTAAAATTGCATCACATCTTCCACTATGGAAAATAAATTGCAAATCAGGAAGATTATGAGAATCCTCACTTGATGTTACACGTGATCCGTCCATGGTGCAAATAAAGCAGCGCGCACTCATTAGCGCAACATCAACGTATTTATTATGTGCGCGAGGTAGCTTCAATCAGCCATAACTCCAGATTTAATGTCAGTTGTCATGTGAAATGTCTCAAATGAGTGAAATTTCTGATACATGGCGTAAGTGCCTATAAAAGTAGCATAATTCAATGTTAGCATTTATTGAAACAAACATGTTGTGTTTTCGAAAATCTTAGGCACATCTTCGTCCTTCAATATGTTATAGCCTTATTGTACAGGAATTTCGTAAGAAATCCTAAACATGTGAATGTAGCGAGACAATAATTGGCACATTACATTGGGATGCTGCTGCAGTAATCGCATACAGCATATGTAGCTTGGATTTGTAAAGGTGCATTGTAGCTGAGATAAACTCACGCGCACACGCATGCACACACTCGCACATGGAAGATACATTGAATGAAATTTAATGGTAGGGAACATACCCAAAACCCTTGTAATAAATAATTGCAGTGAATCCGATATTTCTCTAAATTGATCTGGTTTCATTTCTGAGCAAATATAATAATTGTTACTGGTCTCTTGCGCCATTATCCATCGGGTGTGCTGATATCGAATTCTAAATTCGTTCCTGCGCCATTGACCAATGGGTGCATAGATAACGAATTTGATATCGGGCCAGTGATGTTGGGTACTTGGTCCGCCGATATCGAATTCGATATTGGTACCCACGCCATTGGGCAATGGCACACATTAGACATTGGCAATTTATATTGACACAGTCAGCGAATGCCAAATCTTTCTATGTGTCGAATTATGTTGGTAAAACCACGCCTAGCGAAAAATAGTCTGGCCGTTTCAAAAGCAACCCTGCCATTTGGCGGCAACAGATGATGTCTATACCCACCTATTTATAGCCATTCTCTAGTGAATGACTTACATTAAGAATGCAGCTGTATATTGTGACCAGTGCTGATGCTCTGATGCGTTGCAGCTTTGTGGTAGCTTTGGGAAGATCCCACTGTAGGTTATGATTGCATACACGTTAGCGAGATGGTGATGGACTCTATCTGTACGAACCGGCATTATGCACATGATGCATATATGCTTCTGTTTAAGCATGAAATCCAGAGAGATATTACATATTATGGTTGCAGCTATAGATGTATGTGTGCTCCCAGATATGCAGTCAAAATCTGGTCCAGAACATATCTGCGAGTATGTAGAGGTAATACGCTGGTGGTTCAATGGATGGGTCCAATCTGCCATTCATGTATATGACACCATAATCAATTACACCACATGTAGGCTACAATCACAAGCAAAATGCGTAGTGAATGGTGCATCTAGTTCCATCGTGGACATTGAATAGTCTGTTAGGTGTAGGATTGGTATGTCTTTGTTAGTTAATGGCCATTCTATTGAATATTTTGAAACTAATATGTCATAGGTAGAAACAGGAGCCAGTCAAATTATTTTCAACATATTCGGCAGCTTATATTTATTGTTACCGTAAAATTTTGGGAATCTGGGAATTCAGGAATCAAACTGTATAAATCAAAGCGAAATGTGTAAAGAATAAGCGAAGCTTAGTTAAACATGGGTGTAGCCGCTTGAAATGGGCTGGGCATAGCAAGAAATCGACCCCTCTATGGAATACTGTATCGAGAGAGCATCTGAGCATCAAGTTTTGCCAAGGAAGCGTTGCTTAGTGAATGTCCATTGATAGGACTCGAGAGGTTTACTTTTAAAAAATGTACAACTGGAATGACTGGATCTATTATCGAGCCAGACATTGCCTTGGTAAATTCTTAAAGATACCGCTCTGTCGATATGCACATCGGACTTTCCCAGCACAGTCGCATTTGCGTCATTTCCTACGCAAACTGGTTTGGATTAAGTGGCCACAAGTCTTTATAGTGACTATAGTTAGATAATCTTTATAGCTGTCCCTGACCGTCTTGTTTGGAATTCATATATCCAGAAAATAGTATGATGTAGCACATAGGCACATTTGTATTCCATTGCATACCTTTCATTAAACCATTCCATATTTTTTTTTTATCCCACTAGCGTTTGGAATAAAAAGTGTTGGTTAATATTAATAGAAAGCATGGACATTCTAAAACGATCGATTAAAAATAAATGAAGAGCTGCGATAATAGGATGTTACGTTTCTAATTATATTGTTTCTGCGTATTTGTCAGAACTGGCTGGAGCGGCGAGCTACGGCGTGGCAGCAGCCATGTCAAGTCAAACTAGTTTCCAAATATTCAACAGCAAGTTTAGTAAATATAAATTACGCTGTAGTGACGCGCTACAGCGTGGCAGCAACCGCGTCGAATAAAATTAGTTTCCAAATATTCAACAGCATATTTAGTAAATAGAAATCATGGGAAAATCTATGTAACCGTGGTGTGCTTGAATGATGCTTGTGGGTGCGTGCGTGCAAACGTTGAGCGTGTTTCTGGTCTGTGAAATAACTATATGACGTTTAACCCGGACAGCTCTTAAGTGAAAGCTTTTTAAGAAAATATCGTCCAAATAAAGCTTAACGTAAATGGTATTCCCATCAGACGATGATGATGATCAATTGATTTCCGTCTTTCTTGAGATGGATAATGACATTAATTAGCTCTATCTGTCCTTACCAGATTGGCAGGGGTGTCAAACATTGCCCTGACTATTTTCTGCCCGTTTGTGTAAACAGATGTTTGTTTTGCTACATGTGACCTCAAAACTGAGTTTGTCTAATTGATTCTATAGTGATACATCATCAGGCACATTGTCTTCTTTAGTAACTGAATGAACATCCCAACTACAAAAAAATTACATATTTGACCAGTTACGAGCATCGCATTAGAAGAGCAGATACTCCTGAATGAACGCTCTCCAGTCATTTTGTCTTTGTTGTTGTTGCGGAAGTTGGTCAATTAAGTACAGTTTCAATTTAACAATGGCCTCTGTCGTTTACTAGTAGGTGGTTGTTTAAGATATGTTTGGTCTATGGTTTGACATACGCTTACTTGTCTGTATAACGGCGGTGTTTGTCTTTAAATATGGAACGGTGGTGTTTGAGGCATGATGCGTAAATCAGTAAAGGGACTTCTATAAAGAATTAAAGCAAGGAGTGTTAAATTTAAGTCTCGAATTACATTGTTTATGTCAAAAAATATGAGCGGCCTGGGAACCGTTAGATACTTTCTCGTTTTTAATGTCCACTGATTGCATTCTTTGAGATTATATTGCAAAATACTCAGCAACGTGATGTTGTGGCGTCCTTTGCGTTCTTGATACATTTGGCACCCGCGCTTGCATATTCGAGTGCTTTCTTTCTGGCAATTGAAGAACATGTCCGATCACAGATCATCGTTGTTGAGCTACCCTTACCAATAGTGTCTTTGTGTTACACATTATGTTGCGTACCGCATTTAATATTATTTTATGTGGTAGAGCGATGGAGTGCAATTGTTTTCAGATGTTTACCGGGGTCGTGTTTCAAAGTTATATCAAAGTTCCATAAGTGGGATTCTGGAGCTGCCGGTTAGAGAGCGAGTTCCATTGTCAGTAGAACTGCAAAGGAGGGGATCCATGTGTCTGGTCTCCTGCCACTTCTCAGTGCCCCGATGGGTACTGTTACCATTTCCACAGTGTCGGACAAATATAGGTGAGTGAACTCTGTTTTGTCATCATTCATGAAGAGGTGTACAGCCTTGAGCTGTTCTGCTTACCAAATTAGTGTGCCGAAAATATCATTTTTTTCATCGATAAAGTCAACATCATCCATTACTCAAAACTGTTATATATAGGCAGCTTTGTCCGTCATGCCATTGAATGGAGCAGATTGACAGACTGGTTCGTTTCAAATGGCACGTAAATACTGTTTTCTGCTAGCACCCTTCCCGGCACGATGATAGTGGCGTGACGGTAATGTGTTCAGCTTCCAAAGGCGAACATGCCCGGGCTCCAGTGTGTACGATTTATTATGAACTGGCATGTCATCTGTGGACACTTGGGCACATTTCTTATGGTCACGT
This sequence comes from Chaetoderma sp. LZ-2023a, assembly GCA_034401795.1. NCBI lineage: Eukaryota > Metazoa > Mollusca > Caudofoveata > Chaetodermatida > Chaetodermatidae > Chaetoderma > Chaetoderma sp. LZ-2023a. Next base: position 18,928,173 of record CM067365.1, on the reverse strand, counting down.
CATCTTTCTTTACGCAGCAGTGGAAGCGAATGCCGATGCACAATCTAGGGCAATTTCCTTGCAATGGACAACATTGGTCTATCGGTATGTGCGATAGAACGATCTCTGAGGTATCATATTGAGGAAATCGGCAAAGGTTATCGCAGTATTTGCTTAAAGATCACGAGACTAAACTGTTGCTATGCGACAATCCCCAGTTCCATGGCAATACCAACACCATCGACTGCCAGTGTGAGTATCCCAGACGGTGGCGTCTCTCTGTCGTTTGCTTCTGTTTGTCTGGCTATCTGTTATTCTGCAACATATCTCTGGATTCGAAGAATGTAGAATCACCAAATTTGTCATATACAACGATATTAGGACTGTTTGGAAACTATTCACAGTTTGGGTCAAAACATCAAAGGGCAAGGGCATGGGTCAATCAGTGCATACCAGAATGCACATATTTGGCAATAACTCAGAACGCAAGAAGGTAGAATCACCAAATTTAGCACATATTATCTGCTGAAAACAAAGCGTTTGCGCACAGAAGAGCAAATATCTACGTCACTGGGTCACTAAATGCATACCAGAATTTGCCATAACACGGGAATGCATGAGGGTAAAATCAGACAGGTTGTGCACATATAATCAAATTGTTGCGGGCTGAAGGTAGATTTAGATTCAACACAAAGTGCCAAATATATAGGTCATGGGGCATGGGGTCACTAAGTGCATTGGTCAAAATTATCATAAAAATGTGGTTCAGTACCTTCTACAAGTGCAGTCCACATGCTACATGATTTGATTAACACTTTAATGGCCAAATTTGGTCAAGAACATCAAAATGTGTATGTAATGAATGCACATATGCAGGCCAAGAAAATAGTATTTTGGGGGGAAAATCACAACTGGAAAAGCTGAATCGGTTACAAAGCCAGTCATTACAGTGGTACATTTTCAAAAATAGTTTACTCTTGACCTGCAAATCTACATTCCTGATGATCAATTCAGGAGCCGCTTTGGCCATCATAGACATGACAGGGTTAAGACATCATTGAACCAATTCTAATTAAATTCGTGTTGCTAGTTATTCATTATATAAATATCGAGTCCAGTAATGCCATGCTAAAGCAGAATTTGACTAAACTTCCTGATGCATGTCATCAGTGAATCTATATTAGAAGCTTCTAGGTTAGGCTGAATTTGCACAAATTGGGTGTTTCCGTAGATAGAAATAAGATGCGGTAAAATTAGTCTATCCGTCTTACTAATGTAGTGTGCATTACTATCTAAAATGCCGTCATGCAGAGTGAAATGTGGTTAAATAAATCTTTGATATCTCATTTCAAGAAATATCTTTGAAGTATTTCCATTTTCGAAGCACTGTACGAAGGTAATCCTATTAAAACATCCATGCTGTCTCTTAGATTTGATTACGTACAACCTCTGTATGCTCTCTTGGCAGCCATCCATGACGCCTTATATATCGAGACAACGTTGTCGGATTTGTTATTAGATTTTCCCTTTCTAAGATCTGTCTAGCTGTCCTCGTTACCTAATATAACACAGATATATTGGTAATCAAATAGGCATGATATTTTCAATCATTTCATCTATGCTATTATTCCTGATGGAAAATTGAGATGAATTCCGATCTATATGAGTAAAAACCTACATTGATATGTTGCAGCCCATGTAGTCTCAGGATTATACTAGAACTGTCATAATGTCAAAACCAAATCCTTAAGACAGATATATGGTTTTGAAATTGAATATATCTGAGAGACTGCGAGGAATCTTTCCATTAATGCATTGGTCTGTGCCCCGCTCAGCTATATGCTCATCCTCTTACACGCATTTTCAATTCATTTTTCAGAATCGCAGATTCGCACGAGCTCTCATATCTTCTACTCGTCTCTGTCTCTCTCTCTCTCTCTCTCTCTCTCTCTCTCTCTCTCTCTCTCTCTCTCTCTTTCTCTCTCCCACCTCTCTCTCTCTCTCTCTCTCTCTCTCTCTCTCTCTCCTTTCCCCACGCTATCTCCCACTCTATCTCCCCTCTCTCACTGTCTCCTTTGCTCAACCATTCGCTTCTCTTTCTTTCTTTTAGTCAATGCGTCGTGCAATTTAGATGTATCCGTGCACGTCAAGCGCACTTTTACTGAATATTCAATGTGTGGTTTAATTGAACAGGATTACTTGTCCGAGGACATAAGCCAAAATACTACACCTGAAACAGTATCTAATGAATAATAAATATGTCTGGGATGGATTTGGTATTTAACTATTAATACATGTTCATTGGCGAGTAAACGATCGGAAACAGAGATGCGTCATAAAAATAGGGAAAAGACCCAAATTCATATTTCTTCTGATAAATTACCCCCTCGGGATCACATACACAATCTTGTTTCCTATGTGTGAACTGGAATCTTGATGATTTAAATCATAATCTGACAGAGAAATTTCAACCGCAAGTCAAATTAATCTCGAAATATGTGGCGTGTAATAATGCCTTGTACACGCAATGATATTCTTTATTGAAGCGGAAAATCGGGAAATGTTTATTGCAAGAAAATAACATCACATGACCCGGCTTTAGAAACGTGATAGGAATCTTCTTAGAGATTACACATAATACAGTAAATATCTGTCTCAGGCGACCACCTTACTGATCATATATTCTACAGGCAGGTGCTATTGGAACGCATGCCACTTACCACGACATAACATATATGGAGGGAAAAGATGTTGATTCTTTGAAGCAGTTTGATTGTTTTTCGATCGCCTGCATAAAACAGCCAAAATAGCATGGCGCGAATATATATGTGGTAGCTTATGGATGTGTCAATGTATAATTATGTTGTTCCCTTGATGCTTGTCGGTAGCATGGCACCAGGTTGTATATTATATTCTTGCAGACAGCACACCTTCTGTATGGAGATGAGATATGCTCACTACCCTGAACACACACACCTTGGAGATATACCTTCCATTCAATTCAACACACATATTAGCTACTCAAAAGAGATCAAAGACAAATGTGAATCTATTTTGGGTAGGCACACTTACTGCACATCCTATGGATGTCAGGATGGCTATAAATGGTGGAAGAGGAAGCAAGTATGCCTCGTATAATATCCCACCAGTATGCTTTATAGCCGCATGTACTTGACACGTATAGACGGAAATACTTAAAACTGATATTCTTTCATAATTTTGAAACAGCATTTTATAGAAAATATACGAACCAGCAGAAACCGTAAAAGGGTATTGAATTTGTTCAACCGAGGGGACATTGGCTCAATTATATAAATTTCATGATTTCTGCAATGACGAAAATTCTAGTAAATTGTTTTGTAGATTAATTTCGCCTATATAATCCTAGCAATCTAAAGTACGAAAACACTTTTCCTACATGGAGAGCAAATCTCTTTCATACGTATCTGCTGTCGTCATATGATAGTAGTGTATAAGACACACAGTAGCATAGCTCCTAACAAAAGCAATGACCACTATCTGAAAGTCGAACTTCCTCTCTAGCCTGTGAGCAGCAGAGAAAGGATTTTTTCCACATGACCATAGATCGCATCACAGTCATTGATTAACCTATTAACTGTCTGAATACTGCAAGCCTCTCGCCAATAATTTCAATGGCCAATAACTCTGGAACTGGTGAATATTTTGAAAACAATTTGACTGAAAGTCGTTGGGGGCCTACCCAGCAACACTTTTCAGTCAAATTCTTTTCAACATGTTTACCAGTTCCAGAGTTAAACCCCATGGGAATTATAGTCTGAAAGGTTTCAGCAGGCAGGCAGTTACTGAGGATTATTGTATCTGGTTTATAATGTATATTCATGCGATGTAGAGACCATAGATGTTGACACCTCTCTGAAGTACAATATCATCAACACTGATCATTGTGCTGTTACGTTAGAGTTCCCATATCAACGGCGCTATCATTTCGCTGAGTAGGTTCCAGCTTGTAATAGCTGCTGTCAATATGTGCTGGAAATTGCAGAAACCCGAAAATTGCAATATCCCTGTGCATAGTGTCGTGCCAGTAGAGTTCCTATAGATAATTAACTCCGTGGCGTGAATTTGAAGTATTTGTTTCCGATTGGACAACTTCGAAAATAAGTGAAATTGCAATTCAGTAAACACAATCTGATATTTTGACACTAATTTGACTACGAATTGTTGGCAGCAAAAAAATTTGTTTCTACGTATTCAGAGTTTAGTGGGTTATCGAATAAAGGGCATTGCACGGATTCGCACAATGGGAACCCAACCTTAGGGCTATGCTTGTTTAGATTTATTGGTGGCTATTTCGGATACTGTGATGATATAATGGGTGTCATGATTCCATAATGGGCCCGTACTAACGTAACACCACATCACACTTTCTATTGTTGAAAATAAGGTGTAAGTGAAAAATATTATGACAACCCTGACTTGATGAACCCACATGATCCATGCATGGTGCAAATAAAGAGTAAATAAAATTAATCGAGTAAAATCAACGTATCTATTTCAACTTCAATTTGCCATAGCTCCAGGAGTTCTCTTAAATCCATTTGACATGCTAAATGACACAAATGAGTGGAATTTATGCTACATGACATACGTACCCATACAAGTTGAAGATTTTCGATCTTACACTTTGATAAAACTTTCTATAAGAATACTGTCCTAAACGGTCACGCCTTCAGAAGACTATGATGTTGTGATTGCTGCGACAATCTATCTTCTGATGACGCAACTATTCTGGTTACGGCTCGCCTCTTCACCACGAACGATGAAGATATTTGTATTGGTAACCGGGCCTATCTGACGGATCAAAAGCTCTCAGGAACGGTACAGGGTTGCCCTGTACTTCTGGAATAATTACTCAAACTCGTGCCTTGAATATATACAAGGTGATGATTTTATTCTGACCCTAAGTGTACACTAAACTTAAATGAGGATGACTTATACTGTCACAACTACAAATTATATCTACTACTTATATCACGATTATATTTTAATATGATTTAATTACTTTTCAACTTGATTACTCCCAACTTATAGCTGATATGTTATCAAGACTATGACTACTTCGTACGGCTTACTAATCAATACGGATAATGACAAAGCCTCGACTTGACTACTCTCAACTGAGAATATTACGTACGTGAATCAATGATGGTACAGGACTAAAGATTTAAGAGACAAAGTGCCTCTTATATACGAATTACATTTTCCTAATTTCTATACATATTACGATATATAGATCTATACATATCGTAATACATAGTTTCTGTTCCTTTCATCCTTCTAGGTAGACATAACCACAGTTCGATTGGCCCGCATCATTCTTGCCTCCAATCAACATCTGCTTATCTCTTCCTAGAAGTTCGTACCTATTCCTGTTGGTCGTTCTGACCAATCCCTGTTCGCCTATCTCTCGATTTCACTCTGAAACTTAGTTTCTTTTGTTTCTCTGCCACAGAGTTTGACTAGATGCTCATTGATTATGACGTCATCCCGGCCAATCAAACTCTGGGCTTCTCTTCTATGGAGATAACCTAAAACAGGGTCAAAGCGGTGTTGGCTGGTTCTGATTTGATGCGATCTGTCAGCTAACTAACAACATTACGGAATGTGTTGTTGTTGCATGCCTCCCTTTGATAGACATATAGTTGATATACAAATTTCGATTGTGTTATTAATTCCTACAGGACGCTACAATGCCTCTGTCCTGTCCCTTGCCTATCGTGGATAAGCCTGTAGGAAACGAACGTTAATAAGCACATGAGCTGTATGATCTCATTGCCAGCTGGTGTTGTTGTACTTGCTTAAGGGAGTCGGAATGCCGACCGTCAACAACTACATGTCAGTCTGTTTCCTATAAATCTCTCGATTCCCATCGATTCGTATCTATTCTTATCACTCTACTATTTACTAAACTAAAGGCCTAAATGACTGCTGACTATTATAAAAGTGTATGCCGATCCCACAGCAACAACTTTTATCTTCAACTATTGACAGATATCATCAACTCAGAACTGCCGGTCTTATTCCAATCTATTCTAACTTCTAACTTATCGTGATGAATATACTACTACAGTTTCAATCTGGTTCCTATTCTATTTCTGCGAAACTTATCCTATTTCCGCGAAACTGTATCCTATCATCAGTACTGGCTGAAGTCATCCAGTGCAGCTTCCTACTATATATTTACTGCTATTCATATTCACTCAGTTCGCTAGCTCACCTGGTATTTTCAAATAATAATAATTTCACTGAGGTCTTACTCATAAATATAAGACGTCCAATGGGGTCATGACTCCCACAAGACAATCCGATATCTACACATGCCCCTCAACCGAAGTTAATTAACCGTCTCTTAAGGCCTTTAAGAGAGTGATAATTAACTCGTTGTGCAACATCAACAACAAAACTGCACCACACCAGGGCCCGCTGATACTGAATCAATAATACTATGATCATTCATGAGAAAAAACTGAACGGACTATACGATACTATATCACTGCGAAGGCTATTGGTATGATACTACCATACATAATTGTAATGTATACATGATGCTAGACTTATGCTATGTTACTAGTACAGTGATTAGGCAGAGATTAACTTTACCTCTGGCTGCGTCGGCTTATAACCGCTTCGATATGACCGATGAAATCATCGTATCGAGCACGGCCAAACGCGCCAATCCTGAGTCTCTTAGGGTCTGAGTAGACATCAGGAGCGAGACTGTGCTTGCGCAGAAAGTAGGGATGAGACGGAAGCGTTTCCATTGGCTCATTGGCAGGCTCGGGTACCTCCTCCGAGGTGTCCATCATAACGGTATGATGAGTCCCCAGGGTTTCCCCTGGTGACCCATAGTTTCGATCGTTACTCATCCCAGGTTGATCTATATTTACATCAACCCCCCTACCCACCTTGCGCATCGTTGGCTCCTCATTAGAAGCTGGTCGCTTCCTACGAGCCCTCTTACTCGATGTCGCGGAGTCGTTTACCGGCAAAGGTTTGGACTCGGGTACCATCACTCGAGGGTGATGGCTGGCTTTCGTACCTTTAGCAGGGTTACGAATAGGGCGTGGTCGGACCTTGTCCCAACACATCTCTGAGTCAACTACACGTAGCTTAGATATATTAAGTACGCGTACTTTCCCAGATCTCTGATGTCGGACATGAGCCACGGGACCATTGATCTTAAAGATCTCGTACTCAGGGTCACTGCGAGAGGTCAATTTCATCCTCTCCTCAGCCTTTCCAACCACTGAATCGCCCACCTTAAATTCACCAGCGTTTGCACGCTTGTTAATTTGTTCTCGGTGAACTTCTCGAGACTTAGCCGTTTCTCCACGAGCGCGCAGCAAGGCATTATTAAGACATGTAAGTCTTTCGCCAAGATCCTGTGTGGCATCCAGTGGGATGGTTAACGGAAGTGTTGCACGACGACCATACGTCAGATAAAATGGCGTATATCCGGTCGTGGAGTGACGAGAGCTGCGGTATGCTGTTAAAGCCGCGCCCAATTCGTCCTCCCATGCACGAGATTCATTATTCACACCCTTCTGGATTAGCTCCTTGAGCGTACGATTGAACCTCTCGGTACGTCCATTCGTTTGCGGATGGTATGGGCTCGATCTTCTATGATCGATACCGTGTTCCTTAAATCGTTCTTCCAGACTATTTGAACAAAACTCTTTACCCTGATCAGTAATCACTATCTCAGGGACACCATGACGAGCGACATACTCGTTGAAAAACTTGTCTTCAACATTCTGAGAAGTCTTGCCATTAATCGGATATGCCTCTGCCCATGCAGAACAGTGATCGATTATCGTCATAATATACATATTACCTTTGCTCGACTCTAGTAGTGGACCAATCAAATCCATGCCTATTATCTGACTTGGATAATCAGCCATGGGAATTTCACTATGCCTAGGTCGAGTGGTGACGGGTCGGTTGACCTGACACGTTGTACACTTTTCCAACATAATCATCACGTCTTTCCTCAAAGACGTCCATACAAACGAATCTCTTACCATACCGATAGTCTTTTTCAGACCTTGGTGACCAGCTCGTTCATGAGCTATCCGGAGCACTTTCTCACGGAACAGGGTAGGTAAGACAATTCTGGGGTACTCAGCGTCCAACGCTGAAGGTGTAATTAACGAATACAATATACTGTTTTTGACCATGTACTCCCCCGGCGCGTTCTTAAACAATTCCGGGTATTCCTTGGTCTGCTCGGTACATAATGCATTGTAGTCGACACCAAATACCTCGAGAGGGACGTGCGGTAATGCCCCCTCGTCCACATCAGGTATGACAAAATCGCCCGTGTCAAACGTGGTGACCTCTACCGGTCGACGTAACCTGGACAACATGTCCGCTCGAATATTCTTCGAGCCTTGGATGTACTCAATCTTACATCCGTACTCTGCAATCAGCACGGCCCAGAGCTGCACTTTGGTGTTCTTCACTTCTCCAACAAACAAACTCTTTAGGGGTTTGTGGTCAGTGTACACCGTAAACTGTGCACCAAATAGATATGGTCGGAGCTTCTTCAACGCGTAAATCACAGCGTAAGCTTCCTTCTCTATTACGGGCCAATTAAGCTGACTATCTTTAAGGGTAGAGCTCACATACTGAATCACCCGCTCTACACCTTTATCATCTACTTGCACTAGAATTGCACCAATCGCATAGCTAGAAGCATCAGTATACAACTTATAGGGGGCATTCAAATTAGGATAGGTGAGAACCGTCTCACTACACAACAAGTTCTGCAATTTCTTGAACGCTTGCTGTTCTTCCTTACCCCACTCAAAACGCTTATACTTCTTGGTCAATTCTATCAAGGGCTTTGCAATTTCGGCGTAGCCTTGTACACAAGATCGGTGATAACCTGTAGCTCCGAGAAAACTTCTCACTTCACCCACATCTCGAGGTGGAGACATTTCTCTAATGACCTTGACCTTCTGAGCCTGAGGAGCTACCCCGTGTGCTGAAATGCGATGGCCTAACAAGTCCACTGACTTACTGGCGAAATCACATTTCTTCTTTTTCACTTGCAAATTATATTCCCGAATCTTGCGCATGACCTTACGCAAGTGTTGTGCATGTTCCGTTGGATTTCCTGAATATACGACTATATCGTCTACGAACACATGCACCCATTTTCCTACAAATTCCCGGAAAATGTCATTCATTGCCCTTTGAAATACGGCACCGGAGTTGCAAAAACCGAAAGGCATCCGAATCCACTCGAACAAACCTTCACTGCAGACGAACGCCGTCTTCTCTATGTCTTGGCTGGCCATTGGTATCTGCCAATATCCAGACTTCAAGTCCATAGTAGAAAAGATCGTTGCGCCGCGCATCGAATCAAAAATGTCAGAGATATTCGGCAACGGGTAACTATCCTTACGACATACCGAATTCAACTTCCTATAGTCAATACAAAACCGGGTGTCACCGTCCTTTTTGGGGACCAATGTAATGGGTGACGCCCAGGGTGATGACGACGGTCTTATGACGCCCGCTGCTAGCATCTCTTTTACCTGGTTTTTGACCACATACTGCTTAGCCAGTGGTAGACGGTAGGCCTTCTGCCTTATAGGATACGAATCTCCTGTTGGCACCGTACACTTTACTTTGGGGACCAATCCTAAAGTGTTTGGACGAGCCGTATCAAAGATATCCGCAAAGTCATCTAGAACTTTGTCGATATCTTTATATCCGGTCGTTTCTTTTCAACTCGCGTATACATATCGCGTTTGTTCCCTATAGGGATATCTAAAGGGATATACCTGACCAAACCATACTACAACTTCGGTCCGATAGTCAATCCTTGCATTTCCCAAGTGCAAAGCATCCGCTCCAATCAAACATTCATGCCGCATGCTGGCTACAACCGTACTCGGAATAGGCCGGGCATCCTTGAATTTGACTTGAGTCTCCCCCAAAAGTTCTATCGGGGAACCATTTACCGCTAAGAGTGTCTTGGCTATTTTCAATGGCCTAGCATTTAACATGCTACGCCAAATATCCTTTCGGATCAAGGATGTGCTAGCACCAGTATCTACTAGGGCATGCAGGTACTCACCTTGATCCTCCGGACCGTCTCTTTCTAATCGCAGACGGATCAGAAACCGTTCGGTCGGTGTTCTCACCAACGGTTTCCTCCGTCGCAGTTTCCCGGACTCCTTCGTCCATCCACTACTTCTGCGTACGAACTCCGTTGGCCGGATGAGTCTCCGCCGATATCGTGAGAATACCGGCCATACTCATCCATGCCCTCCCCCGTTAAAACGAAACCGTCCTGGTCTACATACTCGTCGTGCGCCCTTAAACTATTGGCTACGTCTCTGCGCACGTTCCGTGAACACGAACGGGGTGTTATATTCCGTTCTGACTGGTCATAGTTCGGTCCCAACTCGTCAACATCCATGGCGTCATCCCTGGCCTCGTCCCTCGGCCTCTTTAGCACTCGGCGATGTTCTGGATTCGCCGGTCTGGTTGCCCGATTTACTGCTAATGGACAATCGGGAACAATGTGACCGTTCTTACCGCACCTAAAACACTTTATGGTTTTGGGTCTTTCTTCTCTGTCTTTAATCACAATATGGCACTCTCGAGCCAGGTGCCCTTCTATTCCACACGTGAAGCACACTATGGGTGGTCTCCGTCCCCGTTGCTGTTGCTTCGGTGGGGCCCTCCCTTGTACTGGATTTCGGGTGGGTTGAACAGCCTGCGGGCAGTCACTCTTATAGTGCCCCATTCGTCCACAATTAAAACAAGTGATGTGCTGCGCCCTGCCCGGCTTGCTCGGTTGCACCGGTAGCTGCGAAGGGGTCTGCCTTGCTGGCTTCTCTTGCTTTCTTCTGACCACTGGTTGACGTGTTCTCTCTTCACTCGTTCGCTTATTCTTCAGGGTGCCGATGATACCACAGAGCTTTTCTATCATTTTGCTCTGCTGAGCCATCTGACGTTTTAGTGAATTTATCACCGCCCACACCCCGCGTTCCTCCGCTGCATCTAATACGCCTACCTCCATCGGCTCCTCGTATCGCCCATCTATCTTCATTGCTCGGAGGAGATCATTACATACCTCCTCTTCCTCCGATATTTCCATGGCACGGGCCAATGTCGTGGTATGTTTCCGCACAATCCTCTTACTCAGGTTGCGGTCACCCAGGGCCTTTAAGTATATGGCTAGCACAGTTCTTTTATTGTCATTGTTCTCTTCAGGGTAGGCTCGGAGCGCCAGCTCCCTGTAACGGCGATTAAACGTTATAAGCGTTTCATTTCTCCGCTGATGCACCCCTTCCAGTGCATATTTCACTCGCTCATCTTCGTTGGAAGAAATGAAGTTGGTGGTGATATACTCTTCCATCTCTCCAAAGGTGACATCTTCTCGCGCTTTTCCCACGAGAAATCCGTCCACTGCACGCGCTAATTGCCCCCGGGCAGCTCTAGTTATTATATAGGCCGGGATTCCCTCCAGTCTTCCCTCATTCGCCCTCCACACTCTCTTCGCCTCATCTATGAAGACCCTGACTTGCTCCGGAATCAGTCCGTCGCAAGGCTGTATCCTCCGTACCATTTCCCGTATGTCCTCTCGGTACACCCGGGCTGTCTCTCTTCTCCCGCTACTCTCTACGATAGCGCCCGCCATGGCTGTACCCATCGCCCGCATGGCGGCCACCGTTTCGGGTCGCAATTCTGGTCCGGGTTGAGGGTCAGTGAGGCATGGCAATACAGGGTCAGGTTTACGGGCCATCTTTACTACTGATAGTAAAAACAGACAATTATTCTCTGGAGTCGGGGTTGCTCGTTGCAAGTTATGTCGGTGGTAACTTTTACTATTGAACTGTCTCGGTACTCTCTATGCTCAGTTACCCTCGTGTGCTCTGACTGCCTTACCGCCTTTATAAATACTTGTACTTTATCTGCAACGCTGTCTAACACTACCTTAGTGGGTTGTGCCATACGTCTTATGTACTCACAGTTTGTGTTCTTATTATTATTCCGATCCTGGCAGGCTCGCCACTGAAGATTTTCGATCTTACACTTTGATAAAACTTTCTATAAGAATACTGTCCTAAACGGTCACGCCTTCAGAAGACTATGATGTTGTGATTGCTGCGACAATCTATCTTCTGATGACGCAACTATTCTGGTTACGGCTCGCCTCTTCACCACGAATGATGCAGATATTTGTATTGGTAACCGGGCCTATCTGACGGATCAAAAGCTCTCAGGAACGGTACAGGGTTGCCCTGTACTTCTGGAATAATTACTCAAACTCGTGCCTTGAATATATACAAGGTGATGATTTTATTCTGACACTAACTGTACACTAAACTTAAATGAGGGTGACTTATACTGTCACAACTACAAATTATATCTACTACTTATATCACGATTATATTTTAATATGATTTAATTACTTTTCAACTTGATTACTCCCAACTTATAGCTGATATGTTATCAAGACTATGACTACTTCGTACGGCTTACTAATCAATACGGATAATGACAAAGCCTCGACTTGACTACTCTCAACTGAGAATATTACGTACGTGAATCAATGATGGTACAAGACTAAAGATTTAAGAGACGAAGTGCCTCTTATATACGAATTACATTTTCCTAATTTCTATACATATTACGATATATAGATCTATACATATCATAATACATAGTTTCTGTTCCTTTCATCCTTCTAGGTAGACATAACCACAGTTCGATTGGCCCGCATCATTCTTGCCTCCAATCAACATCTGCTTATCTCTTCCTAGAAGTTCGTACCTATTCCTGTTGGTCGTTCTGACCAATCCCTGTTCGCCTATTTCACTCTGAAACTTAGTTTCTTTTGTTTCTCTGCCACAGAGTTTGACTAGATGCTCATTGATTATGACGTCATCACGGCCAATCAAACTCTGGGCTTCTCTTCTATGGAGATAACCTAAAACAGGGTCAAAGCGGTGTTGGCTGGTTCTGATTTGATGCGATCTGTCAGCTAACTAACAACATTACGGAATGTGTTGTTGTTGCATGCCTCCCTTTGATAGACATATAGTTGATATACAAATTTCGATTGTGTTATTAATTCCTACAGGACGCTACAATGCCTCTGTCCTGTCCCTTGCCTATCGTGGATAAGCATGTAGGAAACGAACGTTAATAAGCACATGAGCTGTATGATCTCATTGCCAGCTGGTGTTGTTGTCCTTGCTTAAGGGAGTCGGAATGCCGACCGTCAACAACTACATGTCAGTCTGTTTCCTATAAATCTCTCGATTCCCATCGATTCGTATCTATTCTTATCACTCTACTATTTACTAAACTAAAGGCCTAAATGACTGCTGACTATTATAAAAGTGTATGCCGATCCCACAGCAACAACTTTTATCTTCAACTATTGACAGATATCATCAACTCAGAACCGCCGGTCTTATTCCAATCTATTCTAACTTCTAACTTATCGTGATGAATATACTACTACAGTTTCAATCTGGTTCCTATTCTATTTCTGCGAAACTTATCCTATTTCCGCGAAACTGTATCCTATCATCAGTACTGGCTGAAGTCATCCAGTGCAGCTTCCTACTATATATTTACTGCTATTCATATTCACTCAGTTCGCTAGCTCACCTGGTATTTTCAAATAATAATAATTTCACTGAGGTCTTACTCATAAATATAAGACGTCCAATGGGGTCATGACTCCCACAAGACAATCCGATATCTACAAAGTGTTAGCATCTATTGAAACACACCTGTTCTGTTTTAGAAAATCCTAGGCATTGGTATGCTGCTGCAGTAATCACATACAGCATGTGCAGCATGCATTCTTAAAGGTACCTTGCATTGAAGATACATACATGCACACGCGTATGCAAGCACGCATGTATGCACGCACTCGCTCATGCACGCACACACGTACGGACGCATTGCCACATGTGAAGGATGGGGTTACACGATTTAATGGCAGCGAACACACCCAACCGTCACGTAATGAATTGTGTGTACATTCTTATTCTCTCTAAATATGTGTAAATGCCCAATACATAAACACAATACTGATATATCAAGAATAGAAAACATTGCTTAGTCTTGAGCTGTCACTGTGGTGCAGGTATATTTGTACCGACGTGGAAGAGATTAGTGTATAACGATACATGTTGGCTAAATATCTTTCTCTGACTAGTAGAGAGTTACATCCCGGGAAGTGAACCCATTTCATCATAGTTATTATCCAACCACAAGTCCCATGCAACCAGAGAAATAAATATTAATTCGTTAGAAAATATTTGGTCGCTGTTTTGTTGAGCACGTGTACATATTTGTGTCCATGGATATATTATATGTGTATAGGATCTACATTGATATTGACCATATCAACATCAGATCCTTCTTACAGGAATTTAACAGGAAGTGGCAATTGCAGTGACACGTATTAATAACCAACAGTGCATTTCGATATCGATAGTTCACTCACCACTTACTGCCATTGTGGGCAGCAATTAACAAAACGTGCACAAGTTATCAAAATACCGATATGCGTATGCATTGGTCATTCTATGAGGCGGGTTTTGCGCATGTATAGGTTGGTCTATGAGGCGGGTTTTGCGCATGTATAGGTTGGATCTATGAAGTTGGTTTTGCGCATGTATAGGTTGGTCTATGAGGCTGGTTTTGCGCATGTATAGGTTGGTCTATGAGGCGGGTTTTGCGCATGTATAGGTTGGTCTATGAGGCGGGTTTTGCGCATGTATAGGTTGGTCTATGAGGAGGGTTTTGCGCATGTATAGGTTGGTCTATGAAGTGAGTTTTGCGCATGTATAGGTTGGTCTATGAGGCTGGTTTTGCGCATGTATAGGTTGGTCTATGAAGCGGGTTTTGCGCATGTATATGTTGATCTATGAGGCGGGTTTTGCGCATGTATAGGTTGGTCTATGAAGCGGGTTTTGCGCATGTATAGGTTGGTCTATGAAGTGGGTTTTGCGCATGTATAGGTTGGTCTCTGAGGCGGGTTTTGCGCATGTATAGGTTGGTCTATGTGGCGGGTTTTGCGCATGTATAGGTTGGTCTATGAAGTGGGTTTTCCTCCGTAAGATGAATTTAATAAGATTGTAAAGTTATTTGGTTAAATTGTGTCAATATTGCTATCTGCGTATTCGGGTTGTAAATATATGTTAATAAGCCTCTATGTTGTTTTGCATAGCCATAACTACTTCCATCAGCACCATTTTAAAGATTGTCAGAACAGTGACCCTTACCTTCAATAAACCTACTTTGAATGTTCTGCCGTTGACTGAGCACTAATTGGTGCACTTTGAGGTGAACGCCACATGCTGTCTTAAGCACGGTAATGGATCTAGAATTTCAACATCAGAAACGTACTGTTTTGTGAAATGGAAGGGTATTGACCTATATCCTAAGACAGCAGTGCTGTTAATATGTTGTGGAAGTTATGGGTTTGATTCTGTAGAGACTCTGGAAGGTGATGCAATGAGCATGTGACAGATGGCCCAATGGTCTGTCACCATGACGTGTATCAAATTTTATAAAAGCACATTTATTGTGATCAAAAGTGTGCATCGACATTAGTATTATAATGAAGATATAAAAAAAAATCTTTAAAATTAGATGTTTTGAGAAGCAGTTTCTGCATTCGTATTAGAAGAGTGCTTGTAAGGCCTGCAGTATTAAATTGAAGCTGAACAGATACATAAATTATACTAAAGCTCCCACTGACCAGAGGATTGGGATAAATATATATATATATATATATATATATATATATATATATATATATATATATATATATATATATATATATATATATATATATATATATATATATATATATATAGATATATATATGTGTGTGTGTGTGTGTGTGTGTGTGTGTGTGTGTGTGTGTGTGTGTGTGTGTGTGTGTGTGTGTGTGTGTGTGTGTGTGTGTGTGTGTGTGTGTGTGTGTGACCGGATTCCAAGCATAGAATGGCGTACGGAAATGAAGAATTGGAGCACATGTTGTGTGTCAGAAATATATTTTTAATCGTATAATGGTAAGTGTATATTAAATTATAGAGATAATTATACAGGGCGTGAGAGTTATTGAGCCAGCTCACGTCATATCCATATTTGTTAATAGATACTCCAAAGTATGCTAATTGGTACTTGCATCATAAATGAGGAATCCAGTGTTAGCTATGCCACGCCCATCGCTAGCTATACTCCGCCCATGTTTGCATCAACCAAGCCCTGCACTCTCTAAATCTCAATTTCCTGAAAACTATACAAGTAAGCTGTTGAATATGTTGAAACCAATTTGACAGGGTGCAAGCTTCTGCTTACTGCAGTAGCAACAACGTCCAGACAAAGCAGTTTCAAAATATTCAACACAATGTGTGTTAATTAGCAAAGACATACCATTTGTACAGCTCACCGAACTATTAAGCGAGTGTGACAGACTATATTGAGTCATGCATGACACAATTGCTTATAACGTCAGCCTGCATGTACCGCAGTTGATTATGGCAGCATAGGATTGCTCGATAAGATGGATTCCTCAATTTTTAGTATACTTCTATCCAGCTGACATGGCTGCTTGCAGTTAGGTGCTATTTCAGTCTCCTTCAATAATACTGTACTCATCAGTGTCCTTGGCCTGCTCCATATTATTTAGCGTGCTTACTATTTTCACTATTATATTTACATTCGTATATCTCCTCCATCACAATCACAAATCTATATAGATAGCCTTCAGTAGCAATACGGCAGCTTGTATCACTCATTCGATAAAGTTGCCTCGAGTAAGTGGGATCGATTTTATCAACGGGTTTTGTTGGCACTGATTTGTGTATTTATCTATGCAGCACACCTTCGTGTCAGGAGGCTAGAAGAGTATTTATTCTTGGTAATAGTAAGAGGTTTATGCAAAACAGAAATAGTGTTCTACAGCACTCGACCATATCTCGGAAGATTCAGAGGCCACTATACAAAGTATAGAGTTATGCTCTCTGTATTGAAGCAGACGGCGTCAACTAGTCCACTCCACGCATCCACCCCCCCCCCCCCTACCCCACACACACACACAAGTGCGCATATAGTAACGTTTCACCATCGCTTGCATTGAGCCGACGCTGGTTGTCCATTCTCCGGACCATGCCACTATTGAAAACTTCATCATCTGTCCTGGCGTTGGCCCTTTATTTTCAACCACTTGCTGGAGGAGGATGGCGGGGAGAAGGCCGAGGAGAACGAGAATGATGAGAAAGAGGTGCTACAGTACAGAAGTAATTTGAAAACGCAATGTAATTGCAATCAGTACTACTTTGTATGGCTGCTGTTCATTGTCCACCGCCAGAGTGATTAGTTTCCTCATTTTATTCTGGTTCCTCAGTGTACAACCTTTCCCTGTTTCTTTTAGGTCAACACGCACCATATATAACATTGTTTTTCTGTGGCGTCCATCTCGGGCCTTATTGGTGCTGGTGTAACACGTTGCACTCGAATTTGTGCTGTTGACCAACAGCGGCGTGATCGATATTGAATTTGATATCTATGCGCCCGTTACTCAATAGCGCAATGAAGCAAAAGCAATTGTCAATGTGGCACAGATATGAAACAATATCAAGTTACGCACACTTGTGATTGCCTGATTGTACCTAACCAATGGTAAAATATATTTACTCACGTGTTGCAAACAGTATCGACTACATAGTTGTGCGAATTTCGAATGGATGGGAAATAGATGGATGTCATCTACGGACATAATAAATAAAACACGATAATGAACACCTACAGAATAGATTAGATGCTTGTAATAATAACGCAACATAGCATGGCCATTAGAAAACAGGATATGAATCTCAGAGGCGTCACATGCGGCCTACATTTGTATTGGTTCCGTAGTTGTGGGAATATCAAGTATGAAGCCGACACAGTGTATGTCGCACATCTAGGCCTACTGTCCTTGAATTTGACATTTGTGCAACTAGATATTGTTTCATATCTGTGCAAACATAACACTTGATATCGGTTGGTTCCATACGCCGCTAACCAATGTGCCCACCGATATTGAATTATATTTGGGTTCCTACACCGTTGACCACCAGGCGCGCCAATATCAAATTAAATATTGGTTCATGCATTTGACCAATTAGTGTGTCGATGACGGATTTGATATTTGACCTGCAACGTTGGCCAATGGTTGTGCCGATATCGAATTCGATATTGGTCCTCGCGTCGTTAATCAATGGGTCAAATTCGATATTGGCGCATTACATGGACACAATGTCCAGAGCGAATTCCAAACATCTATATGCGCGGAATTTTACTGGTAAACGATGCAAAGTGCAAACGAGTCTACCCTGTTCAAAAGCACACCTACTATTTTGGCATGAACAGATCACGGCTACATTCACACGTGTACAGGTATATTTCATAGTGAATGACGTGATTCCAGCTGTATGTTATGACTAGTAGGCGATACTTCACAAATGGCGTCTTTGTGCAGATTTCACTTGTAGTTTATGATCCTACGTTAACTAATCAAGATTTTCTCCCCTATCTTTACATATCTTTTTTGTATAGTTCACGAACACATGGATAAATAACCAGAATATTTTGACATATCTGATTAAATGTCATGATACGCACCAGTAGATAGATGATGATGGATTCTATCTGTACGAACTGCCATTATGCACATGATGCATATCTGCTTCTGTTTAAGCATGAAATCCAGATAGGTATTACACATTATGGTTACAGCTATAGATGTATGTGTGCTCCCAGATATACAGTCAAAATCTGGTACAGCACATATCTGCATGTATTTAGAGGTAGTGATCCGGTGGTTCAATGGATGGTCCAATCTGTCACTCAAGTATATGACATCATAATCAATTACAGCACATGAAGGCTGACATCATACGCAAAATGCGTAATGGATTCTGTATCTAGGTCCGTTAAGAACATATACTAGTATGTCGAGTATACGACTGGTATGTTTTTGCTATTTAGTAGCCATTCTTCTTACTATTTTGAAACTAATATGCCATAGGCAGAAACAGCATCCAGTCAAATTATTTTAAGCATATGCATCAGCTTAAATGTATAGTTGCCTTAAAATTGGGATTCTAAGAAATTAGGATTCAAAGTATATAAACCAAACACAACACGCACACAGAATATGAAGAGCTTAGCTAGAAATGTGAGGAGCTTAGCTAGAAATCGGCGGGGCTGAGCTATAAAAAGATCTCTCTATGGAATAGGGTATCGAGAGAGCGTCTGTCTTATCAATTTATGTATTGGTCAAGAATTTGTTCAGCAAATCATAAATGTTTGTTTACTGAATGTCCATTGGGAGGACTCGAGAAGTCTATTTTTAAAACTTTATAACTGGAATGACTTGATCTCTTATCGAGCCAGTCCTTGCAGTGGACAATTTACAAAAATACCGATCTGCCGATATGCGCACGGGCCTTTCTAAGCACAGTCGCGTATGGATCATTTCCCGTGACAACTGGTTTGGATTACGTTACCTCAAGTCTTTATAGGCACTGTAGTAAGATAATCTGTATAGCTGTCCATGACCGTCTTGTTTGAAATTCATATAGCCAGGAAATAGTATGATGTATCACATAAGCAATTTTGTATTCCATTGCATGGCTGTCACTAAGTCATGGCATATTATTTTATATCCCATTAGCGTTTAGAATGAAGACTTTTATATCAATAGAGAGCATGGGTATTTTAAAACGATCAATTACAAATAAATTCAGACCTAAGATAATAGGATGTTACGTTTCTAACTATATTTTATTGCGTATTTGTCAGAACTGGCTGTAGTGATGAGCTACCGCGTGGCAGCAACCATGTCAAGTCAAACTAGATTCAAAATATTAAACTGCATGCTTAGTAAATAGAAACCAGGGATAAGTCCAGAAAGTATTAGGATGTGTTACGTGATCAATTTTCTATTCCATTGCATAACTTTCAGTAAACCATTGCATAGAACTGTATATCGCACTAGTGCAATACATTCACAGTCGACTGACGGACGTACTTAGTAAAAAATAACAGCGAAGTCGTAATAATACCGCTTGCAATATTATTTTACGATGAAATAAGTTGATTAATTTTACTAGAAAGCATGGAAATTTCAAAGCGATAAATTAAAAATAAATTAAGATCTGAGACAATAGAACGTTGCGTTTCTAATTATATTTTATTGCGTATTTGTCAGAACTGGCAGTAGTGATGAAGCTACAGCGTGGCAGCAACTACCTCAAATCAAATTAGTTTCAAAATATTCAACAGCATGTTTAGTAACTATAAGTCATGAACTGGCTGTAGTAACGAGCTACACCGTGGCAGCAACCATGTCAAATCAAATTAGTTTCAACAGTATTACTGAACAGCATGTTTATTAAATAGAAATCACAAATAAATATATGTATCCGTACGTGTTGTACTTGAACGGTGCTTAAGGGCGCATGCATGCAATTTTGAAAGGGTGTCTGGTCTATGTAATAACTATCTGACGTCTAACCCGGACAGCTCTTAAGTGAATGCCCTTTTTAGAAATGCCTAGTCCTAATAAAGCTTAGCGTAAATAGCATACCCATCGGACGCTGATGATGATGATCAATTGATTTCCGTCTTGCTTAAGATGTATGATGACGTTAATTATCTCTCCGTGTTTTTAGTCGTTGGAAATGCGTGTCAGCCAATGTTCGGCTATTTTCTGCCTTTTGATATTTGTGCTTTTATACACGTGACTGAAAGACGGACTTGTCGAATGGACTACATTATTGAATTCCATAGTTATACATCGTTAGTAACTGACCTAACATACCAACTGCCAAAACTTACAGACTGGACCCGTTCTGAACATCGTACTAGAGGAGTAGAAACTCATTGTGGCGTCACTGTGTGAATGAACGCTCTCTAATCAGAGAGAGAGAGAGAGAGAGAGAGAGAGAGAGAGAGAGAGAGAGTGAGAGAGGGGGGGGAGGGTAGGAGGGAGGGAGAGAGAGAGAGTGTGTGTGTGTGTGTAGGGAGAGAGAGAGAGGGGGGGGATGGATAGAAAGAGAGGGCGAGAGAGAGAGAGAGAGAGAGTGGCGGAAGAGAGAGAAAGAGGGGAAGGGATGGAGTGAGGGAGGGAGCGAGGGAGAGTCGGGGAGAAAGAGGGAGAGAGAGAGAGAGAGAGAGAGAGAGCGAGAGAGAGGATGGAGAGAGAGAGGGGGGGGGGGGGAGGGATAGCGAGAGAGAGAGAGAGAAAGACAGAGCTGAAAGGCGTGTGTGTGTAGAACTAAGGTTTCAGGTCAAAAGGTCAAATGTCTAGGCCACTGCATGGGTCACTAAATGCATTGAGATTCAACTCAAAGAGTCAAATATCTAGGTCATGGGGGTATGGGTTCCCTAAGCACATTGGATAAAGAAATCGTAAATATATGAGCCAGTACATTCTACAAGTGCAGGCTACATGCTTTTGAGTGTTGCACATGATTCGATTAAACCTTTAATGGCAATAATCGGTCAAAGAATTCAATATATTTCCTTATTGAATGTCGATATGCAGGACACGACAAGGGTATTTTTGGAACATCTACAACTGGAATAGGTGGACCGCTTAACGAGCGAGTCATTCCACTGGTAAGTTTTCAAACATAGTTTTCTATTGGCCTGCAAATAGACATTCCTGAAGCCCACTTCAGAAGCGAGGGCAGTTTTGTCGGCCTTTGCCATGAACGGGTTAAGACATCTTCGGATAAACTCTAATGAAATACTTGTCATTTGTTATTCATTACATTTACATCGATTCCAAAACGGCCATCATCAAGCAGAATTTAACAGCTCCATCCTAAGATCCCTGCTGCATGTCGTCAATGAAGTTAAACTAGGCTGAACTTGCTTAAATGGTGCGTTACAGCTGTCGGAAACGAGGTGCTGTTAAATTGTTATGCGGGTTTACTAACGTCTTGTTCATTATTAAGTCGCCGTCATACAGGGTGAAATTTGGGCAAACACATCTTTTATATCTCATTCCAGCAAATGTCTTTGCACTTTTTTCCATCTCCGAACCTCTTAGCAAAGTAATCTCGTTAAAAGATCCATGCTGTCTCTTAGAGTTGTTTATGCACCACCTTCGAATTCTGTCCTGGCAATAGTCCATTGCGCCGTATATATTGAGACAACGTTGTTGGATTTGTTATTAAATTTTCGCTTTCTGATGTCTGTCTATCTGTCCTCATTATCTAATATAATAAAGAGATATTGGTAATCAAATATTCATGATATTCCAAATCATGTCCTCTACGCTATCTTTGAGCCATCACTTATCATTTCTAAAACGGTATTCCTGTTGTAGAATTTAGATGAACAGAACTGTCCACTTTATCCATCAATCATATGACGTCATAATTAAATACGTGACATGCAGAATGACACCATACCCAATGACGTCATGAATGGCGTAGATTAGTAGGTCGCGAACTCATAATTGAAGCCGGACTATGCGGTGTTGTACGAAGTGCATATCTTTAATCCTTAATAAATAGTATGTTGGATACTGCAGCAACAGCACCCCAGTCAAATTAGCTTCAAAATAGGCAACAGCTTACCTGTATATTTTCTGGAAATTGATAGACAGTGAATTCAGGAATCGATCGATCCCTACATGAACGAAGCGTGGGCGGGGCTTAGCAAAAACGGGTCCACTCTGAATCTGTATGAGTAAGACCTTACATTGACGTACGGCGGCTCATGTAGTCTCAGGAAGACACTAGAAAAATCATATTTTCAAAATAAATTCCCTAAGATAGATATATGATTTTGAAAGTGAATGTATCTCACGGACTGTGAGCTACCTATCCGTTGATGCATCTGTTTGAGCGTCGCCCGGCTATCTGCTCATCGTCTAATTTCATTTAGATGAACAGAACTGTCCACTTTATCCATCAATCATATGACGTCATAATTAAATACGTGACATGCAGAATGACACCATACCCAATGACGTCATGAATGGCGTAGATTAGTAGGTCGCGAACTCATAATTGAAGCCGGACTATGCGGTGTTGTACGAAGTGCATATCTTTAATCCTTAATAAATAGTATGTTGGATACTGCAGCAACAGCACCCCAGTCAAATTAGCTTCAAAATAGGCAACAGCTTACCTGTATATTTTCTGGAAATTGATAGACAGTGAATTCAGGAATCGATCGATCCCTACATGAACGAGGCGTGGGCGGGGCTTAGCAAAAACGGGTCCACTCTGAATCTGTATGAGTAAGACCTTACATTGACGTACGGCGGCTCATGTAGTCTCAGGAAGACACTAGAAAAATCATATTTTCAAAATAAATTCCCCAAGATAGATATATGATTTTGAAAGTGAATGTATCTCACGGACTGTGAGCTACCTATCCGTTGATGCATCTGTTTGAGCGTCGCCCGGCTATCTGCTCATCGTCTTAACCGCATTTTCATTTCACTTATTCAGACTTGTCTCATATCTTCTACACGTGACACGTTTTTTCCTCTCCTCTTTCTCACCCCATCCATCACCCTCATCTATCGCCCTCTCTATCTCCCCATAGCGCTATTTTGTTGTATATTCTATGTGCGGTTTAATTGAATAGGAGTACTTGTCCGACGCCATAAGCTAAAATACTACACCTGAGACAGTATCTAATAAATAATGAATATGTGTGTGATGGATTTGGGATTTACCTATTAATTCATAGTTCCTTGGCGAGTAAACGACGTGAAACAGAGGTGCATCATAAAACTTAGTGAAAATTCAGATTTCATTAGATATATTCTTCCTTCGGATTTACATCCACCATCTTATTCCCAATGTCTTGCATTTTAAAACATAATCTGACAGAAAAATGTCAGCCTCAATTTAAATTAATTTCAAAATATGTGGTGTGTAATAATGCCTTGTAAGCGAATTGCTATTCTTTTCTGAAGGGGACACTCGAAAAAAACCCAGATCAATGTAAGAAAATAATCTCACAAGACTCGGCTTTAGACACGTAATAGGAATCTTGTTAGGGATTACACATAATACAGTAATCGCCTTCTGGGGCGGCAATCTTACTGATCACACATCCATACAGACAGGTGCTATTGGAATACCGGCCCATCAGTTATGGAGTTAAAAGATGACGATTCCTTGAAGCAGGTTGTTTGTTTTTCGAACACCTGGATAAACCAGCCAGAATAGCCGGGTTCCAATTGACAGGCTGTCTCTTACGGAAGCGGCAATGTATATGTTATTCCCGTGATGCTTTTCGTTAACAGGACACCAGATCGTGTCTTATATTCTCTCAGACATCGAGCATTATGTATTGAGATTAGAGAGAATGTTCACTACCTTGAACATATATACTCAGGGGATATCCTTCAGTTCTAGTCAAAGCTCTCATTAGTTCTTCAAAAGAGATCAAAGACAAACGCAAAGCTGTTGTCATGGAACATACTTACTGCACATCATAGGAAAGTAAGCATGGCTGTAAATGGTGGAACCCAGTCAAATTAGTTTCACGATATTTAGAGAGCATCTAGAAATGGGCGAGTCATCGGTAAAACTGGAAAGGTCCATTAATGACAGGACATTGATTTCTAGAGAGCTGCTTCAATTCACCTTTCCAGCGTACCCACCCATCATATGACGTCATAATGAACTGCGTGGTGTGAACAATGACATCATAATGTATGACGCCATGAATGATGTCGATAAGTAGATAGATAGATAGTGCATTTATATTGCGCTGAACTCCATGCGATTGCATGCTCTAAGCGCTGTACATCTGATCCCCTGTTCATTTGACAGTCCATGCCCGGCCGCCACATACGGCGCACAGAGAGCTATGCCATCACAGGTACCTATTTACAGCTAGGTTGACTGGAGCAACGCGGAGTTAAGTGACTTTCTCAAGGACACAACGTAGCAGACCGGCCAGGAAGCGAACTTGCGAACCTGGAGTTACGAGCTCAAGTTCCTAACCACTCAGCCCCATGTCTACAATGTATTGAGATAAGTACGTCACGAGCACATATTTGAAGACGGGCTATGCGTTGTTGTAAAATTGTTTGCTTTTACTATTTAATAAATATTCTGTTGAATATTTTGAAACTAATTTGATTTGGCGCACAGGCAGCAACAGCGCCCAGTCAAATTAGTTACAAAATACTCTACACCTTCCCTGTATAGTTTTCAGGAAATTGATAGCTAGGTCATTCGGGGATCGATCACTCCCAACACGGCGAGGTCTGGGTGGAGCTTAGCTAGTGATGGGCAGGGCATAGCAAAAATGGAAAAGTCAATTCTCTATAATATGTATTATGTATCATATTGACAAAAGCCATCACTTTTACACGGGCGTGTTGTTGATAGATAACACCTCATCTTCAGGTGGCATTTCTAAGGGTCGCTATGTCTAGCCTTCCATCAATGAAATACTAACTCGGAAACATACCTGTGTAATTCGGTAGCAACAATAACATAATACAGAGTCGTTGTCAGGGCATCGCGTTTACGCGTACCATTTACATCTGTCATGTGTGGGCAATGTTGGGTTAGTTATGGAAGTTCATATCGTAAAGCTTGTAGCTGAAAAATTCTGCGGAAAGTGCCATACTACACTAACAACATTGATCGATATGCACATACGTTAGTTCTGAAAACATAGATTATATAAATTAGACCTTATCTGGAATCTGCTGAGAATTGACACTGCAAATGGGCATGGCTCTTTAGAACATCTCTACCTTAAAACAGGGGGCACATTAATTAAGTCAAGCCAGTCTATGGTGAATATGTGTCATTGTGATGGACCGATGGTGGTTCATTATGATGATATTGAGACCCGGGAGATCGCCATTCTCTAGCGATAATAGTGTTCAATATGCACATATGCTAGCGCTAAAAATCATTTATAATACAAACATAGAATCCATCTGCAATCTACTGAAAGTTGATATAATAAATGGAGAGGATTCCTTTGAACCGTTCAACTTCGAGCCTTTAACACATGCGGCTAATTCATTGAGTCAAACCTCACTATTATAGTGAACATTTGTCATTGGTGTGAGAAGGGTTCTTCTGTATGAAGGTGGGCATAAGACGATTCGTCTTAAATAACAGCAATTGTATCACAATAGAAACTATTTAATATCGTAATGTACTTAGTGTTTAACCTGGCCATCTGTTTCTATATGTGTTTACAATGTTCTAATGTCCAATATAGACAGGTTTCGCCGTGTGCGTTTCGGTTTAAATAGCTCTAATTAACTTCGTGCTGGGGCTGACATTGTGAAAATGAATCACCTGTAATTAGTCAGCAGCATCTTCATCGGACGCTCTCAGACAAAGAATCACAGATATGTACTAGTCGTGTGAATATATGATTAATTTAGCGTCTGCCCTCGGTGATGGATCTGTATGCCAGGAGCGGTATGCCAAGAGGAAATCGTTGTTGACTCCCGTGTCTGTAGCAGGTGAACATGTTTGAAAATGGTATTGCTAATAGGGGCAGTGTAATTATATCAATCTAAATAGAATATGGTTGTTGATTGCTACCGTCGTTATCCAAGAAGTCGTGGTTGTGATGGTAGTGGCGGGCGTAGCGATCTGTGATCGTGCGTGCGTGTGTGCATCTGCCCGTACATGCGCACGCATTCGTGTACATGTTTGTATGTCTGTATGCATGCGTGCCAGGGTGCCTGCCTGCATGCATGAATGCATGCATGCATGCATGCATGTGTGTCTGTCTGCATGCGTGCATGGACGCGCGCATGCCTGTGGGCGTGTATATGCGTACTACGCTTCTTGAGAATGGCATAAGCATGGTTACATATTGTAAACTTATTACGCAATTTGCTATTTCTTCTAACCTGTGAATAATTGAAGTCAAAAGTATTCATCTCAAGCGCTTTATCAGGAATCTGTATCCGAATGCCCTTGGTGCTGGTTGAAGCCCCGCCGACCTAATTATATGTAACGCCGATCAATTCCCTATTGTGCCGATGTTTAGGCATAGACGATGTATTTGGAAACGGCAGCAATCAACGCGCGATGGTGGCCATGTAAGGCAAATGGCCATCACATGGAAATGATCACTCTACACATGCCATGAATTTCGTAGACATACCCGTCCTGTGATATTCTAGAAGCATTTCTTCTACGGCGTTGTTGAATGTGTCAGACCGTATACACAAGATGATCTCCACGTACATGATTTAGTAATGACAGAATCAGAAGGATTCTATGATGCATTCCTTGATATGTGCCATCATGAGCCACATCAATAGCGGAAACCAAGTATATGGAAAGTCAGATGACAATTTGTACTATATGTTTTAAAAACTATGATCAATCCACTTACAGTTACGGTTGGCTTGGACAGCAACAACTTTCTGGCAAATTATTTGAAAAAACAATTCGTCAATCTTCTGAAACCTAATGAATATACAATCGTCTAATCATGTTGTCTGATTGCTGATATGTTCCCGCCCATAGCCACTTACGCCTGAACGTATGTAACTCATGATGGCAATGTAACCTAATTACACCAGAATCAGATATTCTCGCCTCATAAAGAGCAAGTGATTTGTTATCCTTCGTTACTGAGTACAGACTGCCTGTGTGGAACTTGGCAACAGCGGCCGTAATATCGAAGTGGTGTAGCCGGGCTATCAGCGGATCAAATGTGTGGTCGGCAATAGGATTTCATTGATTTTGTTCTAAAGAAGGAGTGTGTAGAATTGATCTGGAAGCTGGTCAAGGACTGTGCCGATTTCTGTGAAGTTAGATAGATAAAGCTACATCTATATCGTCAATCCACGAATCATCGACACATCACTCCACGAATCAATATACGAACCAAACGACGTATAAATGTAAATAACAATCGACTGACCAAATAACTGACAAACCAATTGATCGATCGATTAACATACCGACCAACTTACTGTCTGTGTGACAGCCCGACTAGCTGACTGGCGGACTGACCGCCAAACCGCCCATCCGATCGAAAATTACTCAATCAATGAATTGTGTGATCAATTGGAGTGTTAGTTAATCAGTAGTGTGACCGAACATGAAATCTCTTGCTGGCACTGTTTCCCCCCAACTGATAAATGAAATGTCAGTTATGTTTGGGTGTTCCTTTTCCTATGAGCAAATGTTCACATAGTTGGGCCATATATTTCAATTCACCTTTCCAGAGTACCCACCCATCATACGACGTCATAATTAACTGCGTGATGTGTACAATGACATCATAATGGATGACGTCATGAATGACGTCGATAAGTATGTCACGAACCCATATTTGAAGACGGTGTATGCGTTGTTGTACAAATTGTTTGCTTTTGCTATTTAATAAATATTCTGTTGAATATTTTGAAACTAATTTGACTGGGCGCTGTTGCTGCCACAGGCAGCAACAGCGCCCAGTCAAATTAGTTACAAAATATTCAACAGCTTCGCTGTATAGTTTTCAGGAAATTGATAGCTAGGACATTCGGGGATCGATCAATCCCAACACAGTGAGGTGTGGGTGGAGTTTAGCTAGTGATGGGCGGGGCATAGCTAAAAATGGAAAAGTCAATTCTCTATAATATGTATTATGTATCATATTGACAAAAGCCATCACTTGTACACGGGCGTGTTGTTGATAGATAACACCTCATCTTCAGGTGGCATTTCTAAGGGTCGCTATGTCTAGCCTTCCATCAATGAAATACTAACTCGGAAACATACCTGTGTAATTCGGTAGCAACAATAACATAATACAGAGTCGTTGTCAGGGCATCGCGTTTACGCGTACCATTTACATCTGTCATGTGTGGGCAATGTTGGGTTATTTATGGAAGTTCATATCGTAAAGCTTGTAGCTGAAAAATTCTGCGGAAAGTGCCATACTACACTAACAACATTGATCGATATGCACATACGTTAGTTCTGAAAACATAGATTATATAAATTAGACCTTATCTGGAATCTGCTGAGAATTGACACTGCAAATGGGCATGGCTCTTTAGAACATCTCTACCTTAAAACAGGGGGCACATTAATTAAGTCAAGCCAGTCTCTGGTGAATATGTGTCATTGTGATGGACCGATGGTGGTTCATTATGATGATATTGAGACCCGGGAGATCGCCATTCTCTAGCGATAATAGTGTTCAATATGCACATATGTTCACTGGAGCTAAATATAAAAACAACGATGGCTTAAATGTTATAATGCTCTGCAACACGCATCCAGTATATTGCCATTATCCATGAATTGTGCGACATGAAACCGGGATGTATACACGGAGGCTTTATGGCAATCTAACGAGACACAAATTGTCTTTCCATGAATAGAGATTTTTGTTTTCAATGTGCATGAAAGGATTTCCAGATTTGTTTACAATCAATACATGAATCCAGTTCCTCAGTCGATGATATGACGTCATCATCAACTACGTAACGTGTATTGTGACGTCATAATCATTACGTCATAAATGATTATATTTGTCCCGGCTTTAACTCTTAATAGTCCGACACGTTGTATGAAGTGTATGTCTTTACCATTTAATAAACATGTTGTTGACTATTTTGAAACTAATATTTTACTGGGCGCTGTTGCTGCCAGAGGCAGCATCAGCACCTTGTCTAAGTAGTTTCAAAATATCTAACATCTTAGTTGTATAGTCGTCTGGAAATTGATAGTCAGGGAGTTCATGGATCGCTCGATCCCTACACGAGCGAGGTTTGGGTGGAGCTTAGCTAGAGATTGGCGTCCATGGCTAAATCTGGAAAGGCCAATAGGATGTAAACCTGACCTTTTCATTCTTTCTTTTCTACGATTTACATTTTAGCCAATATAAGCTGGTACACATTATATATCCTTTCCTTGTCCACTTGCTTTATTATAACCAACATATTCAGTACGAGTTTTAACCTATCTATATTTATAATTATCTCTATTTTAAAATAATGCTTCTGAATGTCGTTGCGTAACGGAAAGCATCGGCATTTGTATTTGTTTGATTGGTTAAGGAGTTGATATATCCAACGGACATTTCTCGTTTTAGATATGCCCCGCCCAATTCTAGATATGTTCCATACATACCTCGCTCGTCTTCGATCGATCGATCTCGGAACTCCCTGCCTATCAATTTCCAGAAAGCACGTAGGCTGTTGAATATATTTGACAGAATGTGTTTTAAATAGGCATCACCAGCACCACGCACAGATATTTTCAAAATATTCATCAGATTACCTGTATTGTGCTCTGGTAATTGAGATTCAAGGAGTGTAGGAATCGATCGATCTCAACAAGGGCAACCATGGGTGGGGCTTAGCTAGAGATGTGCGGCTCATAGCTATAACATGATTCATCCATTGCATAAGCTGGTTTTCTCTGTAGAGTGAAACGATGTTATGATAAATTTGCTCCGCATGCTTATTTACATCGTGTTCATTCCTATCTAATACAACGCCACACAGGCGGGATGGGCAAATACGTCTTTTCTACCTCGTTTGATGACATGTCCTCAACTATTTTCCATATCTGAATCTCTATGGGCGGATAATCGTGTTATATGGCAATGTCGTCTCAGATTTGATTTACACAGCGCCGTATGCGCTCATGGCATCTGCCCAATATTCCTTATATACACCTGTGCAAAAGTTAAGCACCAGCAAAAACAATAGAACGTAGAAACATGATGGTACAACTAGGCTGCCATACTTTTTGTCCCCGCGTTAGCTGACATAATTCCAAGTACGAAATGCACATGCATGCATGACTTCACGCCGCTTGATGTCCGTGCGTGGCGGGAAACAGCACACGTGTTCAGTTATGTAAAAGTCCAGTTTGAGGTGTAGAACATTACATACAGATTTAGGCGACAAGATTAGGAATTTTGTGTTCATGACCGTGGTTTATTTGTACAGAGAGAATTAGCTCTTGATTGTGAACCGCTATGGCAAGACGAAGGTTAAGTGATCGTGTGAAATGGCAAATCATAGGCATGCATACCACTGGTATGTCATGCAGAGAGATTGGCAGACAGCTGAACATTAACCATACTGTAATCAGTCGTTTGATTGCAAAACATGGGCAAACTAACGAGGTGAAGGACAGGCCTAGATCTGGAAGACCGAAGAAGACTACTGCCCGTGATGATCGAGCCCTAGTACGCCTTGTTAGGAGATCTCCATTCACTAACAGCAGAGTGCTCAGCCAGCAATGGGAAACGCGCAATAGAGTGTCAATGTCTACCGTCAAAAGGAGACT
The DNA here is from genome assembly GCA_034401795.1 of Chaetoderma sp. LZ-2023a. Taxonomy (NCBI): domain Eukaryota; kingdom Metazoa; phylum Mollusca; class Caudofoveata; order Chaetodermatida; family Chaetodermatidae; genus Chaetoderma; species Chaetoderma sp. LZ-2023a. The sequence continues at coordinate 18,896,839 of CM067365.1, read as the reverse complement.
GTATGCTGCTGGCATGAAAGCTAGGAGACCTGTCAGACGTCCTCTCCTCACCGCTCACCACAAAGAGGAGCGTCTGAGGTGGTGCAACGAAAGAAGACACTGGAACATGAGATCCTGGAGACGGGTACACTGGTCCGATGAAAGTCGGTTCCTGCTTCATGCCACAGATGGTCGAACTCGTGTATGGAGGTCCAGACACACGGCGTACGACCAACGTAACATCATGGAAGAAGTTCCATTTGGTGGAGGTTCCGTTATGATATGGGGGTGCATCTCATTTGATTGTAAGCTGGATCTGTTGACTGTACCTGGAACACTAAATGGACAAAGATATCAAGATTCCATACTGGATAGAGTTGTGGTCCCTCATTTTGTAAATCATGCACCTGGAACCCACCCTATATTCATGGATGACAACGCCCGACCACATCGTGCTGGAGCTGTGCATGAATACCTCCGCCAGAATGCCATCGAAACCCTACCATGGCCAGCAAGGAGCCCTGACATGAACCCTATTGAGCATATCTGGGACATTCTGGGAAACATGGTGAGAAGGAGGGATCCTCCTGTGCAGAACCTACAGGAACTAACAGACGCGCTCCATCTTGAATGGCAACGAATACCACAATGGCGTATCAGTCGGTTGGTGACCAGCATGAGACGTCGTGTCCAGGCCGTCATCCAGGCACAAGGTGAATATACCCGGTATTAATAATGACAGTCTCAAACTCGTGCACAGATGTTAAACTTCGTTTTCAGACACCATTAATGACAATCTAGCCACGTGTGTCAACTGTAGGGCAATAGTTGTCAGTTGTGTCAACGTAACCATATTCAGGCCTCGTTTTCAAGTTCAAACAAAAACATACAGTGTTTCCCCACCATCATAATCAGCATTCCTCTAGTTGCATTATTACCTCTTGCACTATGATGGATGGGTACATAAATGTTTATGCTATTGCTTTCTTCATAGCACATGAATGTACCCTCGCATGTGCGTAAAAATAGGGTGGTGCTTAACTTTTGCACAGGTGTATATAACGAGATACAACGTTGTCAGAGCGTTATTTAATGTTCACTGTCTAATATCAGTCTAGCTCTCCTCATTATCTAACATAAAGAGATATTGGTAATCATATACTCATGATGATTTCTACTCTGCTGTTGTTGAACTCTCATGGTTAACATCCCAAAAGGTTATTTTATAATGTAGAGTTTAGATGATTTCGGATATCAATGGACAGTTCCAGTTTTACCCATTCCCCGGTCATCACTAGCTACGCTCCGCCCACACCTCGCTCGTGCTGGGATCAATTGCTTCCTGAGCTTCTTGACTATCAATTTCCAGAAATCTATACAGGGAAACCTGTTGAATATGTTGAACCTAATTTGACTGGCCGCTTTTGCTACCTAAGGCAGCAACAGGGCCCAGTTAAATTAATTTCTAATTATTCAACAGAATGTGTATTAAATGGCAAAGACATGCAATTCGTACAACGGTGTCGGACTATTAAGCGTTAAAAACAGACTATATCGAGTCATTCATGAAGGTCATGATTATGGCATCAGCATACACGTCGCGTCGTTGATTATTACGCCATATGATTGAGTGAGGATAAGGATTCATGAATTCTCCAGCAATATGTTAGGTATGATTTACTCACATCAGATGTATAGCTTTATGACGATTTATTTAATGTCATTGTTCTCATTATGCATCATTTATTGAGTCTGTTATGGCGTGCATACATTTTGGTTTGGCACAAATGGCAATGTAGACTATCCATCCTCAGTATCAGAACACATAGTAGTGCTGCCTGGACAAAGTATTATGTACGAAATAACTCCGCATCCGATGTGTGAAAGAGAAATATTGTAGGGGAATATTATTGTCCGAATATTGACTTCTAGAGAGCTTTTTTCAGGTCTAATTATATCATATTAACGGACTTCACTATTTCGTAGGTGTTCTGCTTGATAACAGAAATATACCGTCTAGCATTTCCAAGGGTACTATTTCCAGAATATGCAAGAGGCACTATTTGCAGCATTTGAAAGTCAATGAAAGACTAATTCTGAAGCATTACTGTATAATAGATGAATCCAGTTTCTAACTCAATCATATGACACCATTATCATGCATGCCATCTATAGGCTCACGGCATAGTCAATTACGTCATGAATGACGCGATGTAGTCAGTCATAAACGCGTCATAGTCTGTCACGTTGTACGAATTGTGTGTATTTATTATTTAATAAGCATAGGCAGCAACAGCACCAAGTCAAGTTAATTGTCAAATATTTAACAGCGTAGTTGTATAGTTTTCTGGATATTGAGATTCAGAGAGTACATGGATCGGTTGATCCCAACCCGGGCACAGCGTTGGTGGAGCTTTGCTAGAGATGAGCGGGGCATAGCTATAACTGGATTCCTCCATTGTTACTAATAATGGCATCATACAGGCTCACTGGCACGGCATTTCCTTTAGCCTGATCGATTTACTTTTGCCATGTTTGGGCAATATTGGATGCAATACTGGAAGCGTAACTTGTAAAGCGTGTTGCCGAGGCATACTGTTGCTCTAGACAGAAACATTCTGCGGCCACAATGTGTTTCAATATGCACATGGGTTAGTACCGAAAACACAGACAATACACATATAGAATTTATCTAGAACCTGGTCAAATTTAACAACACAAGATTCTTTAAAAACCTTTAACTTCGAGATCTTAACCCATGAGACAAATTGGATAAGTCAATTGAACTTTCTAGGTTGTCCATCCATCATAGGACGTCATATGACGTCATAATCAACTACGTGACGTGTAGGATGATGTTATAAGCATGACGCCACGAATGAATTAGATGTCTTTGCTATTTAAGAGACAAGTTGTTGAATATTTTGAAACTAATTTGATTGGGCGCTGATGCTGCCATGGGCAGAAACAACACACAGTCAAATTGGTTTCAAAGTATTCAACAGCTTACCTGTATAGTTTTCTGGAAACTGATAGTCATGGATTTCAGGGATAGGTTGATCCCAACATGCGCGGAGCGTTGGGGGAGCTTGGCTAGAGATGGGCGGGGCATAGCTAAAACTAGAAATGTCCATTCTGTCCATAGTACACATTTTACATTGTGATACACAGATACCGGTTCCTTAATGAAGGTGGATATAACACCACTTGACTTAAATAACCTCAAAAGATCATTCCATAGGCTAATGGACCTATTATTCAGACTGACTGTTTCATGTGGCCAGTTTAAAATGGTCCATAGTGTCCTTAACAAACAGGTTTCGCTGTGTGCGTTTCAGTTTACATTGATTTAATTAACTTCCTACCGATGAAAGGATTTCCCAGTAATTAGTCCACAGTGAGTAGCATTTGGACATAATAGAAAGGGCCTTGGTAATAGAGGCAGTGTAATTTCATCAATACGCATCTAAGGTCGTTGTTGATCGTCGTCGTGGTGGTGGTGGACGTATTTGGCTGAGAGTGTACGTGCGTATACGCGTGCATATGTGCGCGGTGTCTTGAGAATCAGCTGGACAAGTCTGTCGAGTGTACGTTTATTAAGCAACTCGCTTAGTCTACTAAAACTGCGAATAATGGAATCCAGAGATTATCCAGCTCAAGGATCAAATGTTTATAATAAACATGCCTGATTTAATTTTCGTGTTGCTGTTCGAACACCGCCGACCAACTGCTGTTCACTACTGTTTCTGGTTTGTACACATAGAAGATATATATTGTGAACATCACTACGACGCTGGCGAATGGACCTTTTACAGTTTATCCATCCACCACATGACGTCATAAACAACTACGGGATGTGTAGGATGACTTCATAATGACGTCATGAGCGATGTAGATAAGAACTTCACGAGCGCTTAATTGAAGACAGACTAAGCTGTGCTGAACGAATTGCATAACTTTACTATTTAATACAGATTCTGTTGAATATTTTGAAACTAATTTGACTGGGCGGTGTTGATGAACTAGGTAGCAGCAGCACCCAGTTAAATTACTTTCAAATTATTCAACAGCTTACCTGTATGGTTTTCTGGAAATTGATAGTCAGGTCATTATGATGAAACGTGTCTAGAGCTTAGCTAGAGGTGGTCGGGGCATAGCTAAAAGTGGAACAGTCCCTTAAGGCACCTGAACACAAAGAAATAATAATCACTCCAGACACACAGTGTATGCCATGTAGCCGGGTGTGTGCACTGGAATCGAATGTCGCGGACCTTCTACGAAACTTGATCTCCAAGCCACATGATTTAATCATCGCAATATCAGAAGCATTCTATGATGGAGTCCTCTCGTTTCCATCCTGGAAGCAAAGTATTCGCAAACATAAATGCCGAATTCTGCAGACTATTTCCAAAACCAATTTCCGTAAGGTTGCTGCTACCTTCCATATCGATAAATGGCATTCAAATCATTCGATAAATGTTTGACAACGTTAGACAAATCGATAGATGCGTTGCCGTCTTCTTGAATTGTCTGCCTCCCTCCATTCTCAGCCCCTAACCACTTCATTGTGTGTCCTGGGGAGGCACCTGAACGTGCATAGCTCATGATGCCACTATAACCTAATTACAACAAATATCGGATATTCACCGCTCCCAGCGAACAAGTAATTTGTTATCGTTATTATTGAATAGCGTCTGCTTGAGTGGAACATGGCAACAATAACTGTGGAATGGTGATTGAAATGGTGCGGTCGAGTTATCAACGGATTGAAGCGTGTGGCGGACAATTGGATTTCATCGATTGTGGTCTGAATAACCAGCCATGGATGGTGTCGACTGTCTGTCTGTCTGTCTGTCTGTCTGTCTGTCTGTCTGTCTGTCTGTCTGTCTGTCTGTCTGTCTGTCTGTCTGTCTGTCTGTCTGTCTGTCTGTATGTCTGTCTGTCTGTCTGTCTGTCTGTCTGTCTGTCTGTCTGTCTGTCTGTCTGTCTGTCTGTCTGTCTGTCTGTCTGTCTGTCTGTCTGTCTGTCTGTCTGTCTGTCTGTCTGTCTGTCTGTCTGTCTGTCTGTCTGTCTGTCTGTCTGTCTGTCTGTCTGTCTGTCTGTCTGTCTGTCTGTCTGTTGGTCGCTCAGCCTGTCTGTCTGTTGGTCGCTCAGCCTGTCGCTCGCTCGCTCGGTCGGTCGGTCGGTCGGTCGGTCGGTCGGTCGGTCGGTGGGATGGTGGGTCAGTCGATCGGTCGCTCGGTCGGTTGGTCACACAGTCAGTTGCTCGGCCAGCCAATCGGCCAACATACCTAACTGCCCAGTTACTTAACCAACCACCCATCCACGCATCACCCACCTTTTCCTATTATCAGATTACATTCTTTCTTTCGATCGATTTGCAGGACATGATCGCATTACTTTTTAACAATAGTGAGGATAGGTGACGTCTTTTATTTTATTTCTATGATTGCCATTTTCGATTTTAAAGCCACGGTGTCTGTGTTTGCCTCTTGGTGCCTGAACAATGCATATGATTGTGTAGAAATATATTGGCTTCATGAGATATGCGTCAAGGGTGCACGTAGGCGTGTCCGATTCTACGATTAAATCGAAAATCATTTTTTAAATCGTGGATTTATGTTACTGAACTAATCAGATCTTTTAGGATTCACCTATATTCATCTTACTTTTAGTTATCCTGAAACAGCATTGAAGCCATGGCGTCGTATTATTCCATTTTGAGTGTACAATCCAGACTACCTTCCCTATCATCGACTCCCTAAAAGCATTAGAAGTGTGCATCATAAACAGGTGATTGTGTAATGCACATGGGTTGCTATGATAAATATATTTTCGGGATTGGGTGGGGGTGGAGGGACAAAAGATGACACGTCATCGAGATTGAAAGTCTTTAGGGCCATTCGTTCTCGGACACAGCCATCATCCGGCTCCAAATGCAGATGCCCACTCTAGAATACACTCTGTTTGTTGAGTATTGAGACGAATCGGCCATACACTGTTATCTCAGCGATTGGTCCCGCCGCTTATGAGCGCTAAGGCCCTTGGGCGTCTTGGTTTGTTTGGACACATGTTAGTTATTTCTGATCTGATATGTCCCTCACGCACATTACTTTCATCAAGATAAGACGGGAACGTCACCGGAGATGATGAGACCTGTCTTTGAACCGATGTCTGGACAATTTGTCAATCAGATTAAGTGAGAGAATGGAGGCTCGTAAATATCTGTGTACTTTCGGGATTGATCGTTTTATAATCATTCCATTGAATAATTGCTAGTTCCTGGAAGTGGGCTGTCTCTCACTACTAGCATCCCAGCTATTAACTGTCAGGGGATTGAAACTAGGGGAATATTGAATCAACGAATGCATGAGCGGTACCGCCGGTGGAATTGCACCGTTTGCTATAACAAATTGTTTATTATTCCATTCAAGTAAATGCATCAGACCTAATTGCGTGTGCCCAGTCAAGTTCAGCTGGATTGCATTTTACATACTATGAAAGACACTTGAATTAGCAACTAACAACAGATGTAGATATGGTTCGCGCTCTCTCTCTCTATATATATATATATATATATATATATATATATATATATATATATATATATATATATATATATATATATAAATATATATATATATATATATATATATATATATATATATATATATATATATATATATATATATATATATATATATATATATATATATATATATATATATATATATATATATATATGTCGGCTTGCCCACCCGCCCGCCAAACCGCCCGCCCAAGCGTCCCGCCCCACTCCACCCCGCCCGGCCCCCTGCTCATTTTTGGAGTTGATGCCAATATTCAGTATGATCTTCTCCGGGCTAGGGCCACCCTGGTGTCGCATAGCCATTGTTCTGAACTGTGATAATGCGGCAACAGGATAGCACTCAACCTGGATGTCAGGATGGAGGTCTAAATCAATTCAGGCTAGATTAGAGGACCCTATCATCAGAATCTTTTTTGTGATTCTGGGGATCCTCCACAGGCCCTTGCTATGCGATTGATGACGGTACTTAGCAAACTTCCTATCAGGCAGGTTACTATTATTCTCCCTAGGAGGGAGAGGAGGCGAAGATGGAAGAAGAGGAGCAGAAGAAGGTGCGTGAGGAGAAGAGAGATGAAGAGAAGGAGGAAGCGCAGGGGGAGGGATGGAGAGAGGAGTTGCAAGAGGAGAAGATTGAGTATGAGGAGCAAGAGGCGGGATTGAGAGAGGAGATGCACGAAGAGGAGGAGATCTAGGAGGAAGAGGAGGAGGCGGGATTGAGAGGAGATGCAGTAAGAGAAGAAGCTTGAGGAGGAAGAGCAGGACGCGGAATTGAGAGAGGAGCAAGAGGAGAAGATCGAGTCCCAGGGTAGGCGAGGAGAAAATAGTGTTAGAGATGGGGAAGGGTTGCTAGGTGGTAGATTGGGTGAACAGTGAGTAACAACCCGACAACGGCGCACTGGAGGAGAATTGGTCTTTGGGGGAGCCGGCCATGAGACTGTTACATCATCAACACCAGGTGCTGGTGTTGGTGATGTATACAGATTCGTCCGCTTGGAAGTGGTAGGCGAGGGTATGAAGGTGGTTGGTGACCGTTGTCGTGTGTTAGTCATTGTTAAATGTGAACCTGTACCTGTACTCGGTGTGACCGGCGGTGTTAGTACAGACATCACTCTATTTTGCTCATCACTAGCTATTTCTGCCAAAAATTTCCAAAAATGTGTGATTGTCGTTGTGGCCAATTTATTTCCAAAATTGTGCCTACCCCATTTCAATGCGATGCCTTTGGTTCTGTGTAGATCAAGAATTACATTAGATTCGGCCACTTTTACCTCTGACTTTAATTTGTCCAATTTGCTTTGATAATGTTTGACTAGATTTTCTAAGCAGCTATGAGCCCAAATTTGGTTTATCATGCTGGTCGATTAAAAAAATTCGTCATATCGTAAGGCAGGGCAGAAAAACGAGTTCATCTCCTCCATTTTCATGAGATTTCGGGAGAGAGTTTGATGCCAAATGCTCTCGTAAAAGACCGTAGTGATTGCAAGCATTGCAACACATGGAAGTACATCTTAACCAGTCTCTGAAAGGCCTGAACAGACTGGTTAGGAGCACTTTTGGTTGATGAATGGTTGGACGCTGGGTTGCCAGATTTGCGTCCTTTACCCACACTGGGCCATTGAAATTCTTGGCCATTTTAGAACCTAATCAAATTTCTATAGATCTATGTGAAACTTAGTCAGAAAAGTTCAAAAAAGTTAAATTCCAAATATAAACTAGAGCGGTATGTGTTGAAACAATTTAGAAACTGAAAAATAAGAACAATTAATACAAGATTATTATAGGTATATATAAAATTGAAGCTTACACTGTCAGTTGCTGGAGCGCTTTCGACATAATGGTCTTCGTCATGCAGCGAAAAAACTGGTCTAATGCCAACTGATAATTCTTACATATTTATAGGAGAATTACTGCAATGGTGACTACTGATTAACTGTTAATTCAGTCTCTCCAGAAACGATCAAACCAAACCCGAAGACCTGCTTTAGATCAATGTGCCCTTTAGGCGCTACTGAAGTCAAACAGCTAATACAAAACGCGTGATTGCTTAATTATATCGAGCTTATCTATCTGTAGCACGGGTTAGTACGCTGGTTCGTTTCAGGTGATTAAGGTGTGAGAATAACAATGAGGGCTATTTGGTCAGTCATTGGATCAAATGCTGCCGAGATATGTTTAATCATGGCGATTGAGAGTAATTTACTTGTTGTTTGAGTACTGCAAGGGACAGGTTTCCTGAATAAAGATTATTAAAAAAAATTCTGACAAGTTATACATCTTCTTTATCTTGGCGAATCGGTTAACTCAGTCATTATAAAGCGTTGATTACTTCTTTGTAATAAGTTGGCGTTGCCATGTGGTCGAAAATAGGAAGAAATTCTGGTAAGTTCTACAGTTTTTTGATCTGGGCAAATCGGTTCACTCAGTCATTACAAAGCGTTGATTACTTCTTTGTAATAAGTTGGCGTTGCCATGTAGTCGGAAATAGGAATAAACAAATAGATTTGAGCAGGTCTTTCTGACATAGGATGATCCATTGTGGATTGACTGAATGGTGTTGGTCTAGTGAGATTCCTTCTAAAGAGAGGTGGTTGTAAGTCACAGGTTGTTTGAGCTGTGTAATCTTATATGTCCAACAACCCATGCACTCATTCACCCGCCCAGACACCAGCATATTAATCCATCCATCAGTCCATCCTGCACTCCACCTAAACAAACACTTGATTATGGGGAGAACAGATTTGTAAACCGATAGACAGACACCCGGTGGGTGACTAGACGACTGAACAAATGAATAGGCAAATGGGTGAAAACTACAATTTCATTTCCGAATTTGGTTTAATTTATACCCTTAGTCACTGCAAAGTGATAATTGCTTCTTTGCAATGAGTTGGTGTGGTTGTTGAAAAAATAAGAATAAAATACGACGACAGGTGGTTGCGGAAGCGAGGTGGCTTGTACCCTTACAAACAATTCATGCGCCCACCCGAGCACCCACCCAGTAATCCATCCATCAATCCATCCATACAGACAATCAATTGATGTCTGGGAGGCATAGACCGTCCGTCCGCCCGCCCGCCCGCCCGCCCGCCCGCCCGTCCGCCCGCCCGCCCGTCCGCCAGCCCGCCCGCCCGCCCGCCCGCCCGCCTGTCCGTCCGTCCGTCCGTCCGTCCATCCATCCATCCATCCATCCATCCATCCATCCATCCACCTACCCACACAGCCAGCTATCCATCCAGCCAGCCAGCCAGCCAGCCAGCCAGCCAGCCAGCCAGCCAGCCAGCCAGCCAGCCAGCCAGCCAGCCAGCCATTTATCTTTCTATCCATCTATTCATCCATCCATCTATCTATCTATTTATCCATCCATCCATCCATCCATCCATCCATCCATCCATCCATCCATCCATTTATCTTTCTACCCATCTATCCATCTATCTATCTATCTATCTATCTATCTAGCTAGCTAGCTAGCTAGCTATCTATCTATCTATCTATCTATCTATCTATCTATCTATCTATCTATCTATCTATCTATCTATCTATCTATCTATCTATATATATATATATATATATATATATATATATATATATATATATATATATATATATATATATATATATATATATTTCTATCTAGCTTTCTATTTATCTGTTTATCTATTTATTTATCTATTTATCTATTTATCTATTTATCTATTTATCTATCTATCTATCTATCTATCTATCTATCTATCTATCTATCTCTCTCTCTCTCTCTCTATTCTTCCCCTCATCCCTCCCTCTCCCTCCCTCCCTCCCTCCCTCCCTCCTTCCCTCCCTCCCTCCTTCCCCTCCCTCTTTCCCTCACCTCTCTCTCTCTCTCTCTCTCTCCTTCTCTCTCTCTCTCTCTCTCTCTCTCTCTCTCTCTCTCTCTCTCTCAATACCCCCATCTCTCTCATTCTCTCTCTTTCTCTCTGCGTACGATGTATGTAATCCACTGCTTAGCTGGCTTCGATATACATAGTAGGAATGAATGAAGGTTAATTGACATAACGGCCCCATACCGGACCAGAAATCGTCAATTTGAGACCGTGAAATCTAGACTATGTGATACTTCGCGCTAGATCTGAGCAGGTTGTCATGAAAACTCATTTCCTGGTCCTATTATCAGGTTAAATTACTTTCTTTCAGTCTATCGATTTGCAGGACATGATCGCAAATCCTATTGCTTGCTAACAATGGGGAGCATAGGTGATGTGTTTTATTTCCTTTCGATGATTACCCTTTCGATTGCAAAACCACGGCAATTGTGTTTGTCTTTGGCTGCTGCAACACTGTATACGATTTTGTAGAAATATACTGACTTGATGTAGCGGTACGGTCCATGCAGATATTGTTGCTGCATACTATTACTACGGGCTGTCGTGCATAGCATAAACTTGTGATCTTGTCATTTGCTAGCCTACCATGCAGACCTATAAATAGAACAATTCACCAGTATACGGTTCCATTCGCAGCTATGCCACCGTTAATGATAAATCATGTTACTGAAATACTCAGCTTTTTCTAGGATTCCACCTAAATCCATCTTGCTTTTAGTTATCTTGAATCGCAATTAAAGCCATGAAGTATTGTGAATTAATATTGCATTCCAATTTCCAATACAGACACCCCTATCTGTAACGAGCGCCTTAAAAAGCAATAGAAATGGTCATTATAGACAGGTGATTGAGTAATGCAGATGGTTTGCTGTGGTAAATATAGTTTGGGGGACAAAAGACGACAGGTCACTGAATTGGAATGTCTTAGCACCACTTGTTCTAGCAAACAACCATCCTCATGGTGAATACACTCCGTTTGTTGTGTATTGAGATGAATCGCTCATGCACTGTTATCTCGGAGACTGCATTTGTTAATCGCCAAAGAGCAATAGGATGGCATAATCTGTCATTTGTTTGGCAATGTATAATTTGCTTAAGCAGTAGAATGGGAGCTTAACCCTTATCACCTTTGTATCAAAATTAAATTTTACTGTGCTGATAGCAAAGAAACGGGTGTACATTTGGTGTTAACAAGTATCGCGGGCCATGTCACTGTGCACGACCGCAAGACCTTCCGTCAGATGTATTGGAAGATGAACACCTGTTCATCTTTTAATTTATTTTGAATATTTAAAATTTTACCATCAGAGCACTTGGTAAGGGTTAGTAAAGCAAGTCTTGTTAGCCATAGGTTGGGTTTACAGAAAACTTAAACATACCATTGCAGGACGGCACAAAGGCTGATTTTCCTTTATTGCACAGTTAATTTACGATCGTCAAACCATTTTCATCATCTATATTAGACCATCATCTTCTTTAAGCCTTTCACGACGAAGCCAATCAAAATCGACCTCTGCAGTGGTTTTGAGGAATGCCCATTTGCAGGCCAAGAGAAGACTATTTTTGCAAATTTACCCCTAGAATGACTGTCTCGGTAACCGAGCCAGCCATTCCAGCGGTAAATTTGCAATATTTGGCTTCTCTTGGCCTGTAAATGGGCATTCAATAAGCACATATTTTGATTTTTTTGATACAGTTTAGTCATTAACGGGCTACATAAGGTACACATTGACGATGTGGGCATAATTTCTATGACGGTGACATAAAGGAATTCTAACTAGTATGTGGATATTGATCTATGACGCTTGTTGGCTGTTTGCAATATGCCTCTTGATCTATATATTTAGTAACTCAGGACGGTAGATCTCTGCTATCTTAGCAATATCTGATATTACCTGCAGTGGGGGAATGCGTATGTGCTACAGCGCAGCTCAGAAATTAACGATGTGGTCATAATTTCTATGACGGTGACATAAAGGAATTCTAACTAGTATGTGGATATTGATCTATGACGCTTGTTGGCTGTTTGCAATATGCCTCTTGATCTATATATTTAGTAACTCAGGACGGTAGATCTCTGCTATCTTAGCAATATCTGATATTACCTGCAGTGGGGGAATGCGTATGTGCTACAGCGCAGCTCAGAAATTAACGATGTGGTCATAATTTCTATGACGGTGACATAAAGGAATTCTAACTAGTATGTGGATATTGATCTATGACGCTTGTTGGCTGTTTGCAATATGCCTCTTGATCTATATATTTAGTAACTCAGGACGGTAGATCTCTGCTATCTTAGCAATATCTGATATTACCTGCAGTGGGGGAATGCGTATGTGCTACAGCGCAGCTCAGAAATTAACGATGTGGTCATAATTTCTATGACGGTGACATAAAGGAATTCTAACTAGTATGTGGATATTGATCTATGACGCTTGTTGGCTGTTTGCAATATGCCTCTTGATCTATATATTTAGTAACTCATGACGGTAGATCTCTGCTATCTTAGCAATATCTGATATTACCTGCAGTGGGGGAATGCGTATGTGCTACAGCGCAGCTCAGAAATGACGTAATGTGTTTCCAAAATAAAACATAACCTTGTTAGTTAGTGAAAAATGTTGAATATATTGAACATTGTTGAGCATCGTTGGATGGGAGGACATTGCTGCCTTAGACCACAGTTTCGTCCAATCCAGATATGTTCAATATATTCAGTAGCACGTTTTATTGTTCTTGGAAACATTTACATTATTGCCAATATTACGCTTCTCGTAGCTGTTACATCATACACCTGGTGGCTTGCTATCCCTAATCCCCAAGAGACATGCGCCAAAAGATGCCAGGATAGAGTGTAGAGCTTCTCTGAGCACATTATGCTTGAAAGTGTATCGATCATTGTCCAAGAGCAACGTCCACATAGTTACCTATTTGACGACTGATTTTTATTTTGGTAGTTTGTTGTCAATGTATCAATTACTTTCAATCTAATTATTTGATACACTTTTGACAATCTTCTGTAAATCGGTGAAACCACCCTATTTACCTCTCTTTCTGTCTCTCTCTCTCTCCCTCTCTCTCTCTCTCTCTCTTTCTCTGTCTCTCTCTCTCTCTCTCTCTCTCTCTCTCAGACTTACCTGGTTTCGAGATGAATAGACAGAGTAAACTAATTCACAGATTACTTGACGCAACGGTTCCACACCGGACTATATGATACTTTCCTGGATCTGAGAAGATTGTCATGGAAACTCATTTCGTATTTCTATTATCAGGTTGAATTACTTTCTTTCAGTCGATCAATTTGTAGGACATGATCGCAAATCTTGTCGCTTGCTAACAATGGGCAGGATACGTGATGTGTTTTATTTCCTTTCTATGAATATATTTTCGATTCCAAAACCATGATGTCTTTGGCTGTTATGACACTGTTTATGATTTGTCAGAAATATATTAGATTTAGGAGACTATGTCAACGGTGCAGTCTGTGCAGATATTGTTGCCATATACTATTGCTACCTGCTGTCGTGCATAGCAACAACGTGCAATATCGTCATTTGCAAGGCTACCATGCATATCTATAAATAGAACAATTTACCAGTATGAGATTCAAATCGCAGCTATGCCACCGTGAATGATAAAAACATGTCACGGAAATAATAAGATCGTGTAATATTTCACCTACATTCAGCTTACCATTAGTTATCCTGAAACACAACTGAAGCCATGAAGTGGTGTGGACTATTATTCCATTCGAATGTGCAATACCCTAATATGAGCTCCCTAAAAGCATTAGAAGTGCGCATCATAGACAGATGGATGTGGAATTCCATGGTTTGCTAAGGTATTCATTGTTTGAGCGACAAAAGATGACAAGTCATCGAGATCGACAGGCCTAGGAGCATTCGTTCTAGGAAACAACTATTATCTATATACTAATACTGATGCCCACTATAGAAAATGATAAGTAAACTCGGTTTGTTGAGTATTGAGACGAGTATTCATACAATGTTATCTCAGCGATGACAGGTGTCCTCTACTGCACTTGCTAACCCTCGAAATACAATAGGATAACCTATTCTACATGTGTGTGGCAATGTATAATGTGCTTAAGCCGTAAAATGGGAGCTTATCCCTTAACACTTTGGTATCAAAATTATATTTTCTGTATCGATACCAAAGAAACTGGTATACATTTTCAACAATTATCGTGGGCCATGATGCTGTGTATTAGAGCAACACCAGTTCATCTTTTAATTTAATTTGATAATTACAAATTTTGGCATCAGAGTGGGAAGGGTTGGTCGATTATGTCCTTTAGCTATGGGTTGGGTATAGAGAAAACATGTACAGGGCAGGAAAACCTGATTTTTCTTTATTGCATAGTTAATTTATGATCGTCAAACCATTTTTCATCATTTATATTTGTCCAGCTTTATGTTTGAAAGGAAATATATTTGACGATATGTGCATAGTTTCTCAACGGGTAACATATAGGATCTGTAAGTATTGATTAGTGTGTGATTATTGATCTGTGAAGTTGGTTGGCCGTTTGCAACATCTCTCTTGATCTATATATTTAGTTCCGGTAGATCTCTTATACCCTAGCAGCATCTGACATACACTGTAGCTATCAGCTGTGAGGCAATTCATGTGTGCTAGTGCAGCTCAAAGATGGTGTAACAGTTTTCCAAAACAAAACAATATCGTGTTAGTTAGTGGGAAATGTCCTGTTGAATATTCTGTACATAATTGGATTTGAAAACTGTGGTGTTTTAGACAGCAGTTTTTTTTCAATCCACTTATGTTCAACATATTCAGTAGTACGTTTTCTTGTGATTGGAAACATTATAAGTTATTGTTAAGATGCACTGTGAACACATGTCACGTGTGTATCAGTAGGTACAATAGTACGCTTCTAGTAGACATTACATCACAGAGCTGATGGGTTTCTTATGCATAATCACCGCGAGTCATGCACTAAAAGCTACCAGGGTAGAGCGCAGAGTGTGTCTGAGTACATTATGCTTGAAAGTGCAGTGATCATTGTCCGACAGTAACAGTAATTTTCTTAAAACCATAATTTATGTTCTGATTTAGATATTGGTAGCTTGTTGTCGAGATAGACATATATAATTCTTAAGCATGTCCGTAAGATCGTACGTACTGCAAGCCTCACTACCTGATTGTCTCTCGGCCTTCCTGTCTGTCTGTCTGTCTGTCTGTCTGTCTGCCTGTCTGTCTGTCTGTCTGTCTGCCTGCCTGCCTGCCTGCCTGCCTGCCTGCCTGCCTGCCTGCCTGCCTGCCTGCCTGCCTGTCTGTCTGTATGTCTGTCTGTCTGTCTGTCTGCCTGCCTGTATGTCTGTCTGTCTGTCTGTCTGTCTGTCTGTCTGTCTGTCTGTCTGTCTGTCTGTCTGTCTGTCTGTCTGTCTGTCTGTCTGTCTGTCTGTCTGTCTGTCTGTCTGTCTGTCTGTCTGTCTGTCTGTCTGTCTGTCTGTCTGTCTGTCTGTCTGTCTGTCTGTCTGTCTGTCTGTCTGTCTGATGCATGCTTGCCTGCCTGCCTGCCCGCATGCCTGCTCGCATGCCTTCCCGCCTCCCTGCATGCATTCAACAAAAATGGTAGGTCGAGGGACTACAATCTATGTTCACTCAAATTTTATTTTTTGCTTTCGATCTCATACAGCAACACTCCATGGGAAATGTACATAACCTCCCGCCTACTCAATCTCACTTGTTACTGGCATCAAGTATGTGCCCACAGATACCATTAGATGGCATGCGCCAGTGTATCGTCAATAGGCACATCATGTTAGACGAGGCAATGAAATCCATTTATGGATATCTCAAACATGTGTGTACACTTGGGATTGACAGTTTAATAACAGGGTCATTGGCCACTTGCAGATTCCTGGAAGAGAGGCGCCTATCAATATATCGGAATTCGTTGAATAGCTATGCCCCTCCAGCTTTTAGCTGATCTCCGTCTATCTTTTACGCATCACTGTATATGCTTTGAATCCTGAATTCTGAGGAATCCCGATTCCAAGGTAAATCTACAGGTAAGCTGTATATGTATATGTCAGCAGAAGCACCACGTCAAATTGGTTTCAAAATATTCAACATATTCTTTATTAAATATTAAATCCATCAAGGATATAGACTTTCTACACGTGACCTACTTTCCAAGTTTCATGACAGAGCTAGACATGCCATTATCCATTATGCCCTCACCTTACACCTAACATAATTGATTATGATATCATATCCATCGCCGTTTGACCTGGCACGAATTAATATAAGAAAACATTTAAAATACGGTGCCATTCTACAGCTCCCACAGTGTTTAATATGCCGCAAAAGGACAGCATTTTTAGATTGGTTCAACTTCAATTTATAATGATAGGATAGTGGTTCCTTATGATGCCGATCGACGTAAGACCACCTGACTTTAATAACTGCAATTTTATCATAGCAAAAAATCATCTCATATTGCAATGGATCTAATTGCTCGACCGGCGATCTGTTTTTTATTTGACCAGTTTTTAATGAACCATATGTTCTCTAACTGACATGTTTCTCTGTGTGCATTTCGGAGAAATCGGTCTAATTAGCCCCCTGCTGAGGCTGTCATTGTGGAAATGGATTACCAGTAATTAGTCAGCAGCTTCTTCATCGGAAACTCTCATACAAAAGATCAGTCATAAGTGTTAGTGGTGTCAATATATGATTAACATAGTCTCATAGCTCAGTGATGGATCTGTATGTCATGACGGTTATGACAAGAGGAAAGCACTGTTGACTGCCGTGTTTGTGGCATTTGGACATAATTGGAACTGACATTGCTAGTCGAGGTAGTGTAACTGGATCAAAATAAATAGAAGCTTTTTCTTAATTGTCGTCGTAGAGTTGTTGGCAGTAGTGCGCTGTGGTCGTGCATGCATGTAGTTGTGGCCTTTCTTGAGAATCACGTAACATAATTGCGGATTATATATGTATTAATCATTTCACGTATTCTATTATAACGTTCACTCCTGCGAGCCGTAGAATATCCTTCACAATTGTCGAATACTGTGCCTTTTATCAGAAACATGATTGATTTAATATTCGTGTTGCTGCTCAAAACACCATCGTTCAAATTATATCCAATGTCTGGGCTCTACTGCATTGCTGGGTCTGCCTAGAAGATGTATTTTAGGAACATCACCACGGCGCTGGCGCATTAAGAAACTGAGTAGAAACCGATAATTATCACTTAAGGCACACAACAGATATCCAGTAGCCTGGCTTGTAAACTGGAATCGAATGTGACAAACGTTATAGGTACGGTGATCTTAAAGTGAAATAAATTAATGTTCACAATTCTAATACTGGAAGAAAAGCATTTGCGAAGGGAAATGCCAAATTCTGCTCATTAGATCCACAATTAATTGGGCTTAAAGTTGCTGCTATCTTTAACAGAAATAATTTCCAGTCAAATTATTTGATAAGCATTTGACAATCTACTGCAATTCAATGAAAGTATGATCGGTTGTTTGGGCCGTCTGCCTCCTGTCATACTCAGCGTTTAACCACATTAGTGTGTGCTCTGGTGAGGCAGCTGAACGTACATAGCGCATGATGCCACTGTAACCTAATTACACCAAATATCGGATTTTAATGCATACGAGTGAACAAGGGAGTTGTTACCCTTAAATAAAGTTTAAGAGGAACATGGCAACAACAACATTAGGAAAGAAATGGTATGGCTGGGTTGAAGCAGATTGAAGCATGTGATGGATAATTGGATTTTATTGATTGTGGTTTGATTGTGGTCTGTATTAATAGTCATGGATTGCGTCGATTGTTGTAATGTTAAAAGGATATAAGTATACCATTTCAATTTCATATTAATTCACATATTAATCTACTTATGAATCAATCAATCAAGTAATCGATCGATCGATTGATCAATTGATCGAAAGACTGACAAGAGGGCCCGCACGCCAGACCGACTGACTGGCCGATCGACCAACCAAATGGCACAATTTATTTGTTATCAAGATTGGCGGGAGGACAATGGAAACCACAGACCTATTTGCTCTGCAATTGTGTTATGCTCTGATAAAGCCAATCCCGTTACGAGGATGTCATATATTCCGCCGATGGAATTACCACGTGTGGTATAACAACTTGTTTATTATATCCATTGGGGGGGGGGGAATGGCCCCAGCCCTAGACATAATTGCACATGTCCAATGAAGTTCCATTGTATTGCTGTTTACATAGTATGAAGGGTAGTTGAATTAGTGGAATAACAACAGATGTAGTTATGGATTTGTCAATGCATCACTAACATGTGTAAGTAAAGAAATATGTCAAACGCTCTCTCTCTCTCTCTCTCTCTCTCTCTCGCTCTCTTTCTCTCTGTCTCTCTCTCTCTCAGTCTCTCTATCTCCCAAAACCTCAATACTATGCAGGGATTTATACCTGGTATATTATCCATGTTTTTACTCTAGGTTACAAGCATCATATACTGCTTTACAAAATGTTCTTAAATTATTGCTGTGTGTTATTTAAAATATGCTACTACACGAACAACGCCATTCAAGTTGTCTACGATTGATTCCATATACGGCTTAGCTGGTTTCGAGATGAATAGTCAGAATACATGAGTCCACAGATTATTTGACACAACGGTACGATACCGGACCGCAAATCGGCGATTTGGGACCATGGAATCTAAGACAAACGGATACCTTGAGCTGGGTCTGAGTGGATTGTCACAGAAACTCATTTCCTGATTTTATTATCAGTTTAAATTACTTTCGTTCAGTCGATTGATTTGCAGGACATGATCGCAAATCATATTGCTTGCTAATAATGGGGAGGGTAGGTGATGTTGCTTATTTCCATTCTATGATTCCCTTTCGATTGTGAAACAATGGTGGCTGCGTTTGTCTTTGGATGCTGCAACAATGTATATGATTTTGTAGAAATATATTGGCATTATGAGACAACGCAGTCCCAGCATATATCGGTGCCGCGTGCTATTGCTACGGCTGTTGTGCGTATCAGCAACTTGCAATATCGCTATATGCAAGGCTACGATGCATACCTATAAATATAACGATTCAGCAGAATATGGTTGAAATCGCAGCTATGCCACATTTGATAATAAGTCATGTCAGTAAAATAATAAGATCTTGTAGGAGTTCACCTAAATTCATCTTACAGGTGGTTCCTTGTGAAAGTGGGCGTAAGCCAATCTGTTTTAAATAACCTCAATTGTATCATGACAAATATTAGTTCATATTGTAATGTACCTAATGTGTAGATTGTCCATATATTTGTATTTGATCAGTTTAACATGATCGATAGCGTCGCTAACTGATATATTTCACAGTGTGAATTGTGGCTAAATCCGTCTAATTAACCTCCTGCTGGGGCTGTCATTGTGGAAATGAATTACCAGTAATTAATTTCAGCATCTTTATCGGAAACTCTCAAATAACAAATTTGAGATACATGTAAGTGTTAGCGTGGTCAATATATGATTAACTTAACCTCGGCCTTCCGTGATGGATCTGTATGCCAGGATGGTTATGACTAGAGGAAAGCATTGTTGACTGCTGTGTTTGTTTGCACTTGGACATAATTGGAAATGACTTTGCTAGTCGAGGTAATGTAATTAGCTCAACATAAATAGAACGGCTGTCTTGATTATCACCATAGTGCGCCTGGCAGTAGTGCGCTATGATTGTGTATGCATGTATGTGTGTGCTTTTTAAGATTCCACTATAATTTGTGGTAGAATATCCATCACAAGTGTCTTTGATTAAAAACATAATTGATTTAATATTCGTTTCACTGTTTATAACACCGCGGACCAAATTATATCCAATGTCTGATCTCTATTACATTGCTGTGTATGTCTAGGAACATCACCATAGTGCTGAAATATTAAGGGAGATAACCACAAACAGTTAATTTTCACTCAATGCACACCACAGATGTCCAGCAGCTTGATGTGTACACATGAATCGAATGAGACAAACGTTATAGGTAATGTGATCTTAAAGCGAAATAAATTACTGATCACAATATCAGAATCAGTCTATAATGGGTTATCTTATTCTAATACTGGAAGCTCAGCATTTGCAAAGGGAAATGCCAAAATCCTGCTCATTATATCCAAGATTAATTGGCTTAAGGTTGCTGACCGACCGACCGACACACTGTCTTTGTTGTCAAGATTGGTTGGACTCTCTTTCTCTCTCTCTCTCTCTCCCTCTCTCTCTCTATCTCTCTCTCTCTCTTTCTCTCTCTCTCTCTCTCTCCCTCCCTCCTTCCCCCCCTCTCTCCCTCCCTCCCTCCCTCTCCCTCTCCCTCTCCCCCTCCCCCTCACCCTCACCCTCCCCATCCCCTCCCCCCTCTCTCTCTCTCTCTCTCTCTCTCTCTCTCTCTGTCTCTCTCTCTCTCTCTCTCTCTCTCTCTCTCTCCTCTCCCTCCCTCCTTCCCCCCCTCTCACCCTCCCTCCCTCCCTCTCCCTCTCCCTCTCCCCCTCCCCCTCACCCTCCCCATCCCCTCCCCCCCCTCTCTCTCTCTCTCTCTCTCTCTCTCTCTCTCTCTCTGTCCATCCCCCTATATAAGTGTAGCCTAATATACAGATGTACACTCTTTTTTGTTAATGTCGCTGTGTGATAGTTTAAATAAGCTTTTACATGAACAACACCATTCAGTTTGTGCATGATTAATTCCATACAAGGATTAGCTGGTTTAGAGATATCTAGTCAAAATAAATGAAGTCACAGATTAGTTGACACAACCGTACCACGCGGGACCCCAAATGGGGGATTTGGGACCGTGAAATCTAAAACTATGTGATACTTTGATCATGACCTGAGCAGATTGTCATGGAAACTCATTTCCTGTACCTATTATCATGTTAAATTACTTTCGTTCAATCGATCGATTTACAGGACATGATAACAGATTGTATTACCTGCTAACAATGAGGAGGATAGTTGATGTGTTTTATTTCTTTTCTAAGATTGCCATTTCGATTTAAAACCACCATGGCTGGGATTGGCCCTGGCCGCTTCGACAACGCATCTGATTTTGTAGAAATATATTGGATTTAGGAGACTATGTCAACGGTGCAGTCTGTGCGGATTGAGTTGGCACATGCTACAGCTACAGGCTGTCATGCCCAGCAACACCTTGCAATATTGTCATTTGCAAGGCCACAGTGCAGACCTATAAATATTACAATTCACCAGTAAATGGTACAAAGCGCAGTTATCTCACCGTGAACGATAAAAATATGTCATTGAAATAATAACATCTTTTAGAACTTCACCTAAATTCATCTTACCTTTAGTTATCCTGAACCACAATTGAAGTAATAAGGTTCTGTGTGCTAGTATTCCATTTGAATGTGCAATACCAACTACTCGTTGTATAACGAGCATCCTAAGTGGCATTACAAGTGTGCCTCATAGACAGGTAATTGAGTAATGCACATGGTTTGCGATGGTAAATATAGATTGGGGGACAAAAGATGGAAAGTCATCAAGACCGAAGCTATAAGACCAGTCATTCTAGGAAGCAACCATCACCCAGCTCCAAATGTAGATGCTCACAATAGAGAATACTGAATAAAAGCAGTTTGTTGCGTTATTGAGATGAATCACTGACAGCCTTACAATGTTATCCCAGCAATTGTACATATTCTCTACTGCGTGTGCTAACTATCGAAACATAACAGGATAAGCTATTCTTGCATTTGTCTGGCAACGTGTAATTTGCATAAGCGGTAAAATAGGAGCCTGACACTTACCATTTTGGTGTCAAAATTCTATTTTACTGTGTTGTAGCAAAGAAACTGGTGTAAATCCTCAACGTGGAAATCGTGACAGATGTCTTATGCATAATTCCCAGGAGTCATGCACCAAAACCCGCTAGGATAGAGTGTAGATCGTCTCAAAGAACCTTCTGCGTGAAAGTGTATTGATCTTTCTCCAACCACAATGCGCTCATAGTTACATATATGACGGCACACGTCGATGTCTTCGTATGTTCTTATAAAATATAATTATATTTCTGAATTTGATAGTTTGTGGTCAAAATAGACCAATATAGTGCCTAGGCGTGCCCGTGCGCTCGATATAGTGTTTACGAGCCTCAGTGCGCTCGACATAGTGCTTAGCAGTGCATGCCTCGCTACACCACTTCCAGGAACTAGCAATTATTAAATGGACCTGTTAAAAAGTAATCAATCCCAATAGTGCATAGATATTTATGAGCCACACACAATAGCATTCCATTGTCTCTCTTAATAGTATTGGCAACGTGTCTATACATCGGCGCACACCATGCAGCTCATGCCATCTCTGGTGGTGACATTCTCATCTTATCTTGATGAAAGTATTTTGTATGAGGTACAGTGCAGCGTAGAAGTAACTTACCATGTTTCCCAAACAAAATAAAATGTTCTTTAGAAGATTTGGACCTTAATTGCATTAGAATTTCTCTTGTGGACAATGTTGCTGTGTATAAAGAGAAGTACCTTCAAATTTATTGGGGAATTTATTGTCTACGTGCCTGCCTGCGCGCCCAGCTGCCTGACTACCTCCTTGCCTCTATGCCTGTCTACCTGCATGCATACATGCATTCATGCGAGCATGCATGTAGGCCTGTCACACACACACACGCACGCACGCACGCACGCACGCACGCACGCACGCACGCACGCACGCACGCACGCACGCACGCACGCACGCACGCACGCACGCACGCACGCACGCACGCACGCACGCACACACACACATATATATATATATATATATATATATATATATATATATATATATATATATATATATATATATATATATATATATACATAGAGAGAGAGAGTGAGAGAGAGAGAGAGAGAGAGAGAGAGAGAGAGAGAGAGAGAGAGAGAGGGAGAGAGAGAGAGACTTTTTGTCATATTTCTTTACTTACACAAGTTAGTGAGTCATGTATTAAACCATAACTACATCTGTTGCTAGTCCACTAATTCAACCATCTCTCATAGTACGTAAAATGCAATCCAACGGAAGTTCATCGGGTATGTGCAATTATGTCTTGGGCCGGGGCCATTGCCCCAATCGAATGAAAAACACGTTGTTCTAGCAAACGCGGTAATTCCATCGTCGGTAACGTTCAGGTATTCATTGATTCGATATTCTCTAGTTCAAGTTTCCTGGCAGTTTACAAGTTGGACGCTTCTGTCGAATGCCATTATTTAGAGACACCGCACTTCCATGAACCAGCAATTATTCAATGGGAGATCAACCCCGATGTTACATACATTACGAGCCACACACAAAATTATTTCATTGTCTTCTCTTATCTTGATGAAAGAGTGAGATACATTCTAGCTCAGAAATAACGTACCATATTTCCCAAACTCTATAAAAATGTATTTTAGAATATGTTGAACTTAATTGAATATGACTACATTACGGTCTAAGGCAGATATATATATATATATATATATATATATATATATATATATATATATATATATATATATATATATATATATATATATATATATATATATATATATATATATATATATATATATATATATATATGTCTTC
This sequence comes from Chaetoderma sp. LZ-2023a, assembly GCA_034401795.1. NCBI lineage: Eukaryota > Metazoa > Mollusca > Caudofoveata > Chaetodermatida > Chaetodermatidae > Chaetoderma > Chaetoderma sp. LZ-2023a. Next base: position 18,872,786 of record CM067365.1, on the reverse strand, counting down.
CAATCCAATTAATTTCAAACTGTACAAGAAATATCTTTAGTAACTACCCTGTTCCTGTTTTTTTGATTTTGAAATATTTCTGGAGAACACTGGGAACTATGCGGGTTCATTCCTTAAAATGTGATGCCTAAGGCTGTTGCTGGCGTAGACAGATACAGCGTTTGAAAACAATGCAAACATGTTCCCATATATATCCGTTATAATTGGCTAACATCCACGAAAATCGTGGGCGTTTCACGATGCGCACGCGCAAGATAATTATGTCGCAAGCGTATCCATGTAAATGTCATAGGGATGATATATTATCGAACAATACACACAATGCACACGTCGTTTTTAAGTAAAAAGGTATTGCAATATCGCACGTGTATCTGTGCCGATGACAACTAGGCATAAGGTAAGATATCTGTCAGAAATAGAGATTTATCAGGATGAGACACTAAACATAACGGTCAGTCAAATCTAGGATGTTGTATTCAATCAGCTTCACGGAGAGCCCATGAAATAAGGAAGGTTATTGGTGTCACTTTCTGTCGAAATCCTGACAATGATAGAAGAAAAATGCATCGAAGGTGTACGCCATGCCGACTTCCATGTATGAGGGCAGCGTGGCCTGGCATTCAAAGGTTCGTTCATTGGCAAATTCCATTCCTAGATGCATATGCATGCACATAATTTATTGAACAATTTGTTTTTACTCAGCTTCATATTTTTGCACATACATTGCCCATGTTGCGAGCCAACTCCTTCCAAATATCGTCATGAGTGTACATCATTCTATGATATTCTGATTAGCAAATAGAGTGATCTGATCTGTCACTCAAGTAGCTGATGCCATAGTCAGATATGTCACATGCTATCGTATGCCATGAAGAAACGGGCATAGCTATGTCACAAAAATATGTCGTGAAAGTATATGAATTGCACGTCGTTGGTCAATATACAAGTTAATCAACATTATGTTGAATATTTACCTGCATAGTCACCATGAAGGTTCACAGTTTCACGTCAATTCACCTTTCCTGAGTACCCATCTATCATCTGACGTCATGTGACGTCATAATCAGCTAAGTGGCGTGTATTATAGCATCAAAATCAATACCTCATAAATGATTCTATTTGGCCAGTCTTTAGCTCATAATAGTCCGACTGTATGTATGTCTCAACTATTTAATAAACATGTTATTGAATATTTTGACACTAATTTCACTGGACGTTGTTGTTGCCATAGGCAGCAATAGCACCGAGTCAAATTAGTTCCAGATTATTCAATATCTTACCTGTATAGTTTTCTGGAAATTGATATTCAGAGAGTTCAGAAATCGATCGACCCCAACACGCGTATAAAGTGGGCAGGGATTAAAGGAGAAATGGGCGTGGCATAACTAGTGATGGATTTCGTTATTCAAAGGGAGTCTCTGAACAACCATATCTTATCTCTTATAAGCAGGCGTATTAGTGGCCTTCAGCCCACAATGACTGTATAAATCGACTTTCAAATGCAGCATGGATGCAGCAGTAATTGTCAAGGTTTGAAGTCCTGAGTAGATATGCGATCATGATGAGACTGTGAGTCAACATAGTATTCAAGCTTCTGCACCGATCACTATTCTCGATATCTTCATGACGGAGGTATGCCATTCTGACTGTAACCTCAGCACGTGGGGATTTTAATGATATTATTTTTTGTTTCATTGCGCTTCTATGTAGAAAATTAGATCAAAGAATGGCAGATTACTTTATTTTTGCTAAGAGTAAGAATATGTATAACATTTACGTAACGAAATTAGCTATATCAGGTCCTACAACTATCAAAGGCAACAGGGGTCAATTCTTTCCGTTATCCTACAGCTAATCCTGACAACTAAGAAATGGTTTCAGCTGAAAGATTGGAAGAATACGAGAATCCAAATGACATATTTGTTTCTGTAGAAGAACATTGGACATTGGATCAATTTATTACTTTGAATCCGCACCAGATTATATACTTTTCTTCTGTATCAGAAATGGTGTTTGGTATAAAATACAGCGATGATAAAACTGTTGATGTGTATCCGAAATGACGTTCAGTAGCACCATATTAAATCAGTGATACACAGTACAGCTCAGAAATAATCTAGGCTGGTTTGGAAATGTTTACTGAAAAAACGTGATCCATGATATTATGAGAGTCTGTTTGCTCATATGAAATGGACACACTAAAAATAACCGTCACTGCATGTAGTACACGTTAATGAGAAAACGTGTCAGCGGTGAATTGCATGGTTGAAGCAACCAGATAGATTGCTTGATTGATCAGGTCATAAATTGGTCGATCGATTGATCCATTGGACTGTTGGTCGAACCATCATTTGGTAGGCCAGCCTTTTGTTAGGTTTGTCAGTTGGCCGGTCGGTTAGTCGATGACTTGATTGCTTGATTAATAATTAGAATGATATGTGAATTAATATAGAATTGATTCGTGGATTGATTTGTATACGTATATCAATTTAACATCACGGAAATCGACACAATACTTGATTAGTTTTTCATACCACAATCAAAACCCAATCAATGAAATACAATTGTTTGCCACATGCTTCATATTGCTTCAACCAGACCATTCCACTTCGATCCTAAAGTTGTTGTTGCCATGTTGCACTCAACTAGACGGTATATAATAATGATGGATAACATAAGAAGATTTATTTTGGAAATATTGAGCAGAATTTGGCATTTCTCTTTGAGAATACTTTGCGTCCAGTATTGGAATGACATGATATATACTAGACTGCTTCTGATATTGTGATCCTTACACGATTTTGCTTTAAGAGCACATTTCCTATAAGCTCTGCCACATTCAATTCCAGTGTGCATTCCCAGATAATGACCATCTGTGGTGTGCCTTGAGTTATCATTATATATTCGTGGCCATCCGTTGTCATGCAGCAGCACTGCGGTGATGCTCCCAAAATACATCTTCTAGACATACACAGCAATGCAATAAAGAACAGACATTGGATATAATTTGGTCGTTGCTGTTTTGAACAGTAACACCAATATTGAATCAATCATGTTTCTCATAAACGATTCAGCACTTGACACTTGATAACCTAGTGTTCCCAGTATTCAAAGGCTTAGTAGAATAAGCGAAATGCTTAATAAACGTATAATCCGGAATCATGGTAAGGCGATATAAATAAAAGCACACACATACACGTATGCACATTCACAGCGCACTACTGCCACCAGGAAAACGGCGACAATTAAGATAGTCCTTCTATTTATATTGATCTAATTGCACTATTTCTACTAGCAAGGTCATTTCCAATTGTGTACAAATGCTTCAAACACAGCAGTCAACAATGATTTCCTCCTGTCGTCACCGACCTGACATACAGATCCATCACCGAGGCCGGATGCTAAGTAAGCATATATTCACATGGTTAACACTCATCTCTGATTCTTTGTACGAGAGTTTCCTATGAAGACACCGCTGACTAATTACTGGTAATTCATTTCGACAATGACAGCCCCAGCAGGATATTAATTAGAACGACTTATCCGAAAAACACACAGTGAAACATGTCTTTCAGAGCTACGTTGGATCATTTTAAACTGGTTATATAAAAACAGATTCTCAGGCTGAACAATAAGTCGATTGCAATATGAAATGGTTTTTTTCATGATAAAATAGAGGTTGTTTAAGACCGGTGCTCTTACGGCAACCTTCAGAAGGAACCACCATCCTTCCATTACAATGGCAAATGCTCACCATAGATATATGTCACCTAATTTTTTTGCAATGTGGCTTAAGATCTCGAAGTTGAATGGGTCTAAAGAATCCTGTCATTTTGTGGCGTTAATTGTGAGCAGATTCCAGACGAATCTTAACTACAAATTGTATTATCTATGTGCTCAGTACTAACCCATATTTATATTGATCACTGTAGGAGCTGTAGAATGGCATCGTACTTTAAATGCTTTCTTATATTAATATGATATATCTATCAGCTACTCTTTCTTCACTAATAGCTGAAACTGTCAGGCAAACGGCAATGGATATGATATCATAATACATTTTGTCATGTATAAACCCAGGTCACAATGTATAATGACATATCTAGCTCTGTCATGAACATTGGAATGTCGGTCAGGCTTAGAAAATGTATGTCTTTGATGGATTTACTATGTAGTAAATAGAATAAAATAAATAAAACTAATTTGATGTGGCGTTGCTGCTGATAAATGCATATACAGCTTACATGTGGAGTTACCTTGAAATCGAGATTCCGGAAATTCGGGATTCAAAGAAAATGAATTGATTCCAACATGCCTAAAAGATGCTCTCTTCCAGGAATCAGCAAGTGCCCAATGAACTTGCTATTATAATATTTGTTGTGGACCATGAAGCTGTCACAAAAAGCAATACCTTCCTTCAAATTTAATGGGAAGGTATTGTGTGCCTGCTGCCTGCCTGCCTGCATTCATGTAGGAATACATGCATGCATGAAACAAATTTGGGAGGGCGACTGGGCTGCATTCCCTGATCACTCTTGTTTTTGTTTTGCTTTCAATATCATATACCAACACTTCATGGGAGATGATTCATAGACCCCATCTACCCAATATCACCCATTGTACTGCCAGCAAGTATGTTCCCACAGATGAAATAGGATGACGTGATATAGTGCTCAATCAAATTAGTTTCAAAATATTCAACAGTGTGTTTATTAAACAGGAAAGACGTACACATTGTACAACGATTCAGACTAGTATGCATTTAAGATGGACTAAATACAGTCACGCATGCTATACTTGATTATGAAATCATCCTACAGGTCACTTAGTTGATTATAACATAATATGATGGATGGATACATTTGAAAGATCCAGTGGCCTTTGTCGTTTTATAACAAGGTCATTGGTCACTTGATGATTCCTGGAAGAGACGTACATATCGATATGCAGGGATCCATGTCTAGCTTTGCCCCGCACATTTGTAGCTTTGCCCCGCACATTTCTAGCTTTGCCCCGCACATTTGTAGCTTTGCCTCGCACATTTCTAGCTTTGCCTCGCACATTTGTAGCTTTGCCCCGCACATTTCTAGCTTTGCCTCGCACATTTCTAGCTTTGCCTCGCACATTTCTAGCTTTGCCTCGCACATTTCTAGCTTTGCCCGCACATTTCTAGCTTTACCCGGCCATGTCTAGCTTTGCCCCGCACATTTCTAGCTTTGCCTCGCACATTTCTAGCTTTGCCCCGCACATTTCTAGCTTTGCCTCGCACATTTCTAGCTTTGCCTCGCACATTTCTAGCTTTACCCGGCCATGTCTAGCTTTGCCCCGCACATTTCTAGCTTTGCCTCGCACATTTCTAGCTTTTCCCCCGCACATTTCTAGCTTTGCCCCACACATTTCTAGCTTTACCCGGCCATGTCTAGCTTTGCCCCGCACATTTCTAGCTTTGCCCCGCACATTTCTAGCTTTGCCTCGCACATTTCTAGCTTTGCCCCACATTTCTAGCTTTGCCCCGCACATTTCTAGCTTTGCCTCGCACATTTCTAGCTTTGCCCCACACATGTCTAGCTTTGCCGCGCACATTTCTAGCTTTGCCCCGCACATTTCTAGCTTTGCCTCGCACATTTCTAGCTTTGCCTCGCACATTTCTAGCTTTGCCTCGCACATTTCTAGCTTTGCCTCGCACATTTCTAGCTTTGCCTCGCACATTTCTAGCTTTGCCCCGCACATTTCTAGCTTTGCCCCACACATTTCTAGCTTTTGCCCCGCACATTTCTAGCTTTGCCTCGCACATTTCTAGCTTTGCCTCGCACATTTCTAGCTTTGCCTCGCACATTTCTAGCTTTGCCCCGCACATTTCTAGCTTTGCCCCACACATTTCTAGCTTTTGCCCCGCACATTTCTAGCTTTGCCCCACACATGTCTAGCTTTGCCCCGCGCATGTCTAGCTTTGCCCCGCACATTTCTAGCTTTGCCTCGCACATTTCTAGCTTTGCCTCGCACATTTCTAGCTTTGCCTCGCACATTTCTAGCTTTGCCTCGCACATTTCTAGCTTTGCCCCGCACATTTCTAGCTTTGCCTCGCACATTTCTACCTTTACCCGGCCATGTCTAGCTTTGCCCCATCAAGTTCTAGCTTTGCCCCGCACATGTCTAGCTTTGCCCCACACATTTCTAGCTTTTCCCCCGCACATTTCTGGCTTTGCCCCACACATGTCTACACTTGCCCCGCGCATGTCTAGCTTTGCCCCGCACATTTCTAGCTTTGCCCCGCACATGTCTAGCTTTGCCCCACACATTTCTAGCTTTTGCCCCGCACATTTCTGGCTTTGCCCCACACATGTCTACACTTGCCCCGCGCATGTCTATCTTTGCCCCGCACATTTCTAGCTTTGCCTCGCACATTTCTAGCTTTGCTCCACACATTTCTAGCTTTTCCCCCGCACATTTCTGGCTTTGCTCCGCACATTTCTAGCTTTGCCCCGCACATGTCTACACTTGCCCCGCGCATGTCTAGCTTTGCCTCGCACATTTCTAGCTTTGCCTCGCACATTTCTAGCTTTGCCTCGCACATTTCTAGCTTTGCTCCACACATTTCTAGCTTTTCCCCCGCACATTTCTGGCTTTGCTCCGCACATTTCTAGCTTTGCCCCGCTCATTTCTAGCTTTGCCAGGCACATTTCTAGCTTTGCCCAGCACATTTCCAGCGGATCTTCGTTCAGCTTTTACGCATGTTGGAATCAATTCATAGCCTTTATATCTTGAATTTCTGAAATCCCAATTTCGAGGTAACTATATACGTAAACTGTGAATAATAGGGCAGCGCCAAGTCAAATTTGTTTCAGAATATTCAAACACAATCTTTATTAAATAGTAAATCCATAACAGACATACAATCTTTATACCTGAGAGACATTCCAATATGCATGGCAGAGCTAGACATGTCATTATACATTGTGACCTCAGCTTACACATAACGTAATTGATTATGATATCATATCCATCGCCGTTTAACTTTCAACTATTAGTAGAGAGATTAGCCGAGACTTAACGCCAGGATGCAAAGAAGTATGTGAAACATATCTCTAACGAGCATCTGCCATTGTGATGAAAAGATGGTGGTTCCTTAGAAATGTGGGCGTAAGACCACCTGTCTAAAATAACCGCACATTTTATTATGACAAAATGTATTTCATGTTGTAATCAACCTAATGTTTAGACTGAATATCTGTTTTTATTTGACCAGTTTAAAATTATCCTTAGTGTCTCTAACTGACATGTTTAGCTGTATGCACTTAAATATCTCTAATTTTCTGCTTAGGCTGTTATTGTGAAAATGAATTGCCACTAATTAGTCGGCATCATTTTCACCGGAAACTCTCATACAAAGAATCAGAGATAAGTATTAGCGGTGCCAATATTTTATTAACTTCGCCTCAGAGCTCAGTGGTGGATCTATATGTCAGAACGCTTATGACAAGACGAAAGATTGGTTGACTACCGTGTTTGTAGCATTTGGACATATGTGGAAATTCGAGGTAGTGGAATTAGATCAATATAAATATAATTGCTTTCTATATTATCATGGTAGTGTTAGTGGAAGTGGGGCGCTGCGTTTGTGCATGCATGTATGTGAGTGCCTTTTTGAAAATCACATTAACATGATTGCGGATAATATGTTTATAAAGCATTTCGATTATTCTACTATGCCTTTGAATACTGGAAATCCTAGGTTATCCATCTCATGTAGCAACCGTCAAGTGTCGTGTCATTTGTCAGAAACATGATTGATTTAATATTCTTGTTACCCTTCAAAACATCACAGAGATCCTGGTTTGTACACAGGAATCGAATGTGGCAGACCGTATAGGAAATGTGCTCTTAAAGCAAAATGGTGTAATGATTACAATGGCAGAAGCATTCTATTATGGTTGATTTCATTCCAATACTGGAAGCAAAGCAATTCGGAAAGATAAATGCCAAATGTTACTCAATATGCCCAAAATCAATATTCTTAAGTTTTCTGCTCCCTCTCACAGAAATAATTTTCAAATTATTTATGAAACTTTAGGCAATCTTCTGCAAGTTGATGGATGCATGATCGTCTGCTTGGATTTTCTGCCTCCGTTCATTTTCAGACCCTAACCACTCTATTGTGTGTCCTGGAGAGGCAGCTGAACGTACATAGCTCCTGATGCCACTGTAACCTAATTATGCCAAATATCGGATATTCACGCCTCCCAGCGAGCAAATGCCTTGTTATCCACCATTATTGTATACTGTCTGATTGAGTAGTAATTACATAGCAAGAACAACTGTATGATAGAGGTCGAACGGTGTGATTGGATTCTGATTGTGGTCTGAAAAACTAGTCATGAATTGTGTCGATTGCTGAAATGTTAAATTGATATAAGTTTGCAAATCTATCCAGGAAGCAGTTCCATATTAATTCAAATATCATTCTAATGATCAATCAAGCAATCAATTATTCGATCGACCGATCGACCGACCGACCGGTCAAACGAACAAACAAACAAACAATCGAACAAACAACCGACCGACCGCCCAAAAGGCTGACCGACCAAACGATCGTTCGACCGACCGTCCGGTGGATCAATAGATCGATCAATTAATGAACTGATCAATAAATCAATCGATCCGGCTGCTTCAACCAGGCAATTCACTGCTGACACACTTCTCGTTAACGTCTAGTAAATGCAGTGTCGGATATCTTTAGTGTTAAGATTTCATATGGACAAACAGACACTCATAATATCATAGATCACATTTATTCAGTAAATCTTTTCAAAACCTTGCAGGATATTTATAAGCTGTACTGTATATCCATGTTTTACTATGGTGCTATGAACGCCATTGCTGATGCACAGCAACAGTTTCATCATCGCTGTGTTTTACACAAAACAATATTTCTGATACAAAAGAAAACTATATAACCTGGTGTGAATTCAAGGAAGTTGATCAATGCAATGTTCAATGTTCTTCTACAGCCGCAGATATGTCACTTGGATACTGCTATCCTTCAGATGTTTCAGCCGAGACAATTTCTTTGTTGTCAGGATTAGCTGTAGGATAACGGAAAGAATGGACCTCTGTGGTCTTTACTAGCTTTAGGATCAGATATAGCTAATTCCGTTACGTAGATGTCATATATGTTGTTACTCTTAGCACTGCAGATTCGCCCTGGTGTCTGGTGATATCTTTGGAAGAAAGGATAATACAGTAATCTGCTATTCGAATAACATACGTTGATATAAATTGAAATTATACTTTCCTACATAGAAGCGCAAGGAAACAAAAAATAATATCATCTAAATCGCCAAGTGCTGATATTACAATCAGAATGACAGAAATCCGTCCGGAAGATATCGGCAACATTGGTCAGTGCAGAAGCTTGAATACTATGTTGACTCACATTCTCATCATGATCGCATATCTACTCAGGACTTCACACTTTGATAATTACTGCTGCATCCATGGTGCATTTGCAAGTCGATTTATGAGGTCGTTGTGGACTGAAGGCCAAACATATGCCTGCACATAAGAGTGTTATACGGCTGCTCAGTGATCTCCTCTGAATAACGACATCCATTCCTAGTTATTCCATGCCCATTTCTAGCTAGTTTCTGCCCTCTTTCTAAGCGTGCTGGAATGAACATTTCCAGTGTTTGCTAAGCCCCGCCCACCTCTAGATAAGCTCCACCCACACCTCACTCGTGTTGGGATCGATCGATCTCTCAACTCTCTGACAATCAATTTCCAGAAAGCTATACATGTAGGCTATTTAATATTTTGGAAATAATTTAATGGGCAACAGCGCCCAGTCAAAATAGTTGCAAAATATTCAACAGCATGTTTATTAAATAGTAGAGACGTACAATTCGTACAACGCGTTGGGCTATTACGAGTTAACGACGGTCCAAATAGAATGATTTATAACGTAATGATTATGACGCATTGCCATGGTTTCAATGAGGTGACCAATAACTTTATCTATTCCATGGACATTTATCCATGAAAGTGATTTAATACAACATTCTAGTTTTGATTTAACTTTATATTTAGTTTCTCATGCTAATAAATCTATATTTCTGACAGCCATCTGACCCTGTGCTTACTCGCCATTTGCACGTGTACACGTGCACTCTTGCCATACCTTTTGCTAAACACCTGTGCCGCGTGTATTCTTTGATAATATATAATCCCCACAACATTTACATGGATACGTGTGCGACTAATTTATTGGACGTGCGCATAGTGAGACTCCCACGGTTTTTCGCCCATGCTGGCGAATGGGCCTTTCCGGTTTTAGCCATGCCCCGCCCATCTCTAGCTAAGCTCCACCCACGCATCGTTCGTGTTGGGATCGATCGATCTCTGAACACCCTGAGGATCAATTTCCAAAAAACTACACATTTCAGCTGTTGAATATTTCAAAATATTCAACCGCATGTTTTTTAAATAGCAAAGAATTACAAACACATACACTTCATACAACGTGTCGGAGTATTTGAGATTTGGTGACGGTCTATATGGAACCCTTTGTGACGTAATGATTGTGACGTCATCATGCACACGCTGAGCTGATTATGACGTCATACGAGGTCAGATGATAGATGGACACTCTTGAAAGGTGAATTATGGTGAATGTATGGGAACATTTTTGTATTCGTCATAGTCACCAATGATTGTACATATAGGCAGCCTAACATTGCCGAAAATTATTCATATGATACTATAAAACAATTTCTATTATTTCTATTTGAGAGCGTACTGGAACCAAACCGCTAATAATACATGCCTCACCCCATCATAAAGTAATGTGAAGAGAGTAGTGCTGTAAGTAATATATGCGGTGTGCGCGTGCGTGCGTGCGTGCGTGCGTACGTGCGTGCGTGCGTGTGTGTGTGTGTGAAAGTGCGTGTCCGTACCTGGATACTAGAAGGTACTAATCATGTTTATCTCGAGCTAGTATTTCAAGATGTTGGTTGTGATTCGGATTTACATGGACCAATGCACACCCCAGAAAGATTTGATCCAACTTAGCAATATCGTGAACATTTTAGACGGGATATCCGAGAAACGTTGACTTACCTGATATTGGTCTTGATCCGCAAATAAATAATATATCCTAATCTTCCGAAATTCAAATAAAACTGTACACACACGGGCGAGTAGTGGTCTGACACCTCTGCTTGCTCGTGTTTGATTTGTTTTCAAACGTTTTATCTGTCTAGGACAGCAACTGCTTTAGGCCTCACGGTTGCTAAATGAACATCCAGACTCCCTACTATTCTCTATAGAATAGTTCCGAACCAATTAAATATATTTCAAAAAGCAACAGAAAACGGAAACATGTTAGTTAGTAAAGATGTGATGTTGAATATTCTGAACATAATTTATTCGGAAGATATTTTTGCCTTAGGCCGCAATGTCTTCCAATCCAATTATGGTCAAAATATTCTAAAGTACATTTTAATTTGTTTTGCAAACATTCTAAGTTGTTTCTGACCTCTACTTTGCCTCATACACATTACTTTGATCATGGTAAGAGGAGAATGTCACGGGAGATGGCGTGAGCTGACGTGAGCCGATGTCTAGACATATTGCCAAGCATATTAAGTGAGACAATGAAATCCTATTGTGTGTAAGTGTGTAGGTGGCTCATAAATATGTGTAATATTGGAATTGGCAGTTGTATAACCGAACCATTGAATAATTGCTAGTTCCTGGAAGTGGGGTGTCTCTCACTATCGGCATTCGACAGAAGCTTCCAGCTATTAACTGCCAGGAGATTGGAACCAGGGAATATCGAATCAATGGATACATGACCGGTACAGCCTATGGAATTGCCGCGTTTATCATAACATGGTGTTTATTATTACATTCAAGTAAAGGCGTCAAACCTACTCGCGCTTGCCGAATGAAGTGCCGTTGTATCGCATTTTACACGCTATTGCAGATGATTGAATTAGCGGACAGACAACAGATGTATTTATGGCTTAGTACAGCATTTACTAACTTGTGATGTTTTACGCTATGTTACAAGCCTCATAAACGGTTTTATACAATTATTTAAAAGCATCGTTGTGCGTGATTTAAACGAAATTACTAAACGAGCAACGGGCATTCAGTTTGCGTACGATTGATAGTTTCGATAACATACGCGGCTTTCGAGGTAAATAGTCAAACTAAATGAATTCAGAGAATACTTGACATAACAGTACCCTCACTGGACGATAAATCGGCGATTTTTTACCATGAAATCCAACACTATATGATACTTTGATCTGGATCTGAGCAGATTGTCATGGAAACGCATTTCCTGTTTCTATTATCAGGTTAAATTACTTTAGTTCAGTCGATAGATTTGCAGGACATGATCGCAAAGCATATTGCTTGCTAACAAAGGTGAGCATAGGTGATGTATTTTATTTCCTTTCGATGATTATTTTTTCGATTGTAAAACCATGACGGTTATGTTTGTCTTTAGCCGCTACAACAATGTTTATCATTTGCTAGAAATATATTGCCTTTAACTTCTCTACTATCAACAATGCCTCAACGCGCTCAAAATACTACTTGGCATATTAATTAAACATTTTCATGGCCAATATTTTTCAAAATATTTTAGAAGACTATCAGTTTATAAATTTACCAATGGAATATATATTCACCGGCTTAACCATTAAACGGGGTGCTAGTAAAGCAAATTAAAGTGTTTACTTAGCCGGTGTCTATCTGCAGGCCGAAAGAATAGTATTTTTGAAAATTTGCCACTAGAATGACTGACTCGGTTACCGAGCCAGTCATTCTAGTGGTAAATTTTCAAAAATACTATTCTCTAGGCCTTTCAAAGGGCCACATCTGAAGACCACTGCAATGCTGTTTTTGGTCAGTGTGACCATTAAATGGTTACGTTGACACACGCTGGATTAAGAGGTTACGGTAACTGTACAGTCCGTGCACATGTCGCTGTCACGTACTACTGCTATATGTTGTCGTGGATAGCAACAATTCCAATATCGTCATTTACACGGCCGCCACGCATACTTATAAATAGAACAATTAACCGATATATGGTTCACATCGCAGCTATGTCACCGCGAATGATGTTAAAACATGTCACTGGAATAATAAGATCTTGTAGGATTTCACCTTAATTCATCTTACCTTTAGTTATCCTAAAACACAATTGAAGCCATGAAGTGGTTTGAACTCTTATTCGCTTCGAATGCGCAATACAGACTTCCCTCTGTATCACTCTGTATAACGGGCACCATACACGCATTAGACGTAGACATTATAGACACATGGCGTGTAATGCATATGGTTTGCTATGGTAAATATTTTGTTGGCGACAACTAATGGCAACTCACAGAGATGGAATATATTAAGACCACTCGTTCTACGATGCAATCATTATTCGGCTCTAAATTACGATCTTTACAAACAATTACATTGAAAAAACTCAAATTTTTGCAGTTGAGACGAATCGCCCATACAGTTTTATCTCGGCCATTGCACGGACTCTCTGGTGTATAGACAAACCGTTCAAACACAATAGGATAACTTATTACATCGTTTGTTTGACACCGTATAATTTTCTTAAGCGACAAAATGAGAGCGTAACCCTTGCCACGCTGCTGTCAAAATTCTACTTTGTTGCGTCAATCTTCGTAGAGCGTGATGCTGGGTACAACATCTACATCCTCCATCAAATTGTGTGAAAGATGAACACCAGTTCATCTTTGAATTTCATTTTAAATTGTAAGATCCTGACTTCAGAGTAGTAAGGGTTAATAAATCAGGTCTGTTTTGCTATGGATTTGATTTACAGAAAATATAAACAGGTCAATGCAGGATTTTTTTCTTTATTGTGCAACGTCTTTACGATCATGAATGCACTTTCACGCGTCTATCTTAGAGCAGCTCTGGAACGAGGTACACATTGAGGACATGTGTATGGTTTCTCCGAGGGTGACTTAAAGAAATTATAATTATTGTGTGGATATTGATCAATTAACCCTTTCACCCTCGATTTTTGGGGGTTTTAATTCAATTTTCTCATAGAAATGTCCATTTGCAGACCAAGAGAAGCCTATATTTTAGAATTACCACTGAAATAACTGGCTCGGTTATCGAGCCAATCATTCCAGTGGTAAATTTTCAAAAATAGTTTTCTCTTTGTCTGCAAATGGACAATTCTGAGGATCACTGCAGAAGCCGGTTTGGCTGATATGAGTGTTAAGGGTTAACCAGCTGTGTCTTCCAATTCAATGGGTCTTTCCATTTTAGCTATGCCCCGCCCATCACTAGCTAAGCTCCACCCACAACTCGCCGTGTTCGGATTGATCGATCCCCGAATGCCCTAGCTACCAATTTCCTGAAAACTATACAGGGAAGCTGTTGAATAGTTTGTAACTAATTTGACTGGGTGATGTTGCTGCCTACGGCAGCCACAGCGCCCAGTCAAAATAGTTTCAAAATTTTCAACAGAATAATTATTAAATAGTAAAAGCAAACAATTTGTACAACAACGCATAGACCGTCTTCAAATATGCGTTCGTGAGGTACTTATCGACATCATTCATGACGTCATCCATTATGATGTCATTCTACACATCACGTAGATGATTATGACGTCATATGATGGGCGTATACTCTGGAAAGGTGAATTATGTTCAAATTATTCAGCAGTACGTTTTATATTGCGCTTGGAAACATCTAACGTTATTTCTGAGCTTCACTATAAAGGTATTTTACGTGCGTGCGTGCGTGCGTGCGTGCGTGCGTGCGTGCGTGCGTGCGTGCGTGCGTGCGTGCGTGCGTGCGTGCGTGCGTGCGTGCGTGCGTGCGTGCGTGCGTGCGTGAGTGAGTGCGTGAGTGCGTGCGTGCGTGCGTGCGTGCGTGCGTGCGTGCGTGCGTGCGTGCGTGCGTGCGTGCATGTCAGTAGCTACTATACAACATCGGACAGCTCATTTGTTGTTTGATACAATTATTTAAAATATCGTTTGGTATTTTTAACATACTTCACCCCATAAGCCAAAAGACAAAATTAAATTTGTTATGCGAGTTACGATTGATTACAGTACACCATGCGCGGGAGTTAGGGTAATATAGTCCGCCTAAACCTAATCAAATTTGTGACAGGAAACCGTAAGACATATAATGACTGGATCCGCCTCTCATGGTCACTCATTTCGCGTTTCTATTATCAAATGTTATTACATTTTGTCAGTAGATTCATTTGCAAGTGTGATAGCAAGGGCTAGTGTTTGCGACCAATCGAAAGAATATGTGAATTATGTTATTTCATTTCTACGATTGCCTTTTCAATTGAATTTTCGATAGTGGATACTAAGCCCTGGTGACTGTCTATGTCTTTTGCTATATATGTGTGTCCATGGAAGAATCCGGTCTGTCACTCAAGCACATGATGGCATACTCGATTACATCATATGTAGGTTAAAGGGACAATCAAAATGCGTAATGAATGACGTATCTATCACCGTAATGAACGTTGAATAAGCCGTCAAATGTACGAATTATATGCCTTTACTATGTAATAAACATTCAGGTGAATATTTTTTTACTAACTTGACTTGGAGCTACTGCTGCCATATGTAGCAACAGCACCCTGCCAAATTAGTTTCAAAATGTTCAACAGGTTAGCTTTAAGTTACCTTGAAAATGGGATTCTGGGAATTCAGAGTTCAAGGTATATAAATCGATCCCAGCACGCTCAAAGAATGGGTGGAGCATAGCAGGAAATGGGCGGAGCATAGCGAGAAAGTGGTGCCTTTATTGAGAAAGTATTGAACAACAGATTGCAGCTGCCACATTTTGAACGTAACATGCATTAAAAAGACATGTATAAATAGCATTTTTGTTAGCAAGTCAACAATGCAAAGTTCAAGACGATAAAATGCAAATACGGATGATAATAAAAGGATGCCACTGAGAATGCCTGATCTTTTACGATTTCAACCAAATCAATGTTACCTGTAGGTATTCCGATACAGAACTGAAGCCATGCGGTTTTACGTGCTATGCGTCCATACGAATATGTCGCATTCTCTAAGCTGCGTATAACCACATTCTAAGGAGCATTAACCTGCTCACGGAGAAGACGGCCAAAAACCAGCCTCTACAGTGATTTTGAAGAATGGCCATTTGTCGGCCAAGAGAAGAATACTTTTTGAAGATTTACCACAGGAATAATTGACTAAATACCCGAGCCAGTCATTCCAGTGGTAACTTCTCAAAACTCGTTTTATCTTGGCCTGCTAATAAACAGTAAACAATAAAATCAATAAACACATTTGTTAAATCGTTTAACATTCCGCGAACAATGGTCGATTGCAAAGTACATGTGCATGATTATGTTGTTAAATATGCTGATACTAATATAACGGGAACCAGTTTGTGCCATATGCAGCAACATCTCCCAGTCAAGTTAGTTTCAAAATATTCAACAAAAAGTATTGCCTTGCAGATGAGTTGTTAGTGTTTGATCTTTTTAAAGCCGTAACAATGGTCGAGAAAGATATGTGGTTACGTAAAGCAAAGCAGTTGATATGCCAACAAGCTTCTGTAACCAAACGATGCTGTTTACCACATGTTTATAACAGGTAGTGTTAATATGGCAGCAACAGCGACCAGTCACATTAGTTTCAAAATATTCAAGAGAATGTTTATTAAATAGTAAAGCCATACACTTCGTACAGCAACGCATAGTCCGTCATCAATTAATCGTCCGCGACCAACTTATCTAAGTCATTCATGACATCATTGATTATGACACCATCCTGCCCGTCGCGTAGTTGATTATGACGTCATATAATGGATGGATAAACTGGATGGGTCCATGGGCATCACATGTAAGTACGCCCGATAGGTAAGATTTTACGGTAACCAGTTTGTGCATATTGAGACCAATGATCTTTACAATGTTATCTCAACTACTATCTGTACCCTCTGGTGATTAAAGGAGAACGAACATCATCGCATGATACCTATGCAGGTGATATAACAGGCCACTCATAAACTATGTAAGCATGTAATTTGAAGCTTTTTATCATGCCCTTAAAAGATATCCAGGCCTTAGTAGCTAAATCGCGATACCCTCCTACGGCCTATAATGTCTGTCATGATTTATTTCTCAACCAATCAGAAAAATTCTATCGTGGCCGCCTCGGTATATACGATCAATCATAGAGGTGCCATCTATGAACCATAAGCTATCAGTCCTAAACAACATTGACCATGAGATTAGCATCCCAGTAAGTGAATCATTGAGACACAAGAGGTGAGTATAAATTATGTTTTCATGTTCTGACAGTTGTCATTTGTTGAAGCTGACCATATAATCAAGCAGTATGGGGCATACTAGAACAAAGACAGCAGACTAGTAATTATAGCAGGCATGAACAGATGGTCGCAGAACTACCTCAAGCTGTCATTTACAATTTTAATTTCAAGTCTTACACAATTCATTTGCGTTAATCACGCATTTTAATCATCTACCTGCACGTCCCTACCTGCCTACCTACCTGCTTGCCTGCCATTCAGTTAGTCAGTCAGTCCGCCCCCACCCCACCCCCGCCCGCTCGCCCGCCAGTCTGCCTGTCCGTCTCCTGCTCTACATACGAGACTACTGATCTGAATTGAGCGCGGCTCTTAACACAAATTATTGTACTCCTGGAAGACCAAATGTTAAATACCCGATTACCTGGATATCTCAGAAACAACAGCTGTGATTTGACACGAATTTTGACATTAGGATATGATATGCGGGAAACTAGGATTCGCCCTTGATAAAACATGAAACAACAAAACTCAGAGATTTATTTTAATATTACAAAAATTGGATGGCAAGCATCTGCTCTATCGGATTGGTCTTGTCTGTTATGTTTTCAAACTATATAGCTGTCTCAGCATCAGAGTTGGGAAATGAAATCCAGCTGGATATTTTCCATTAGGTGCATTTTACTGCCATTAAGATAAGCGGGGTATGTCTCCAGAGATGACGTGAATTGACCTGAGTCAATGTCTAGACAATTCACAAATCATATTAGGCGAGACAACAGAATCCTGTCAAATTGGCATTGCGCGTTTTATAACAAGCCATTGAGCAATTATGGGTTCGCGAAAGTATTCGTCTCTCGCTATTGACATTTGACCGAATCTCTCCAGCTATTACGCACCATGAGACTGCCATTAGAGAATATCACGCCAATGAGGGTATGAGTGTGACCGTCGATGGAATTATAATGTTTGTTATAACAAATGGATGGATTTGATCTGTCACTCAACTACATATAACCAATGCGTAACATGTAGGCTGATGTCACAATCAAGATCTAACCATGAATGGTGTATCTAATTCCGTAAACGAACATTTAGAAGACAGTCAAGTGTATGAGTCGTATTTCTTTGAAGGATTTAATAAACATCTTGTTGAATATTTTGAACATAATTTGACTTGGCGAGTCAAATTAGTTTCAAAATATTCAACAGTTTACCTGAATTATTAATTATCTTGAAGATGGGATTCTGGAAAGTCGGGGTTCAGCGTATATAAATCGACGCCAGCACGCTCAGTACATGGGCGAAGTTTAGCTAGGTATGGGCGGGGCATAGCTCAATTATTTATTTCATGTTTTTAAGCGCGTCAGACATAATTGCATGTGCTAAAACCAAGCTCTACTATTTAACATACTATGGATGTATTTCAGAGCTTGCAAACATTAACGTGTGTAAGCAAAGACACATTCGAAAGGGTATCATTTATACCGCTTGAAAACACATTTCTCTCTATGCCAACGGAAGCCTCATCAGTGTGGCAGATGCTGAGAGATGAACACAACTGCAGGTCCTTAATGATATATTCTCTTAAAACCAAGGAGCAATCATTTACAATGATTGTGTCTTTGTTTCCGTTTAAACATCCTGGTTGAATAACATCGCTTTTTTGCGATCCCCAAGCCCACCCAATATCTCTCTCCCTCCCGTCTCTCTCTCTCTCTCTCTCTCTCTCTCTCTCTCTCTCTCTCTCTCTCTCTCGCACCCACCCACCTCCTCTCTCTGTCTCTGTCATGCTCTCCCTCTTCCTCTCGCTATCTCCTTCTCTTCCCCTCTCTCTCCCATCTCTTTAACTCTCTCTCTCTCTCGCTCTCTCTCTCTCTCTATCCCTCTCTCCCATCTCTCTCTCTCCCTCTCCCCCCTCTCTCTCTCTCTCCCTCTTTCTCTCTCTCTCCCTCCCTCCCTCTCGCTCTCTCTCCCATCTCTCTCCCCCCTCTCTCTCTCTCTCTCTCTCGCCCACCCATCTCCTCTCTCTGTCTCTGGCATGCTCTCCCTCTTCCTCTCGCTATCTCCTTCTCTTCCCCTCTCTCACCCATCTCTTTAACTCCCTCTCTCTCTCTCTCTCTCTCTCTCTCTCTCTCTCTCTCGCTCTCTCTCTATCTCTCTCTCTCTCTCTCTCTCGCTCTATCTCTCTCTCCCATCTCTCTCCCCCTCTCCCTCTCCCTCTCTCTCTTTCTCCCTCCCTCCCTCTCGCTCTCTCTCCCATCTCTCCCCCCCTCTCTCTCTTTCTCTCTCTCTCTCTCTCTCTCTCTCTCTCTCAACGATGCACACGAGTACACGTATTCAATCAATAGTTATGGTCAGCTGAGACATGAACTTATTGCCACGCTAGCCTAAGCTAATGGCTACTCTGTCGCGTGATCTATACACGTTAATAGAACAGGATTACTTGTCCCTAGGAATAGAATGAACTCAGACACCTTGAATTCCATCTAATAAATAATAAACGAGTCGAAGATCAAGTTGTCCATTTCTATATAATGTACCTTCCAGTCCTAGCTATGCCCCACCCATCTCTAGCTAAGCTCCACCGACACCTCACTCATGTTAGTGTCGATCGATACCTGAACTCACTGGCCATCAATTTGCAGACAACTGTACAGGTAAGCCGTTAAATAATCTGAGGCTAATTTTACTGGGAGCTGTTGCTGCCTACTGCAGCAACAGTGCTCAGTTAAAATAATTTCAAAATATTCAACAAAATGTGTATTAAATGGTGAAGACATGCAATTCGAACAATGTGTCGGACTCTTAGGTGTTAAAGACGGACTCAATCGAGTCATTCATTGCGTAATGGCTGTGATGTCATCATACACGTCACGTGGTTGATTATGACGTCATGTGATGGGTGGATAAATTGGAAAGATCCATTGCTTTGCTTAATTGACGATTAGTCATCGAGAATAGTGAAAAGCCGGAATAGTGAAATGCTGCAAGTTCAACTTTCAGGCAATGTGTGAACGGCTGTGCTGACAATTTAAAAAGAAATCCCGCTGAGAAAGCTACACCGTGTGTCAAATTACTCTTACCACACCATCTCATTCGCTCCAAGACAATGCTGCAGCTGAGCTAACAGTTCGTAGGGTTTTTCCGCACTGTGGATCGCGTACATTCATCCGCATCGGGCGTGTACGAGTTTAACGACAAGTGTGCACGGTTTATTAATGAGGGCGTGTTGACGGGTGACAGACTATCTGTCTTTAGATCAGTATAAATGGTCTTGTTGACGTTGATAAATAGACGAATATCTATGAGATATTTTTGTTTTCTAGAGTCTATGAATCGAGATAAATAAAATTCGATTTGAAACATCGATAATTTGGAGATTGCAGATTTCCAAGTTAGTTATAATTGGTGTAATGAGCCTTTCCAATTTTAGCTATACTCTAGCTAAACTCAACTCACGCTTCGCCCGTGCTGTGGTCGATCGATCCCTGAACTCCCTGACTATCAATTTCCAGAAAACTGAATTTCTTGCAACGGTTTATATAGCCTATTATTCTATATTCTTAGCCACAGCTAGCCATTGTTTATAACAAATAACATGCTTGTCAGATCGTATATATGCTATAGCAAGATTGATATTGTAGCCAGAAGATGGAGTCCTTAAGACTACTCATATTAAGGAGCCACCATTGTGTTGGCCCTATGCTATTTACCACAGTTAATAAGTGGTATTATACGGCAAGCTGTCTTCGGTGACACCCTTTTGAATGGTTCATTATACAGTGGCCGCAAAGGACAAGCTTCATGCTGGTAATATGTAACATCGAATACAACAACAAATGACAAATTGTTATCAAAATAATCATCCATATGTTTTACGGGCAATTGAGGAGTCCAGTTTGAGCTATGTCCCGCCCACCATGATGATCTCGAGATAAGATCCATCCACGCTTGTTTTGTGGTGAGATCCAACAATACTTACACTCTCTGAATCTCAATATCCAGAAAGTACACAGCTAAGTTGGTGAATATTTTGAAACTAATTTGACTGGATGCTGTTGCTCAGTATGGCAGCAACAGCGCCTAGTTAAATTGGTCTCAAAATATTCAAAATAATGTTTATTAAAACGATACTAATCTCATCTCAAATGTTGTATTGCACCGATAGAATATGGTTTATAGATTCCATATCATTCATTTTCTGTCACATTCCCTGATCTGTATCCCAATTCACCTTTCCAGAGTACCCACCCATCATATGACGTCATAATGAACTGCGTGATGTGTGCAATGGCATCATAATAAATGGTGTCATGAATGACGTCGATAAGTACGTCACGAACGCATATTTGAAGACGGTCTATGCGTTGTTGTACAAATTGTTCGCTTTTAATATTTAATAAATCTTCTGTTGAATTTTTTGAAACTAATTTGACTGGACGCTGTTACAAAATATTCAACAGCTTCCTTATATAGTTTTCAGGAAATTGATAGCTATGGCATCAATCCCAACACGGCGAGGTGTGGGTGGAGCTTAGCTAGTGATGGGCGGGGCATAGCTAAAAATGGAGAGGTCCATTACCTGCATGATAAAATCGAGTAAATGTTGAACAGTGATCGCCGCCATTCCTCAAGCTATAGTGCGTGATGTCATGTAAGCGCCAATGCATTAGATTCTTTATTATGTAATACTCATCCAGTTGAACATTTTGACATTAATTTGGCTGGAAGGTGTTAAATAACCTGGCAGCTACAACTCCCAGTCGAATTGGTTTCAAAATATTCAACAGCTTACCTGTATGATTGCTTTTATACCACATTGCCAAACTATAGCTGGCGCCTCTATGACTGAGCGCATATACCGAGGCCGACGCACTAGGGTTTTTTCTGATAGGTTGAAAAGTAAATCATGACAGCCATCATAGGGTGTAGAAATGTACCAACATTTAGCTACTAAAGCCTGAATATCTTTCCTTAGCGCATTGATAAAAAGGTTAAAATCACCTGGATAGTTCATGAGCGTAGATCACCTGAATAGCTCTCAAGAGATGGGATTAGTTATCCTTTAAATAGTAAAGACAAGTTCATACAAACTTGACGGACACTTACGCGTTTAAGACGCACTAACTCGCGGCATTCATGACGTAATTGATCATAACGTCAGCAGCGTACACGTGGCGTAGACCTACTTGATTATGACGTCATATGATTGGCAGAGTCCTCTATTTACGATAGGATGGGTAATCCTCCATAGGTCTCTCCCGTAGCTACAAATGGCCATGTATCTAACAAACATCTGCTTCTTGGACCAACACATGGGCATTCTCAAACACGCGTGGTTTTACGACCATCGTCTTAAACAACCACAATGGTATACTACCCAAAGATGTTTGCTGTTGTAAGTAACCTGGACTGAAGAATCAAACGTATCTTGTGACCGCTTTTAATGGGCGCTAGGCTGCCCTACATAGCTTGCTTTCACGTACTCTAAGCATATACCGTCATTGTCTGTGAGAATCCAAATTATGCTGCATTTTTATCGCGCGTGGCCCTGGATGGCTTGATGGGTGATGTGCCATTTCAGATCAATATAGCTTTTAAAATTCCTTGATACGAAACACCGATCATTCAAACCGTATCCCTCCCGAGGATGAATAGTCTATACAGTTATTATTAACGACAATGCGGAAAGATTGCCTTAAATACGAGCTTGGATTCCGGAACAAATTATTAACCGTCAGCATTGTGGAAACCCGATAAGCCGTTACCATCTGTTTTATACGCAGTTTTCCTCATTTTGATTCAATTGACGAAGAATCCATCCGCCAATTACAATTGACCAATGAAATGGCGAGACATATCTTATCAGAAGGAGAGGAAGAGCCCAGTGAACGATCCCATTTTATTGTTGATGGTAATTTTACCAGGTTTATGTCCTCATAAAATGGTGTATAATTCCAATGACAATTGTATGTCTATAAATAAATCAGTTAGCGCCGAGGCAATATTCTGATCATGTTTATTAACGTTACCTAGGGACCGACCTTGTTTGAACATAATCACTTGCTTCGTATGAGATGTATCCGTGTTCACGCTAGAGATTTACTCCGGAATATGGCGCTGATTAACTAACTCTCTAGCGTGAACATGGCCTAACAGTCAAGCTAAATAAACTGCAACGATAACCCAAATAGATACAGCTAAATAAATACAGCGGCGTGTCGCGCCGAAGCATCTTGGAGTATCAGGTGGCACCACAAATGCAGTGCATACGATCTAGTCTAGCCTGCTCCTCATTAAATCGGTAACCTGTCGTAAGCGATCCGCAATTGACACCCTATTATCTTAAATACTCACCAATTGTGTATTCGAACACTGTCGTAGACTGTCTCAAAGTGTCACGCATACTTGGCGACTGGGTTGTCACACATCTGGAAGGTTTAATACGGTTCAACCGTTCCTATTCCCTCAATGTTTTAGATGCATGGGAACACGATTGGAGATTGCGTGCAATAAAACCGATTTCCAAATCTAAAATAAAGTATATTATAGCATAATCTATACGTTATTTATATAAATGTTAAGCTATATTTCATTTCAATGTATAGAGATGCACGATATAAGTGGCTATTGAAAATTGCTTAGCTATACTTTGCATATTGTATGATGCATTGGCCGTAAATTCAAGGTCACCATCTACGACGGCAGTTCCATATTTCATGCGAACATAAAATCTGCTCTCTTCGATTGTCTGAGAAAATCTGTGACAATCGTGTAGCGCTCGCGCAACCCGCCAGTTCCCGAATTGATGAGACCCATGTTAAATGAATGAATCCAGTTTTAGCCATGACCCGCCAATATCTCGCTAAGCTCCACCCACGCTTTCCCTCGTTGGGGTCGATCGATCCTTGTACTCCCTTAATCTCAGTTTCCGTGAAACTATACAGGTAAGCTGTTGAATATTTTGAAATTAATTTGCCAGTGTGGTGTTGCTGCATGTGGCCTTTGTATCATTGGGGTTGGCACTATAAAACAATTAACATTTAGACACCTACCGGTATAGCTTACTCTTAGAATTCTGTTGCCGCCATGGACATACTATATATTGCCCAGATGGGCCAAGAGCTTACTCTATTAACATGTGCTAAACTCTGCTGTTATCTGGCTTAGGAAGTTAGGCGGTGTAACGACAATGGAGCTTTCCATTATTAGCTATGCCCCACCCAGCTCTAGCTAAGCTCCACCCACACCTCGTTCGTGTTGAGATCGATGGATCTCTGGACTCTCTGACTATCAATTTTCAGAAAACTATACAGGTAAGCTATTGAATATTTGGAAACTAATTTGACTCAAGATAGTCAACAGCATGTTGATTAAATAGTAGCGACATAGAATTCGTACAACGTGTCGGACTATTAAGAGTTAAAGACGGGCCAACTAGAATCATATATGACGTAATGATTATGACGTCATCATATACGCCACTTAGCTGATTATGACATCATAAGACGCCAGATGGATAGATGGATACTCTGGAAAGGTGAATCGCCACCCTGTATTTTTATCGCTATAATGGGAGGACTTTGCGTGTACGTGTAGCCTACCGCACCTCTGTGACACGGGAGTCTAATGTAGGACCCGGAAAACCGATGCTCGGCATATCCCGATAGTGAGAATTATCTCAAACTTAATTTGTGTGACAGGGCTACCGGAAATGCATGTGTCCCATGGAAAAGACGGTGGGGTGGGGGTGGAGGGGGGGGGGCGGGTAACGGACGTCGTCATTAACAAAATAACATAGCACAGATTTTCATGGATGCAAAGCTGATTATTTTAACCCGTTAGTGATCATATTTGGCCAGGAAAATAAGAATATTTCCTTATTGAATACCCATGTGTAGGCCAAGAGAAGGCTATCTTCGCAAATTGACGACTGAAATGTCGGGCGCGCTTATCGGCACAGTCATTCAAATAATAAACATGTAAAAACTCGTCTCTTCACCTGCACATGGGCATTCCTCAAGACCACGTCAGAGGCAGGTCTTGGCCGGCTTCGTCATGAAGTAGATAAAAAAAAAATAATATACTACCGTTATCATTAGAAATCTAAGTAACAGGACCTGTCGCAGAGCCGGCCCACCTAGACGCAGTTGTAGCACACTGGAGATAAAATAGGATGTCACGCGCGGATCGGTAGATAGGTATAACCACTTGGGAGCGATAAAAAAAATGTCATCATCATCATCATCATCATCGTTATTATCAACACTGTCTTCATCGTCACCACCATTATCATCAGCAACATCATCATAAGCATCACCGCTATCAATGTTATCATCACCATCGTCGTCATCGTCGTCGGCGGTGGCGGCGGCGGAGGCGGCGTCATTATTATTATTATTATTATTATTATTATTATTATTATTATTTCACAGTTGGTTGCCAATGCCTTAATATTCATGTCTGTCAATATGGTGGGTTTATTCATCCACAACCTGACTGAGCATGCGCAGAGGAAGACGTTCATGGACACGAGGGAGTGTATTTCTTGCAGACTGGACATGGAAGACGAGAATGAGAAGCTGGTATGTAGTGAAAACCTCAGTGCATAGATATCTATTAAATACAGAGTTCCATTGCTAGCTATGCCCTGCCCATTTCTAGCCAATCTCCGCCCACCTTGTCTTTGTCTTTGAATCTATTTTAACACGGTAAACCCTGAACACCCAGTATATTATGTTTCAGATAAGTATGCAGTAAAATTAGTTTCAAAATATTAAACAAAATGGATATTAGATTATAAATCCATCAAAAGCATCCAATTCAGACACTTTCCTGACGGACAATGGAGGAATCCAGTTTTAGATATGCCCTGTCCATGTTAATCTAAGCTCCACGCGCACTTCGGCCGTGCTGGGATCATTCGATCCTTTAACTCTCTCTCTCTCTCTCTCTCTCTCTCTCTCTCTCTGTCTCTCTTTCTCTCTCGCTCTCTAGCAATTTCCAGAATACTATATGCCCTGCTGGTAAGCTATGAGAGCAATAGAGGCCAGTCAAATTAGTTTCAAAATATTCAACCACATGTAGTAGTATAGTAATAGTAAAGACATACAATTCGTACAACCACGCGTATTAGTCCGTCGTTGATTAAGCATTCGTGACGAACTTAGCTGCGTCATTCATGACGTAATTAATGAGGACGTCATCCTACGCGTTACGTAGTTGATTATCACGTCATATGATTGACTGAGAAACTGGAATCCTCCATTCCACATTTTGTGATGGACCTACAACATTTAGCGAGTGACGTATTTGGTTACGACGTCAGATTCTCGCGCGACATATCCTCCATTACTAGAAAGCAATCTCACGCACTCACCCTAATCTAGTAGTGTGTGTCAATTCATAGCAAACTCATCGTAAATTAACTGTGGGATTCGCCTCATCCATGCACAATTCTTAACCCACCACCTCACCCCAACCCACTGCCACACCACCCTCTCGCACACGTGCCGTTACCGAAAACAACGCCGCTATCAAAATATACGTGCATCGTACGTCCACTTTTCTACCAACACGACCACCACCACCACCACCACCACCACCACGACGACGACGACGACGACGACGACACTTGATCTCTAACACCAACAACAATACAACAGTGGAATCAACGTGATAGGTTTGCATTTTATCGTACGATTACGAGTAAGCGTATAATCCATAGAGGGATCAATGAATTATTTTAAGGGCGTGACCGTTGGATGGGGCTTTGCGGTAGTATCTCGTCACACAGTCACTCTATTCACGGGTTAGATGGACGCTACCCCTACAACAGTGGTGGGTGTTTTCAAATTGTAATAATTGAAGAGGCGTTTACGTTCTTTTAGTGGCAGAAGAGGATATTAATAAATATATTTTGAGCCCTCCGGTATTAGTCAATCAATGGCTGAATCCTATCTATCACTCACTTATTGACGTCACAATCAATGGACCTTTCCAATTTACCTATCCATCATATCATAATCAACTATGTGGCGTGTAGGATGACGTCATAATCAATTACAGCATGAACAGCTCGATTTAGTCCGTCTTAAATGCTCAATAATCCGACACGTTGTACGAATTGTATGTCTTTACAATGTAATAAACATTATCTCGAATATTTTAAACTAATTTGACTGGGCGTTGTTGCTGCCATAGGTGTGGGCGGAGCTTCGCTAGAGATGGGCGGGGCATAGCTAAAACTGGAAAGATCCATTATCTAGGTTGACGTCACAACCATAATTGACAGACAATACTCCGTCATGAACCTAGAATAGCCCCGTCAGTTGTACGAATTGTATGTCTTTACTATTTAATAAACTTGCTGTTGAATATTTTGAAACTAATTTCACTGGGCGCTGTTGCTGCCATAAGGAGCCACAGCACTAAATCAAATTAGTTTCAAAATATTCAACAGGTTAGCTTTAGTTACCATGAACATGTGATTCTGGGAAGTGAGGATTCAAAGTATATAACTCGATCACGTGCAAAGCAAAGCAAGCACTTAGCTGGCTATGGGCGGGGCATAGCTAAAAATTGATTCATCCATTGCACAGTAAGCATGCGAGTAAACAGTTGGATATTTTGAAACTAATTAGACTGCAGCAAACGATTAATTCTTAGGCCTTTAAGACGTGTATCTAGTCTGTATGCTAAATTGATATAGAAATTCCTAGGAGAGAGAGGAGACGACCCGGGTGACGTGATCGCTCCATCCCATCATCACCGCACGCGCCATCGTCACACCACCACCCACCCACACGCTAAATACGTGCCTGTAGCATACACTCATAAACTCGTAAATCGAGTTAAAATGATATCAATAACTAAGGAGATGTCACTTATTAGCCACAGGCTGTATATATCCATGCCATGCATTAGGTATACAGTTTACGTACATTTGTTTATTTCCTGGGGCTTGTTTGTGAACTTCGCCATAGAAAAATGTAGATGGATGAATGCACTCCGCAAACTATAAGCGTTCAGGCGTAGGTAACTCGCGAGAGGTCCTCGCGCAACTATGCTTGTTAACATCCGAGATTTACCTCCCTTGAAAAATTAGCTTGATTACTATACTTGTATCGATAACTATTAGAAATGTAGGCATTGTGTCAAATGTAAGGAAGACGCGTTTTCATTCAGAAAGACATGTGTTTGAACGCTGCTGATGTTTTCTTGCAATCGTGTACAGCAACGTGTTTTCTAAAACGGCGTACTTAGATATTGTGCGCATTCACAGCATTTATGTCGATCGCCAGGCCATCATAAGCTAATTTATATCTACAGTGCCACACAGAAATAACTGTTAATTTGTTTCCAAAACAAAATACAAAACACTGTTGAATATTTAGAATATAATTGGATTGGAAGACATTGCTGCCTAAGGCAGTACTGTCTTCCAAGCCAATTATTTTTAAAATATTCAACAGAACATTTCTTACTAATTAGCATGTTTCTGTTTTTATTTCGGAAACGTAGTAAGTTATTTCTAAGCTGTACTGCAAGTTCCTTCATCCGAATACACGATCAGTTATAGACTAGACTGTTGCACAGACATCATTTTGGTCAGATGGGTGAGAGACTGTTAGCACTTAGACGCTAATGAGACAACCCCGCCCCCCACCATTCGTCCCGTGGCTGTTTTTTGAGCGGTAGATGACATCGCGCCTGTAAGACTTCAGTGGCAATGGTGGAAATCGGAGAGCGGACAGTGTGAGAGACAGAGAGAGAAAGAGCGAGAGAGCGAGAGAGAGAGAGAGAGAGAGAGAGAAAGAGAGAGAGAGAGAGTGAGAGAGTGAGAGAGAGTGTGTGTGTACGGGAGAGAGGGTGTGGGTGGGGTGTCGAGAGGAGATGGAGACAGAGACGTGTGAGGTCAAATAAAAGGGAGGAAGGGAGGGAGCGAAGAAGATAGGGGTGGATGGATGGATGGATGGATGGATTGGTGGGTGGATGGATGGATGGGGGGAGCGGGTTGGGGTGGGGGGGGGGGGGGGGTGAAGAAGAGAGAAAGAAACAGTGTGGATGGCGTGAAAGAAAAAGATGAGGAGGTGGAGACTGAGGTCGGGAGAAGGGAGAGACGAGTCAGGCGTTGGACAGAGAGAGAGGGGAGAGAGAGGGGTGGGTGTGGGAGGAGAGGGGTGGGGGGGGGGGAGAGTATCGTTAGTATGTATCAATAACGCCTTGTTCATTAGTTTGAATTTGTACACCATTTTAAGGCAACAATGGCATTCATTCAACCTGTTTGAAAGTACATGTTTCCGGACATTCGGACACTCAACTCAGGCAAAAAGGGTATGCCACATGATTAATATAGAGTCAATGAAAAATCGTGTTATTTTGTCTTTTTTAGGAACGCCTTCTGCTCAGCGTATTACCACAACACGTTGCTATGGAGATGAAACGTGACATAACGAGGCCACACGAAGGATTATTCCATAAAATTTATATACAAAGGCACGATTGCGTTAGGTAAGCCTGTACCACAATACTGAGTATAAGATGTTTACGCGGCCCGGGTAATGGGCACTAAGATTGGTGCATATAGCCCGCATCGCTTACGTTAACCCGTCTTGTTTCAGGTTAATCTTAGAATATTTAATCCTGCAAAATGGCACCTTGAGTGATGTACATTTGCAGGCCAAGAAACGAACATTTTTGAAAATTTATCACTGGAATGACTGGCTCAGTAAACGGGCCAGTCATTCCAGTGGTAACATTAAAAAAAGGTCCTTTGGCCTGCACATGTCCGCTGTCAAAGAAAAAAGTTGTCTTTTCTTGAATAATAACCTTTTAATGATCAAGATGAACAAAACGTGTGGCAACAGAACGTTATTTGTGTAAGTTTCAGTGGCAAATGTACACACATTGTCTTCTCTAAACAGACATTTACTCAGTGAGAATTTCAATTTTATTTGAGATATCTAGAGTTTTAAAAGGCTAATTAATACATAGGCAGCATTTTGAGCGCTTTGACGCGCTATTGACACAAGAAGAGTTAACGGCTGAAAATATAAGCTATTTAAGGTTATAGAAACATAAGTCAACAACGTACCAAAATACAATAGAGGTATCCATATCTAGCTAAGCTCCACCCACGAGTTGCCCATTGTGGTGTCAATCGAACTCTGAATTCCCAGAATCATAATATTAAATTTAATAAACATGCGGTTAATTATTTTGAAACTAATTTGACTGAGACTTGTTGATTCCATAGGCAACAACAGCCCCAGTCAAACTAAGTTCAAAATATGCAACGGCTTACGCATAGGCTAGCTACAGGTACCTTGAAATTGGGATTTGGGGATTTCAGGATTCAATGTATATAAATTGATCACACCACGCGCGCAATGTGTCCGGATCTTTGCTAGAAATCGGCGGGGAATAGTTAGAAATAGGCGGAGAATAGCTACAAATGGAGCCCTTTAATAGTTGCGTGTTTGATTGGCCGACGTATTCACCATATGTTCTTCGTTGTGCTGGCGCCATATGGCCCAACCAAGGCAGATTGTGGTCTACTTCACTACTGACAGCTTCCCAGACATACAAGTTGTACAATTTGACGGACTATTAAGCGTTTATGATAAATCGCGTCATTCATGATGTAATTTATTATGACGTCAGCATACACGTGACGTAATTGATTATGACGTCATATGATTTATCGATACACTGAATTCATCAATCTTGGTCAGATAATCCTCTCATCGATGCTTGTCCCACATCTCAATTTCAAGTCAATAACACAAGAAAGCTGTTGGATATTTTGAAGAGTTGAAAGCACTGCCTGCCTTCCAGTCACGTTAACTTCAATTTTATTCAATATCATATGCTATGCATCAGAAAGAATTTACTTCTTCACGTATTTGCCGGTGAAAGGGTTAAGAATACAAGCGAGGTTGTCGCCGCGTAACCGTCTCCATGCTCATTGGAAAATACTTTAAGTCCACCGTTGTCCCATATCCGAGTGCCTGTATGTGTTCTTCTGGGAAGATGTGTGCGACAATTTCAGCTGATGAAACTAATTGGGCAATGAAACTGGGAAATATCTTCGCAGGAAAGAAGAAATAAATCTTTATTTCTATCCGTTTTTCTTTCAGCATATTATTCGCTGACATTGTGGGCTTCACAAATCTGGCCAGTCAATGCAATGCTCAAGAACTGGTCCGGATTCTTAATGAATTGTTTGGACGATTCGACCAGCTTGCAAAGGTAAGAATCATCGGGTTTAAAGCGCCTGTGACAGTACACGATGTGGCCGGGACCTGCTGGAAGCAGCATGATGAATTGAAGTTGACAAACAACTCGATTATTTCCATGTTGGGCGTCAGTCCATCATTATACATGTACTAATAACTGTCAGGTGTGATGCCTTGATCTCGACCAATAAAGATATGATCACGCGACGATTTGGTATATTTGTGAAGCAATGGATGAATCCGGTCTGTCGATCGAGTATCCTATCATATTCAATTATAATTGAACGGAAATCAGCCTGGGAAGTGTATGAATTGTATGTTTGATGGATTTACTATTTAATAAACATTATGTTTAATATTTTTAACGAATTTGACAGGGTGCTGTAGCTGCCATAAGCAGCGCCAGCACGCAGTCAAATTAGTTCCAAAATATTCAACAGCTTACCTGTATAGCTACCCTGATATTAAGATGTTTTAATTCAGGGTTAGATCGACCCTAACGCGCGCAAATAATGAGCCAAGCGCAGATAAAATATGCGGATCGTAGCTTGACATATAACCCTCTATTGAGGCTGGAGATACCAACTGATGGATTCGTTGAAAGCAATAGTGAGTACTTAGAAACACAGTCGTTCAAGTGACTTGATGTTGTTTATTTGGGAGTAGGCTTATATGCTATGAAATTATTGTACACCCGCCGTCTCTTTCAAACAAATGTACCAACTGTTTATGCTTTAGGACATACGTTACCAAGACGATCGTTAGATAGGCAGATAAAGCAGGTTCCTTTGAACAACATTTAGTGAGGTATATGGATCGCCTGAGGTTCACCCGATGTTGGACCAAGCGATCCGCTTTGTGATGTATTATTTTGGTCTATCATGCAGGAGTCGAAAGTTGGGTAGTCGCACCTGCGCCGCCGCCGGACCTAATAATAAGTCTAAGAGGGAACACGATAACGAGCAAATCGTGATTTTCGATATGTTTCAAATAATGAACATGAAAACGTGTCTGACGTTATAATCAAATGCGTCGCGTCACAATCAAACTCATTTAGTACTATCACAAAAATATAAAGGTCCATTACAAATGTGTATGAATTTACATTTTAATAAACATTCTGTTGACTATTTTGAGGTTCATTAGACAGGAAGCCTTTGCTATTTCAGAATATTCAACAACGTATCTGCATAGATACCTTGAAATTTAGATTCTGGGAATTCAGGGTCATGACAAAGTTTCAAACCGAATCCAACATGCATAACAAATGACCGGAGCTCCGCCAGAAATCGCGGGACTATGTAGCGTGTATTGGTCCATTCCTCCATTTCTAAAACGAGGCACAATCCAAAAATGGCCGCAGAGCAAATAAACTAATCGGAATCACCGTATGCACACAGCCCCTTCTATCCATGCATGTGTGGTTTTAGCCGTTCATAACGAAGCCGGCCCAAGACGGCATCTGCAGTGGTCTTGACGAATGTCCATTTGCAGGCCAAGACAAGACTGTTTTTGAAAATTTGCCACTGGATTAACTGGCTCGATAACCGAGCCAGTCATTCCAATGATAAACTTTCAAAGAATGGTTTTATTTCGGCTTGCAAATGGTTATTCGATAAGCAAATATTTTGATCTCCAAATTTGGTCATTAAGCAGTCAAGTGGGAATAGCTGTCAGGTAAACTATTTACAAGCGAGTGCCTTGATACGGTTGATTACATAGGACTAGTGGCGGTTGTTATTGACCCTCGACTCACCTGTGGGTGTCCGATACTGCCGTGACAACATCGCGTTAAATAGAGCGATATATGTATACATCGTATGTACCAATGTTGGAATAGGTCTTGGCGAGTGGGATGGCATGGGTCGAAACACATAAACATATAGGTAATTGTATAAATGAAATTAAGCTGAAACACATTTTGACTATTTCCGAAAACGTTGGTCCGATCCCAGCATGATTCATAATAAGGAAAAATTAGTTACCTCTCCGGGATGTAGAAATTGTAAAAATCCGACAACCGTGACAGGTGGAATATTTTGAAATTACTTTGACTGGAGACTGTTAATGCCGTAGACAGCAATAGTTTCCAGTGAATGTAATTTTGAAATAGTCAACCTGTCACGGTTGTCGGATTTTGTCAGCATAACATTGGAAAAATCGAGGTGTTAATAAGTATCGCGATATTATGCAATATCAAACAATCAGCCACACATAAAACATCGACAATTGCTTGTTTAAATTATCATGATATTCAAGGGTTACATAAACCATATTTCGATTTTCTAAGATACTATTAAACCTGCGTATAACAGACTCTCACTTCTGGGCCAATGAACGCTGGCTATTTAACCAGTCCATGGCGATCGTCGCCTTGACGTCCATGTGCATACCATAAGACTATTTTTTTAGAATTGTACCACTGGAATGACTGGGTTGGTAACCGAGCAAGTCATTCCATTTGTAAATTTCAAATTTTGTTGTCACAGTATGGCCATTAAGGCGTGCATACGGGTGGCGATAAAAACGTGTTACGGAACCGCTATTATTTGATCACAAACTTATATGCAAACCAGAAAAAACGAAAATGCAGGGTCCGAACTGTCGTTGAATTATATGACGGCATAATCAAATGCGTCACAAGTTAGCTGACGTCCTATTCAAAATGGCGTAGCTCCGTCGCGAAAATCGAAAGGTCCATCAAAGTGTATTTTTGAAACTAATTTGACTGGGAGCTATTGTTGTTATATGCACGTAGATCCTCAGT
The DNA here is from genome assembly GCA_034401795.1 of Chaetoderma sp. LZ-2023a. Classification (NCBI taxonomy): domain Eukaryota; kingdom Metazoa; phylum Mollusca; class Caudofoveata; order Chaetodermatida; family Chaetodermatidae; genus Chaetoderma; species Chaetoderma sp. LZ-2023a. The sequence continues at coordinate 18,838,448 of CM067365.1, read as the reverse complement.
CAAATTAGTTTGAAATTATTCAGTGTGCTTGTATTGTTGCCTTGAAATTGGTATTCTAGGAATTCAAGATGCATGTTTCAAATCGAGTTCACCATGTGTAAAACAGTGGGCGGGGATTAATGAGAAATGGGCGGGACATAACTAGAAATGGATCCCTGTTATGTCTATCTTTGGCATTCTGTATCCAATATAAAACATTTCAATATCCAGACCTTTTGGAAAAAACAAGAAATGATCCAGTCTACATGGCACTACCCTGTCACGGCGAAGTCGGCCTAAGTCGGACTCTGCCGTCGAAGACTATTTTTGAAATTGTCCCTCTACAATAGCTGATTAGATAAATGAGCCAGCCATTCCGTTGGTAAATGTTTTAAAACAGTCTTCTCGAATTTTACATTAAATGAGCAAATGTTTATATTTTCTTGACCAAATTTGGTCATTCACGTGCTAACTGTGTATGCCATTTTCTCTGTACTGTGTGGTTGTTGGGAGAACCGCTTAGGTTCTACGTCCAATTAACAACATGTGCATTATGTGACGTATGAAGACCATTGTGTCCACAACAGCTATAAGTCTATGGCCACGTTCTCATTAGAGAGTTAATCACGAATAACGCCGTTCTTCAGTATGGCGTTATTCCTGATTGCGTCTCTAGTGAGAACGTTGCCTATGACAGAACCTTCTCTTGTTAGCTTCAAAAATGAATTTGGTCTGATTCGATAAGTCTGTTTCTTAATACTGGTTCGGTATACGTTACTAATATGAGTCGCGGTAATACAGTTATCAAAGTGGAAAATAACATGAATAACATATGGCTATGTGCTGGCATTCCAGACACTTATTCAAAAAACATTCTGTCCGATGTACGCAAACAGTTTTACAAACAATATTTCTCAAACAGTGTTTTCAGATATTTGAGCCGTGTTAAACATTTGAAACTTTGTATGTTAAAGTTTTAATTGAGGGATCCGCTCTGTCACTCAAGTATGGGCGACGTTACCATCAAAGCCACGTGGTTTGACGTTGTATAATACTGTATAACTTGCTGTTATTATACTTATATTTTAAGTCTATTACACGGCATCTTTACTAAACGACAGTCTTCATCAATTCAACACATTCTACATACATAGATTTCAAAATGTCACCAGTAACAGTAGGCAAACACGTATATTTAACCTGTTCATGTCGTACACCGCCGAAAAGGGCCTCTGCAAGTTGTCTTGATAAATGTCCATTTGTCAGTCAAGTGAACAATATTTTTGAAAATTTGTAGCTGGAATGACTGGCTCTGTAACCGCAAGCGGTCAGTAAACCCTTAAAATATAGTCTTCTCTTGGCCTACAAATCGATATATTCGATAATCGAATGTTTAGCTGTTCTTAATAAATTTAGTCACTAACTGGCTGGCTGCTATAAGCCATGGACACTAATCTCAATGACCAATAACTCTCGACCTGCTGAATATTTTGAAAACAAGTTGACTGAAAGTTGTGGGTGGCTTAGTCACCAATAACTTTCAGTCAAATTGTTTTCAAAACATTCAGTGTGTCCAGAGTTATACCCCATGGAATATGTAGTCTGCCGAAATTCAGCAGGCAGACAGTTAAAGGTTTAAAATAGATTTCATCATTTCTCAATATACTGTTCATTGCTATGCTGCTAGTGAACGAGTGTCTTGTAGAGAAATGGAAGAGCGGACACTGCTACACCAACGACAGCTATTTGAGCGACGCGGCCGAGATAAGGTGATCCGATCAATGATCTAACCCCGGTTAGTTTAGTTTCTACTTCCTTAGCAACCACTGGCCGTTGTTTTCTCTCATGGTAACCGCCTATTACTATCGCGATTCTGTCCATTTCCTTAAACAAATCGATGTTAAGTTGGAATGATATTAAGGCCTCGTCTTTCATCCTGTGCTTGGTTGTCAAGTCGGTGTCAATAGCATTCATCCGTGATGTATAAAACTCTTTGAACTTCTTCACGTCCGTAATTTCTTCAAAACAGTAGAATCTCACGCCATCATTCGTACGAAGACTAAGGGCTTTTTGAATCTTACGTTTAATAATTTGTCCGCCTGACAGGTCGCCGAGGTAACGGCTATAAGTGTGAGCTAACAACATATCCGGGTCACATTTCCCAAGAACACAGATGCGAGTAGCATAAGCTAAACCGGTCTCCGTGCACCGGATCAACTCACGCCAGTTGGGTCCAAAATAAAACGCCAAGTCTTCTTCCAGTGCCCTCAATCGGCTCATTTCTGTTGGTAGCCAGACAGCCTGGAGAGTCTGCAAGTGCTTATTCCTCTCCAACTCTTCCTCCAATGATTTGTACACGAAGTATAGATTGGCCAGGAAGATTTGATACATCTCTCGCGTGATTCTTCCTTCCATCATCCGTTTTATGAATTCTGTATTTTCCGCCTGGGAGTGAATGTTCTGTGTCTCGACCTTCAGCCATTCTCTCATAGTATCCGGAGTCGGCCTCTCAGCCTTACTGATCGTCTCGTTATTAGGGCCCGCCGTCATATCTGCCGTCTGCAAAATAAACATTGGAAATAATAATAATAATAATAATAATAATAATAATAATAATAATAATAATAATACTAATAATAATAATAATAATAATAATAATAATAATAATAACTTTGTAATATAAAATTAATGACACAGGCCACTACTGAAATGTGGCCACGCCTCCGCATTTATCACTGGGCAGTGATATGGGTGGAATACATTGAATTGAAAGGCTTCGAAACGAAGGTTTGAACGAAAGAAAGTATTCTATTATGAAGCTAAGAAGCTGATCATCAGGTGCCATCTATCTTGGTACACTAGTTTCTACCTCATCAGTTTCGGCATGAATGATGAGGAAGAGTGTCTGCAGCTGAAGAAGTGGAACCTTCTTCCTGCTGCAATCAGTTTTCCTACAACCGTCTTCACCGCGTCGTGTCCACTGCGAGCGTCCCGGCGCCTTTAGGTTCTTTCTCGTTGTTAGTGGTTCTAGATTACGTTCTTTAAGGTCTGATTCCAAAGCACATAGCAAGTTGATTCTGTGGCGTCCTCTGCGTGCCAGATACCCGTTGACACATATCACTGCAAATTCTAGCGATTTCTGAGCAGGCTATTTTCTCACATTAGAATAACATGTCCGAACATAGACCATAGCTGTTGCGCTACCCTCACAGATACTGGCTCTGCGTTGCACAGTTTTTAGTGCTGAATTTGATAGTAGACTGTGTGGTCAGCTACGATTTGTAATGGCTCACAAATGTTTGCAGTGACATGCATCATGCTTGTTCAAGAGGGCTTTTGGAGATGCCCAGCAGTTGCAACTGTATAGCATTGTGAAAACACCTGTAGCGTCTAATAATTGCATCTTGACTTTCATCGGGATTTTAGCGCCAAGAATACAACCGTCTAACAGGACTGAAAGGCGATATTGCCTGTTACACAGCCAGTTTCAATGTTGGTAGAGCGGCAGTGGAGGGAACCCAAGATTCCGTTGTTCCTCTACTTCTTAGTGCCGCCCTGGGCGGTGGAGGCACCATAATCATTCATATATGGGTTGTTGGATAGGCATAGGCTTACGTGAGCGAACTCTGTTTGGGTTCATTCCCGAAGAGGTTTGCGCATGAATAAATGTAATTAAATCGTATTCGATTAAACAGTAAATTCTAATGAAGTGACACGCACACGTTTATAGATACAGTGAATCCGATAGTATGCTGTTCCTTTTGGATGGCGCTTGAGAGGTTATTATTTAAGGGAAAATATAACGGTACTTGGTGGAGAGTGGGCCAGGATTAAACGAGGGATATAGAAGATATAGCCAGATATTTTAAAGCTAAATTTCTTAGAAGCCATTTTTACTAGCATTTGGCTAATGGATCTTTCCAAGTCTATCCATCCACCATATGACGTCATAATCAACTACATGTAGGATGGCGTCGTAATCATGACGTGATGAATAATTCGATATAGTCAGCCTTTAACACGTAATAGTCCGACGCGTTGTATGAATTGTATGTCATTACCATTTAATAAACATTATGTTAAATATTTTGAAACTAATTTGACGGGGCGCTGTTGCTGCCTTGCTGTCATAGGCAGCAACAGCGCCCAGTTAAATTAGTTTCCAAATATTTAACAGCTTACATATATATTTTTCTGGAAATGATAGCCAGTGCGTTCGGTGATCCATCGATCCCAAGACGGGCGATGTGTGGGCGGAGCTTAGTTAGAGATGGGCGGGGCATGGCTAAAACTGGAAAGATCCATTGGCATTACTCTGCACAACGCTAACACCTCTGGCCCATCCGCGCAGCGGGGTGCAGTGACACGTCAATAACTGGCGTCATGCACTCATTCCCGCGTCAACAAAACAAAGAACACGTATACCTGGAAATACTTTGAATATATTTGGCACTGAAAACTTAAACAAAATGCGTATAGCTCAGCAGATAAAGACTGTTTTACCATGCCAATTCAAAGAAAACTGCATAGAATAGATCAATGTGTCAAGTCGAGTGTCAGTTTATAGGGAGACAAAGACTGATTTCCTATTTGAAAAGTATTTGCAATTGTGTCCTAACGAGATGCGCTCACCCTCCATTTAGATCACTAAATCACAAATTAGCCATGGAAACTGGGACGTGGGCGAAAGTTCAAAGAAGTGAACGGTTGTGTGAAAATCGCAACTGCCTAAACGACAAACCACAGTTTCTCTTTCACTGTGTACAATACAATACTGAAAGAAAAAATGTATCTCACTGATTATTACGTTACGAATAATCCAATCAAAAACGCAAAAGGACTCATCTCGACACATAACAAGCCTGTACTAAAATTCAGTAAATATCGTTTAAACTCAAAGAAAGCAAAATCATCATTTTCGATGCATATGTACAAGGTTTCTCCCCATTCGCCATATTAACACACTGTACAACTTTTAGCCTCAAGTGACATGTGTATGGTCTGAGTGCAATAAAGTGAAAAAAATACTTGAATATGTTACCGCACCCACCCACCAATCCAGCAGCCATTGAGCAGCGTTACGGTGTCCGCTAATGTCAGATTAGTGCAAAACACTTGCCAATTTACGGATCCGGTTCTAGTTAACCTTCACACACATTCAATACATTTTAGCAATTTTAACTCTGTTGTTGAATATTTTGGATATCATTTGACTGAAGGCTTGATGCTTCTTAAGTGAGCAACAGCTCAAATTAGGTTCAAAATATTCATCAGACAGTTTAGCAAATTATAAATTCATCAAAGACATACAGATGAATCAAACGCGTTCATGCCGGCCCATTTTCCCGCGTAACGAATCTAAGTCAATTTTAACGGCAACGTGGTAGAATGGTTATTATTTGGCTGGTCGCGTTTTCTTACATTTAAATTAACTTAAAATTGTCCGGGAATAAAACTAATTATCAAGATCTATTAACTCCAGTTTGACTAAGTCAGTGATCAGGTGAAATGATTGAAAGCTGAGAGAATGTCCCTTGAAAATTCCGCAAGCAAATCATTCATTCAAAGGGTAACTTAAACAAGTTCTAACGAGCTATAGTTGCGATGTAGGCGTCTTTTTCAGAAAGGTTACAAATTGGCGTACGACAGATCGACCGACTAGAAGGAAGTAACAAACAAAAATAGCCATTTCGTTAACTGCAAATGGATATTTTGCTCGATTTGATTAGTGAATCGTTAACGAGATTTGGAAAAAATTAAAGACACGACATAATCGTCTGTAATTTCTTGTTTCACAATACGTTTAAAGGTCATTTTAACATGGCATTGTGTTGCCAGTCTAGGCCTGCCATCTGGCGGCTATTGTTGATGAAATTATAGTTGCCACAGCGTTAAGAAAGCAGTGTATTGCTAATGATTTAAATACGGCGATACTTACATAAGAAAATACGTCAACAGGACTTACAGATTTAGCCTGGGTGTGTGTAGAGCCTGACACAATATAGACTAAGCGCAATAGAGGGATCGATTTCTGGCAATGCCACGCCCATTTCTACCTAATATCCGCGTGTTGGGATCGATGTATATACTTGTAATCCTGATTTCCAGAATTCGAATGTTTAGGTAACTATATAGGTAACCTGCTGACTATTTTGAAACGAATTTGCATGGGCGCTGTTGTCTTGCAATCGATTCAAACACACGTACTGGAACTAGTGGGCGGAGCTTAGCTAGAAATGTGCGAGGTAGGGCTATTAACCCCCCGTGTGTCAACAGGGCATTAAAGCGCTCAAAATACTATTTATTTCATTTAACCGTTCAATTACCAATACGTTTCAAGCAAATTTTGATTGTTTCAGCCAAAAAGAGTATTTTTGTAAATTTATAACGAAAATTTGCCCCCAAAAAGATTTCTGTTACCCTTCAAATAGACATTCATCAATGGTGTAGTGGTCAAGAAAATTCAAATTTATGTTTAGCCAGTATCCAATACAGACCGAGAAGAGTATTTTTGAAAATATACCACTTGAATGACTGGCTCGGTTATCGAGCCAGCTATTCCAGTGGTAACTTTTCAAAAATAATCTTCGCTTAGCCTGCAAATGGACATGTCTCAAGATCACTCCAGAGGTTATGCTTGGCCAACTTTGCCATTCAAGGGTTAAGTTGACGCAAGAGGGTTTAATAGCTAGAAATGGATCCCTCTATAGGAAGTTTCGGAAGGAAAGTGGTAAATGTTCAACATTGCTCAACATTCTGAAACATTAATTTAGATATACCATTGTCCACACGTTTAGCATACACTAGAGGAAAAAATAGAGTTGTCTTGAAATTGGCGCACTGATTTTCACGGGTGCAAGCAAATATATTTAAAGTATCGTATGCTAATCTATGCATATGCAGTTAGTTGACTTGTACACGTGAAGACAGCTGTTATCTGTCCATTTGCTAAATTTCTTCGGACTCCATTTTCCATGGCGCTTTCGCCACCGCTTAACTCTGGATATAATGAATATTTTGAGAAACAATTTGACTTAGTCCCCAACAACTGTCAGTTAAATTGTTTTACTATATTCAACAAATTCACAGGTGTTCTCCATAGACATTATTGACTGATGGCTTGCAGCAGTCAGATATTTAATCAATAATAACGATTTTAATTAATGTGTAATACAATTCAAATAATTTGTCATGGCGCTTCCAGTTAATTAAACATATCGTTAGTCGTACAAAAACAGGTTTCAACAATAATGTGTATATTTTTCTCGTTTAGAACCTCGCTGAATAATACGATTTAAATTATTTTTATAGTTGTCAATGTTAAATAAAGCTAGAGTTAATTTATTTCTTAACAGTACATACCTCTTGTTGTTGTTGCTAGGAAATATTAACTTGTTTCTGGGTAGGACGCACTTTATACCATAGTCCTTTGCGCAATATATCTAATGCGTAGTATGTGTGATGTGCAGTATATCGACTCCCTGATTACACGTCCCATTCACTAATGCGTAGTATGTATTACTTTTGGTCAATAGATCCTTGACATCAAGCGCTCACTGGATAACCACAACTGCCATCTGTTAGTCCAGGTCGAATCAATAAGACTGACCAAGTCTAGTCACGTGACGATTACCACAGACCAGAGGATTAGCATTAATGATTACATAAGCAATGCGTAAGCAAACATAAGCTGTAATTGAATTGGGGGTGTAAATTGGACTACTGATACAGGACCGAAACTCAACCACCCCCCCCCCCTGCCACACACGTGGAAGTAAGCATACGCGTGCGCATTCACGCGCGCAGTACAACTTATCAACACCACAACGCCACTAAGAGCCTTCGTTCGTTCGTTCCGTTCCGTTCGTGCCTTCCATTCTTCATACCTTGGTTTGTTCAAACATTGCTTCGTCCCACCATTGCTTCGTTGGTTCCATCATTGCTTCGTTCGTTCCTTCAATTCTTAATCCAGGTATAGATTTTGGTCGGAACCAGAAAAAGAATATGGGCAAATTATGAAAAATGCAGGAATGCACTTAATAAATTTCTGTTTAATTTCCAGAATAACAGCTGTCTTCGCATAAAAATCCTTGGAGATTGTTACTATTGTGTGAGCGGCCTGCCAGATGCGCGGCATGACCATGCTAAGGCATGTGTAGAGATGGGCCTGGATATGATTGACGCCATAGCGTAAGTCAACCCACGTGACAAACAATTACACCACGAACCACAGCAGTACAGAACGACCTAAACTGGACCCTAAACTCAGGTGGTCCTTTAGTGCGTGTCGCGCACGGAAGCGATCAAAGGGAATGTACGTCAGGACAGAATATCGTGATTCCTAAACAACCATCGCATACTTGTCCCAAATGTCCGGTAGTTCTTACCGTAAAGCCCGTCTTTAACGGGTCTTTTATGGGCGCCATCAACAAGTGGTTGCTATAGACGAGTGTACTCTAGTAGCATGGGCGGGGTTAATTGAGGAATCAAGTTTTAGCTATGCCCCGCCCATCTCTAGATAAGCTCAATTCACGCTTTGCCCGTGTTGGGATCAATCGATCCATGCACTCTCTGAATCTCAATTCCCAGAAAACTATACAGGTAAGATGTTGAATATTTTGAGACTGATTTACCTCGGTGCTGTTGCTGCTAGCGCCCAGTGAAATTAGTTTCAAGATATTCAACTGAATGTGTATTAAATAGTAAAGACATACACTCCGTACAACTTGCCAGACTGTTAAGCGTTTATGACGGACTTTATCGGGACATTCATGTTGTAGTTGAGTATGACGTCAGTCTACATGTGGTGTCATTGATTATGACATTATATTATTAACTGAGAGACTGGATTCATAAACTGACATTATCTCCTTCGGAGAGCAGCCGTTTAGCAAAGTCGCACCATTCATCATCTGTCCTGAGGATGGGCGGGTGAACAGCATTTTAATTTGTTGCATTTGCATTTTTACAAATTATCCTGGACCAAATGTTATGAAGAAATCGTCAACCACAGCTCTGGTAATGTGTAACTGGTTTCTTGGACTAGGGTAGAATGCATAGTTTCCATTTGTGTCTTAGATTCCATCCGCGTGCGCGTGAATTTGTCCGTGCGTGTGGCATTTCTGTGTGTTTTTGCTCGAGAGCATAGCTTCTTCTTGGAGTACGTAGGTTAACTATTGGGCTGGAAAGAAGCAGATTATTGTGTGTCAATCATTCCACCCGCCCATCCTTCCGCCAATGTATGACAATGTGTGCGTGACTGTGTTTGTAGACTTTGGATCTGTGTATAACTGATAACTAGTCAACTATATTGATAAAACCTCATATGTTGGTAGCGTCTAAGGCTATGAAGGGGATTCCTTTTTGAGATATTCTATTATTCAACTTGCAATCCGTGTGCCAATGCGTGAAGATAGTGTGGTTGTGTTCGATAACTTATCTTCTACTTGGATTATGCTGATGACGTCAGTGGATAGGTGGGACATGTTGGAGAAGCGTGTCATTTTCCATGACAGTCTGTTCGTTCGTCCGTCTTGCTAGCAATGGCTGTCTGGTTATACGTGTGTGAGTTTTGATGTTAGTTCAATAACTGATTTTAATTAACTTCCTGGATACGTTGGATATTTGGCTATAAGGAAGCACATTACATTTTGATGGTGGTTGTGATGGGGGTGTCTGGCCGTCCACCACGCCCACCGTGTTGGTAATGCGCGCCTCCATGCGCGCAGTCTTTGGCTTTCGTTTGATAACTTATAGTTTTACCTTGGAGTGCATTGATGACGCGCCATGTGTAGGTTACCCGTGTGATAAGAAGGCTTTGATTTTGCCTCCACGCGTACATCGTGCTAAGAATATACCCTGTCGATGTATAAGTCTTGTCACCCATAAACTTGACTTCTATCACCCGGAGAAGAGTAATTTTATATCATAATTGCATATTAATTACATCATGCACAATTTTGCTGAGTGTCACATTATGCAGACGCATAAATTAGCCTCCAAATTAGAGTATTCTTTAGGTTTCCACAATTATTTTGATAACAATTGTAATTTCCATAACACGGAACTGTTTTTTTGCGATTGGCAATTTTGGAATATAAGCAGATGAGTCTTAGGAAGCGTATATTTAGGCACATACACAGTATTCTAACTATCACATAACGGTAAACGGAAACATAAGCCGTCATAATCAGCTACGTGACGTGTAGGATGGCGTTATAATCAATTACGTCATGAATGACGTAGCTACGTTTGTGAACAACGTTTAATTGACGGACTAGCGTTGCTGTAAGAATTGTATGTCTTTACCATTTAATAAACATTAGTTTGAATATTTTGAAACTAATTTGACGGGGCGCTGTTGCTGCCATAGGCAAAACCAGCACACAGTCAAATTAGCATCAAAATATTCAACAGCTCACCAGTATATTTTCTTGAAATTGAGAGGCAGGGAGTCCAGGGGTCGATCGCAACACGGTCAACGCGTGGGTGGAGCTTAGCTAAAGATGTGCGGGACCTATCTAAAACTAGATTCCTCCATTCAAGAGGGTCCACCAATGCCTAATAAATGCCAATGCCAAACATGGTGCTTTTATCCATCAAGTACTGCTGCTCTTGAAGGATAGCGGTACGTGTTCTGACCACCCCTCGCGTGTTATCACCGCCTCATAATCGTCAAAATGATATTCATATCATTTATCCCTTTAAATGGTCAAGATTTTCAAGAACACTAATTTTTGCACTTAGATTTACAATAATTGCTTTCTGTTATATTGCAAACGGACACTCCTCCAAGAACAAATACTCTGCTAGATGTCACTTTGGCCAGCTTTACGATGGAAGGGTTATTGGTCAAGAAAGTTCAAGCTTTCATTTGCAAACTAAGAGAAGACTATATTTTGAAAATTTACCACTAGAATGAATGGCTCGGTTACCGAGTTATTCATTCCAGTGATAAAATTTTAAAAATAGTCCTATTTTGTCTTGCAAATGGACATTCCTCAGATAGATTCAACTACAGAGGCAGTTTTTCGCGGCTTGACGAATATAGGGTAAAGCGGACACATTAGCTGGGTCACGTGCATGTTTACATATTTGATGCGATATTTTACATCCTAAACGGCATGTGTTTTGCATTATATTTTAGAGCCGTGTGCGACGCCACAGATGTCAAACTGAACATGCGCGTTGGACTGCATACCGGTCGTGTTCTGTGTGGTGTTCTGGGCCTGAAGAAATGGCAGTACGACGTTTGGAGTAATGACGTCACGCTTGCTAATCATATGGAAGCTGGCGGAATACCTGGGTAGGTCTTACCCGATAATAGCAGCATTGTCTAAGATGGATGCACTGCAATGCAAATATTCGGTGGTTGGGTGGGTGGTGGTTGCCCAGTTCAAACGTACATTACTCATTGCATCTTGGTAAGCGATAGCACGGTACCTGAGTTCTCTCCATGCTTCAGTGTTATCCCATTATACAATCAAAACGCAATGCATGATCTACCTACTGTCTCTGCTATCATAGGGCCCCAACCGCCACCCCTTTTAACCCCATCACTAGATAAGCTCCACCCACACCTCGCCGTGTTGGGATTGATCGTTCCCCAAATGCCCTACCTATCAATTTCCTGAAAACTATACAAGGAAGCTGTTAAATATTTTGTAACTAATTTGACTGGGCGCTGTTGCTGCCTATGGCAGCAACAGCGCCCATCAAATTAGTTTCAAAATATTCAACATACTATTTATTAAATAGTAAAAGCAAACAATTTGTACAACACTGTATAGACCGTCTTCAAATATGCGTTCGTGACGTACTTATCGACGTCATTCATGACGTCATTCATTATGATGTCATTGTACACAGGACGCAGTTCGTTATGACGTCATATGATGGGTGGGTACTCTGGAAAGATGAATTAGTCAAAACGAACAGCGAACCACACTCAAGAGCGGCATCTATAATAGCGTAGTGAGTTGTTTGACTGGTTTTATGAGATGTTAACCAAATCCTCGAGTTCGTAATAATTAGCTAAATATCTTCAGATAATCTATGTTGTATCGTCTGCATTACTGGTGGATATGTTTTATACACCTGTGCAAAAGTTAAGCACCAGCAAAAACAATAGAACGTAGAAACATGATGGTACAACTAGGCTGCCATACTTTTTGTCCCCGCGTTAGCTGACATAATTCCAAGTACGAAATGCACATGCATGCATGACTTCACGCCGCTTGATGTCCGTGCGTGGCGGGAAACAGCACACGTGTTCAGTTATGTAAAAGTCCAGTTTGAGGTGTAGAACATTACATACAGATTTAGGCGACAAGATTAGGAATTTTGTGTTCATGACCGTGGTTTATTTGTACAGAGAGAATTAGCTCTTGATTGTGAACCGCTATGGCAAGACGAAGGTTAAGTGATCGTGTGAAATGGCAAATCATAGGCATGCATACCACTGGTATGTCATGCAGAGAGATTGGAAGACAGCTGAACATTAACCATCTGTAATCAGTCGTTTGATTGCAAAACATGGGCAAACTAACGAGGTGAAGGACAGGCCTAGATCTGGAAGACCGAAGAAGACTACTGCCCGTGATGATCGAGCCCTAGAACGCCTTGTTAGGAGATCTCCATTCACCAACAGCAGAGTGCTCAGCCAGCAATGGGAAACGCGCAATAGAGTGTCAATGTCTACCGTCAAAAGGAGACTGTATGCTTCTGGAATGAAAGCTAGGAGACCTGTAAGACGTCCACTCCTCACTGCACACCACAAAGAGGAGCGTCTGAGGTGGTGCAACGAAAGAAGACACTGGAACATGAGATCCTGGAGACGGGTACACTGGTCCGATGAAAGTCGGTTCCTGCTTCATGCCACAGATGGTCGAACTCGTGTATGGTGGTCCAGACGCACGGCGTACGACCAACGTAACATCATGGAAGAAGTTCCATTTGGTGGAGGTTCCGTTATGATATGGGGGTGCATCTCATTTGATTGTAAGCTGGATCTGTTGACTGTACCTGGAACACTAAATGGACAAAGATATCAAGATTCCATACTGGATAGAGTTGTGGTCCCTCATTTTGTAAATCATGCACCTGGAACCCACCATATATTCATGGATGACAACGCCCGACCACATCGTGCTAGAGCTGTGCATGAATACCTCCGCCAGAATGCCATCGAAACCCTACCATGGCCAGCAATGAGCCCTGACATGAACCCTATTGAGCATTTATGGGACATTCTGGGAAACATGGTGAGAAGGAGGGATCCTCCTGTGCAGAACCTACAGGAATTAACAGACGCACTCCATCTTGAATGGCAACGAATACCACAATGGCGTATCAGTCGGTTGGTGACCAGCATGAGACGTCGTGTCCAGGCCGTCATCCAGGCACAAGGTGGATATACCCGGTATTAATAATGACAGTCTCAAACTCGTGCACAGATGTTAAATTTCGTTTTCAGACACCATTAATGACAATCTAGCCACGTGTGTCAACTGTAGGGCAATAGTTGTCAGTTGTGTCAACGTAACCATATTCAGGCCTCGTTTTCAAGTTCAAACAAAAACATACAGTGTTTCCCCACCATCATAATCAGCATTCCTCTAGTTGCATTATTACCTCTTGCACTAAGATGGATGGGTACATAAATGTTTATGCTATTGCTTTCTTCATAGCACATGAATATACCCTCGCATGTGCGTAAAAATAGGGTGGTGCTTAACATTTGCACAGGTGTATATATGTCGCATGTCTTCTCATATACACTTCACTGGTCTTATCAATCAGAGCTAAATCTGCATTTTTTCCCTGCAGACGCGTGCACATCACCCAGGTAACACTTGATTATCTCCATGGTGAATACGAGGTGGACCCCGGATGTGGAGGTGATCGCGACGCCTACCTTAAACAGCGTGAAGTAGAGACGTTTTTAATTAAGTCAAAACACCCCAGAAAGGTAAATCGGAAAATAAATAACCTGATGGTGAATACTTCAATTAACCCTGTCAATGGCAAATCCATTTCAAACTAAATTCTTTCCAATGTATACCATATTCTGTTGACTATCTTGAAATCAATATGACTGGACGCTATTGATGTCTTAGGCTGCACTGACTTCCAATCGTATTAATTTTAAAATATTCCTAGCTTTCCTATTTGTTTGCCCTACGATTGCGATACATGGGATTTCTCGGTGAAAGGCTTAACTCTTGAGACGCTGATATTAAATAATCTAAATTGCAAATTAATCACATACGTAAGAGATTGACTATTTAAGAATAAGGTTACGGGAACATGGTGCAGTAAATTAGTTTCGATAATTTTTATTAGGGTTCAACACTTTCACATATATTATAAATGATATTCTAGTTTTTCGTGATGGTAGAAGCGTCATTCCAATCAACGTATATCAGATTATGTCTGTGATTGCTGTTAATATACTCGGCAACCTGGGATTTCTCGGTGAAAGGCTTAACTCTTGAGACGCTGATATTAAATAATCTAAATTGCAAATTAATCACATACGTAAGAAATTGACTATTTAAGAATAAGGTTACTGGAACATGGGGCAGCAAATGAGTTTCGACAATTTCTATTAGGGTTCAACACTTTCACATATATTATAAATGATATTCTAGTTTTTCGTGATGGTAGAAGCGTCATTCCAATCAACGTATATCAGATTGTGTCTGTGATTGCTGTTAATGTACTAGGCAACCTGTATCCGGGGTTGTTTAAACCGTGTATGTCGAAGCCGGCCGAAACCGGCCTCTGCAGTAGTCTTGAGGAATGTCCATGTGTAGGCTAAGAGAAGACTATTTTAGAAAATTAACCACTAGAATGACTGGTTCGATGACCGACCCAGTCATTCCAGTGGTAAATCTTAAAAAATTGTCTTCCCTTGACATGCAAATAGCTATTCAATAAGTAAATATTTAGATTTTTAAACACATTTAGCCATTAAAGGGTTAATTGACTTGTGGGAGCGTCTGTATAATGTATGCTGGTGCGTGAATTAACTGGTTGCTTTGATGGTGAGCGCAAACATGACAGCAAAGACTCCCGTTGCGACTACTCAGAGGAGAATGCTCATAGGTATGCGCCTGGCACTGTCAAGAAAGCGAATGACTGAAAATACACGTATTATTCTTAATGAAAACGTATATTACTGCATCCAACACGATCATTGTCGCTGAAATAAATACATCTGGAACCATCTGTATTGCCGCCTAACTGGTCTAATTCCCCTCGGGGTAATGGGGTGTGGTTCAGGGGTGTTTGTCTGTCAGAATGGGGCCAGCGAGTAATATCCCCTGATTACAGCGCGGTTTCCCGGTCAATCACGATAGTTTACCGAGGCAATGCGGTACACGATTAACCATCTGGCTGAATGTGGGTTTTACAGGTGAAACCACCATGCCTAACATATCAACGAAGGGATCCGATCTGTCATCGAGTGAAGTATTTGAGATCATGATCAAATGCGTAATTTATTATTTGATGTCATAAATTACTTTCAGAAATTTCAACAGGGTAAACTGTATTGGTGCCTTAAAATTTAGATTCTGGGAATTCAAGTTTCAACGTGCTAATTCGATTCCAACACGCGTACAAACAGCGTGAAGATTAGCTAGAAATGGACGTGGCATATTTAGAAAATGGCCCGTCCATTACATGGGCCATGTCATCTGTAAATGCATAACAGCAGAGAGGGTGCAATTGGCCGCCACTTTACATGTATCCATTAATCATCCATTAATTAAATCAATCCTACGTCAGTCCGAAATTAAAACATGGAACACCAGTTTATCTGTCAATCATATGACGTGATATTCAACTCGGTGACGTGTATGATTACGGCATTATCAATGAAGGCGTGAATGACGTAGATAAGTTCGTCACGAACGCTTAATTGTTGACGCATTAAGCGTTGTTGTGCGAATTGTCTGTTTTTAATATTTAATAAACATGCTGTTGAATATTCTGAAACTAATTTGACTGGGCGCTGTTGCTGCCATAGGCAGAAACAGCATCCAGTCATATTAGTTAAAATATAATTAACAGCATAACTGTATAAGTTTCTGGAAATTGATAGTCAGGGAGATCAGGGAGCGATCGGTCTCAAGACGGGCGAAGTGTGGGTGAAATTTAGCTAAAGATGGGCGGAGCATAGGTTAAACTGGATCTATCCATTATTAAGCAGCACACGGGACAATCAGATCTAACTGAAACTATAACATAACAGCACAGCTGAAGTTAATGTTTTTTATTGGAAAATTTAAATTTTCTTGAACAAATTTTGGGATCAAAGGGTTAGGTAACTCTGGAACGGAATTCGTAATATAGATCTAATACAGGACATTCTAAATATTGCTTACTCAGTTAGCCAACGTCTATTTGAACAAAATAATGGAGATGATAACTTTGTGGTCTAGTAACT
The DNA here is from genome assembly GCA_034401795.1 of Chaetoderma sp. LZ-2023a. Classification (NCBI taxonomy): domain Eukaryota; kingdom Metazoa; phylum Mollusca; class Caudofoveata; order Chaetodermatida; family Chaetodermatidae; genus Chaetoderma; species Chaetoderma sp. LZ-2023a. The sequence continues at coordinate 18,822,016 of CM067365.1, read as the reverse complement.
AACACAACACAATGGATGAATCCATGTTAGCCATGCCCCGCCGATTTCTAGCCAAGTTCCGCCCACTCTTTGCCCGTGTTGGGATAGGTAAGCTATTGAATATTTTGAAACTAATTTGATTGGCCAGTATGCAGCAACAGCACCATGTCAAATTAGTTTCAAATTTTTCAAAGGAATACTTATTGAATTGTAAATACATACACTTAGTACACTTCATGGACTATTAATCATTCTTGGCTGACTTTGACACGTCATTCATTACGTATATTGTTTGTGACGTCAACCTAATGTGACCTAATTGTTCATGATGGCAAATGCTTTGGAGACAGATTGGATTCATCCATAGCAGCTGACAGGAGAACGATACACCAATGAAGCCCCCTATACTGACTCAAACGGAGAGCATGACAACTACCACAGACAAAATAATTCACAAATTCCTCTGTATTATCGCAATAAAGGAATATCGGATTCAGAAGTTTCAAATCATAAGGACGAGTTTCTCTTTGGTCTTATATGCATTTATTTACCCGTGTCCTTTTTATGTTCACAGCAGCCTGCAACAATGTGGGGACGAGACTTTCTGGGTTTGCGGCCTAAAAAGTTGTCTTTCAAAAACGTTACCAGCTGTGTTATGCGCCTATTGCAGTCTGTGAAATTCAATGCAGAGATACCATTCCAGAATGTTCTAAACACAACTACAGAGCCCACCACTAAAAGAGCATCTTCAAAATTGGTATGTATTCTACTTTTCTCCCAGAAATTACCTTTTGAAGTATTCGAGTTAGACATGGTTTCCTTGTGTGCACGTGTAACGTGGTTGAGATTGAGTGTGTGTGGCTGTGCTTGTAGCCTTGGGTTCATTCTCCTACCACTTTTCGCCTCTGAGCCTTGGTGCCTCCCAATGGATCTTTCAAGTATTTGTGATGCCCGCCCATCTCTAGCTAAGCTTCACCCACACCTCGCTCGTATTGGGATCGATCGATCCATGACCACCCTGACTATCAATCTCCAGAAATCTCTGCAGGTAAGCTGTTGAATATTTTGAAACTAATTTGATTAGGGGGTGTTGCTGCCTATGGCAGCAACAGCACCCAGTCAGGTTAGTTTCAAAATATTCAACAGCATGTTACTAAAGAGATACAATTCCTACAACAACGCATAGTCCGACACCAAATATGCGTCCGTGATGTTCGTATCGTAATGTCCTTCATGACATCATAGATTATGACGACGTCCTATGCGCCACGTAATTCAATGTGACGTCATATGATGGATAGATTGGAATGGTCCGGTTTTGGAATGAAAAGGGTTAATTGTCTCTGTCATTGATAACAAATACATAACATACCTTCCATATCCTGAAAACTAAGCCTTGTAGAGCAGTCTGTGATTAGTGTTATACTACCATAGCCCTGGGTGTGTCGGGCATGCGTCTCCTCCAACCCCGCCCCACCCCTTGTGGTGTGATTATAATCCTTATTAGCTTAGCCACGTAATTAGAATCTATTTTACTGTATCATTGAATAGCATACACATGAAGGGGCAACGAGGATGTCCCGTCCTCTGGCATCCGGCATGGTAAGTCCGCACCTGTTTATACTGGGTACAGTGGTGCGTTACAAACACATGTTGCGGGTTCGCTAAGATGGGTTAATCTCCCATTTTAAGGATCTGGTTACCTGTGGAACACAACTCAATTAATATCACAACTGACTAAGGCCCGCATTCCATGTACGCGTTTTTGCTCGCTGAAACGCGAGCGAAAAAATCGATTCAATAAATTTTATATATAGTCATATCCATGTAAGCGTCTCCGCGCGCTGATTACACGCGCGCTGAAATAAAAGTCGGTCGGAGAGCGAAATTTCAGCGCGCTTGTTTTTCAGCGTGCGTGTTGGTTTTGTGCGCATGCGTGTTCAGTGCCAGCTATACCTGCATGTCACAATGTGGACAAATAAGCTCGCCTGCATGGAAATGCACATGCACACTCGCCGAAACGCGCGCGGGAACAAGCGGGTAGAAACGCGTACATGGAATGCGGGCCTAAAGCTTAGTGAGCATAATTTGTGTCCTTAGTGAGTAAATGTAAATGTTGACAACGTGTCCATTATAGACAGGTCTTACGTTATGGCAAGTCTGCACATGTAGAGATAGAATGCTCAAGCTGAATTCTCGCTAGTGTGTTAGTGATTAGGACCGAGAATATTCGGTTAATTGTTCATTGTAATTTCTATGATTTCTCGCGGCTGAAGTCACAATATCCAAATATGTTCATGTAAATGATAGCAACTGCAGTCTATTAATAGTAAATGTCATTCACGTGTATCCTACACGTTATCTTTAACCCTTTCTTGACGAATCCGGCCAAAACCGGCCTATGTAGTGGGCTTAAGGAATGTCCATTTTCGGGCCAAGAGAAAACAATTTTTGAAAATTGTCTTCTCTTGGCCTGAAAATGCACATTTAACCCTTTAATGTCTAAATTTGCTAAAGAAAATCAAAATAATTTGCAGGTCAAGTGAAGACTATTTTTGAAAATTTGCCACTGGAAAGTCTGGCTCTGTTACCGAGCCAGGCATTTCTGTGGTAAATTTTCAAAATTAACATTCTCTTGGCCTGCACATAGACATTTCTCAAGACCACTGCGGAGGACACTTTTTGCCGGCTTCGTCACGAAAAGGTTAATAAGCAGATATTTGGATTTTTTGATCAAATTTAGTCATGAAATGGTTAAACACTGATTGAATACGCCTTGCCAGTTTACTACTAGTTATACTGATTTATTTTGAGGTGGTGAGAGGAAACTCATGAGCAATACTGGTCAAGACTGAATCACATCTGATAAAGTTTGCTTCATACTGGTCGTAGTCCATATCTCAGTGAATAGTTAAAGTAGTCTATACAAAAATCAAATGCTGTCAAGATAACACTTTCGTATTGTATAGTCACTGAATATGGTAGTCATCAAACTGCATTGGTCATAGTAACCAATATGTACCTGAAGACGACCTGTGGTCAGATAGCTATTTCCGTCGCGCGCCATCATGGCGGGCGGATGGGAAGAATTGGTTTTACAGGCACCACATCAGAATGAACTTCATTTCATTGTCCTCCACGCGTAATTTACCTTTCAGTAAATGGAAGTAGCATAATCTTGATCATGTCCAGCTCAGAAAGTATTATCATGTTGAAATCTAATGGTCAATATATCTTAGCAATTTTGCATATTGTGACACCAGCGAGTAATCCGGAAATTCAAAGAACGTTAATAGCGAGGCCTGCGCTAACCATGATATTGAGAATTTTGCAATATGTGTCCTGGTCTGTAAATATTAGAATGAAGCAATATAATGAAATAATAATGTCTAGCCCTCTCAGAATATATATTGTACAACTGCTTATTATGTTATCGCTACGCCACACAGTTATTATAAATGTAGTTTATATAATGTACCAGTGTTCAGTTAGGTTTTTATTTCAAGGGGTCATTACATTATATCAACATTACTTTGTCTTATGTCTAGCATTACATTATATCACCATTACTTTGTTTGATGCCTAGCATTACATTATATCACCATTACTTTGTCTGATGACTAGCATTACATTATATCACCATTACTTTGTCTGATGCCTAGCGCTACATTATATCATCATTACTTTGTCTGATGCCTAGCATTACAGTATATCACCATTACTTTGTCTGATGCCTAGCATTACATTATATCATCATTTCTTTGTCTGATGCCTAGCATTACATTATATCACCATTACTTTGTCTGATGCCTAGCATTACATTATATCACCATTACTTTGTCTGATGCCTAGCATTACATTATATCACCATTACTTTGTCTGATGCCTAGCATTACATTAGATCACCATTACTTTGTCTGATGCCTAGCATTACATTATATCACCATTACTTTGTCTGATGCCTAGCATTACATTATATCACCATTACTTTGTCTGATGGTTATGCTCAATGACGCTGACGTTATTTAATTATAAAGCACTTCAAATAGTTATTTATATTTCCTGGCGACTGCTGATGTTTGGAGTATCTCTAATTAATATGTGCGTGGCAGATATGTCGGATTTGCTTTTGAAGCCTACCTAGGGTGATACACGAAACAAAAGACAATGTTTTCCTAAATTGAATTTTCAAAATTAGAATCCTTCAAGGAAGTGAAAATATAACCACTTTCATAAGCTATTTAGTGGAGAACTCTTTGCAACACATTGTTAGCAATTGCGCAAAAACAGAAACAGTTATCTAAGTCTAGTTATGGCATTGCAGATATGTGTCATTTGTTAATTATGTTTATATCTCAAGATCATAGAACATTTTCGCCTACGATTTACTAATTCTTTATCATATTTACGACGGAGTTAATTGGTATTGAGATAGGTATACTCAATACATTTCTCATAGGCTGTATGTGAATTGGCCATGCTACTGTTTATGTCACATTATTAATGCCACTTAATGATTCGCACATTAATACGTCTTCTCACAAAGTTGTCTGAATGGTCTGAATTCTAATAATATATACCTTAAATTACTTAGTTAAAATAGGAAGTGAATTGAGGATAATAACATTTTATTGACGAACGTTATCCACAAATTTGCAAATAATGTTTGTGCAAATGTACTAAGCCGCACGGTATTTTCCTGTTGCCTTAGTTATAAAGGCATTGTCCAGTCACGTGGTACACTTGCACATATTCTCATTATTGATGTTAAAATGAAAATCTAGACGAAATTAGATTGCAATATACAAATAGTAGTGTGATCCACGCACACATGTGGTCACGCATATGAGTGCACATGCATACGGACGAGCACATACACACATACACGCATACATGCGCACATGGACACACGCACATGCACACACGCACACACACACACACACACACACACACACACACACACACACACACACACACACACACACACACACACACACACACACACACGCGCGCACGCGCGCGCGCGCGCGCGCGCGCGAACGTACACACGCACAAGCACAATTCGTTGCACCATATATAAAACCTATTTTGCATATGTTCCCATATGAAATCGAATGTTCTGCATTTGATAGTATCTTGTAGCGTGTTGGGTTATTTGCACAGTTTGAAAATCTTGGCTGGACAATTCCCTTACTGCCAAACAACACACAATATAAGTGAATGGAAGACATATGTGTGGCCAGTGTATGATTGCAGTAGGGTCTGCAAGCATTCTCTTTAAGCATTATCGATTATTGATATGCATACATGTTTAAATGGGAATGCTTCAGATCCTTGAAAAATCAATACATGTTTGTGAGAAGACAGTACATTTCGAAAAGCTAAGTGTTCATCAAATGTTGGTAAATATATTTGAAATTGCTATAGCTGTTATTGGTAGTTGTATGTGTAGTAGTTAGGGTTAGAGCTTATTTGTAATTGTGGCATACACATTCATAGGCAGATTTTACACTATCTAATCTCATGCTCACTTTGGGTCAGTTCTTCAGATTGCAGTGCATTCACGCAAAAGCTAGATGTAATTTGTTGGGGAATAATGAATAATTGTATACTTATTTGCTTTAGTTTGGAAAGGGGAACAGAATAATGTTGTAGCAATAAAGCAATAGTAGAAGGACGATCTTCACATATGCAATAGTATAATTGGTTTCAGTTTGGATAGATTTCGACACTGAATGATAAGTTCAATATAACTCCAGTTCACTGGAACGCTTAATATCAATACATTCGCATTACAGTTTACATTGATCGGGGTTGATTTGTATAGGCAATGTACAGCACCTTGTATCATTTAATTGTGTATTATTACATAATTGGCTGTTCGATCTGCATTTTTTCTTGGCTGTATTCTTTATTCCTTATAAGTATTTTTGAAAATAATAGACATGCATTTCTAATTACTTAACTTCTACAGATCCGGTATAGACAATCCAGGATGTCCAAGAAACTGGTAGGCATTGGTCGTCAGCATAACCCATCCTTGATATGTTCCCTCCCTTGTCTAGTATTGCTGGTGTATTTGTATATCTCAATGCAATTCATAATCATGAATTACATCACTATGCCTGTCATTTTGTTCTACTGAAATCGCATTCCTTTCTCTGTGTTTGTGAGTTTGCACCAATACGAGGATAGAACAAACCTACTATGATATTAGGCTATACCGAGGAAATACTTTATGTATTGTCTATTGCACATAGCTGATAGTACAGGTAAGCTGTTTTTTGCAATGTCGTATTAGTATGTGCATTTTATTCAAGAGACGGAACACTACCAATTAATTATGATGTAAGACATACCCTGCTAGAAATATTGAAACTAATTTGATTGGATGATATCAGCTGTCAAACTAATTAGTTTGTAATTTAAATGACTTATCTGTATGCATGATTTGACATCGAGGTCCTTAAACGTCAAGGGTGTTCGATGTACATATTCAAATGCGATGGCCATTCTTTGTTCGTATCCACTGTCCTTCCTACATACCATCACATTGTTATAAATATGGCTAAAGGGTAAACAATATATAGTTTTAATGAGTATGTAATTGATTGAAATAAATCAGATGGCAGTCAATGTATTTATATTTAGTTTTCAAGCTAATCATACGTATAAGATTTCGTCTACTGGGACAAGTCAGTGCTTACACCATCGCAAAAAGAAGACATATTACAAATTCCACGTTACCTGCTTTGTTGAAAATTATTAGAACCCTACTGATAATATAAATACTAATTAACTGAAGCAAATCACTGTTAATGCTAAGGGGAGTTTGTGTCTGCTTAACCTGATAACATGCTCTCTCACTGTATCAATAAATAAATCCGATCTGTCGTTCATATGCATGCCATCTATTGCCTCACGTGTAGGCTGACATCACAATCATAATTGCCAGATAATACTGAAATAGTCAGTCAAGCTGAATGCTTCTTTGTCTTTGATGTATTTACTATTTAATGAATATTTTGAACCTAATTTGGCTGTGCTGTGTTGCTTCCATAGGCGAGTGGCCACATTGTATGTTTTTACTATTTAATAAACATTATGTTGAATATTTTAAAACTAATTTGACTGAGCATTGTTGCTGCAGCACCAACACCTAGTCATATTAGTTTCACAATATTCAACACCTTGCTTGTACAATCTGTCGGTCAATACCTTGGTATTGTGATTCATGATCTATTTCAAATCGCGGCAAAGCGTGAGCGGGGCGTAGCGAGAAATGGGCTGGGCATAGCTAGAAAGGAACCTATTTCTTACTTATGGCACTACTACAGCGATGGTATAATTGTGTCTATAGCTGTAACATAAGTAATTAATACATATGTATTGGCATTGTCTGCAGGTTTCTTCCTATGGACTTTGAACCTTTTCTCCATCATCTAGATCTATATTGCACATAATTGATCTCAGGCATCAGCAGTTAAAGATTTAGCTGCTAGAACATATCATCTTGCAACATTAAAATCGATCCATCCATAATTAATACTATCTGTGTAAGATTTCTTGTTTATAACTTATCATACACAGGTTATCCCCCAGAATATGTCCTGATTTCTCTCCTCGGTTTCTTTATTCTGTGTTTCGTTAATGTTTCATCATCCATAAATTGCACTGTTTGTGAGACTCCATTTAAATAGTGGTGAATTGCTAGGCACATGCCCCATTGGTGATATTTAGTGCACAATCATTGCCCTCTATTGTTGGTGATTAACTGTGGTGGTTACATATTTTAATTGTGACTGATTTTTGATGTTGTGCCATTGTTTCAAATTTGCCTGTTGTAATGATATGCATGCAATGGACATTTCCGGTTTTAGCATGCCCCGCCAATCTCTAGCTAAGCTCCACTCACGCCTCGCTCGTGTTGGGATCGATCGATCTCTGAACATCCCGACCATGAATTTCCCAAAAACTACACAGGTACGCTGTTGAATATTTTGAAACTAATTTGACGGCGCCCAGTTAAATTAGTTTCAAAATATTCAACAGCATGTATATTAAATAGCAAAGAATTACAAAGACATACAATTCATACCACGTGTCGGACCATTTGCGATTTGATGACTGTCTATATGGAATCCGTTGTGACGTAATGATTATGACGCCATCTTACACGCGGTGAGCTGATTATGGCGTCATACGAGGTCTGATGATGGATGGATACTCTGGAAAGGTGAATTATATCAATACGTGTCACAACATTGTATTTGTAATAGCCTAATAGCTGATGTTATTGCCAAATGCATCCTCATACTGTGACTGAGTTCTCCGTCCAGGGCACATATATAACCTAAATGAAATATAGTAAAATAAACACGTGTGTGTGTGTGTTGATACAGGTCGCCGCTTTACAAGTTTGTGATTGTAAATATTACTATTAATAATAATGAAAAATTTAAACATGCATGATTATGTTTGTGCGTGTGTGTGCATGTGCGTGCGCGCATGCGTACATATGTGTGCGTGTGGGTGTGTTAATGTGTACACATGTGTATGCGTGCGTGCCTGCGTGTGTGTGCCCGTGCGTGCGTATGTGTGTGTGTGTGTGTGTGTGTGTGGGTGGGTGGGTGGTTGGGTGCGTGCGTGCGTGCTTGCTTGCTTGCTTGCTTGCTTGCTTGCTTACTTGCTTGCGTGCGTGCGTGCGTGCGTGCGTGCGTGCGTGCGTACGTGCGTGCGTGCGTGCGTGCGTACGTGCGTGCGTGCGTACGTGCGTGCGTGCGTGCGCGTGTGTCTATGTATGTGATAGCTAATGAGAAGTTCTCATAACTAAGCAACTTATCTTGATTGTGGGTGTGTTTGAATTCTTATAGAACCCACAACCAGGGTTTGACTATATAGCAAGGGTTTCAATGTCGCAAATACGGTATGATGATTGATTAATATATGTGTGGAGTTTGTTTATTAAGCACATGAATGGCGTTTCATATGTCAGTTTCCTTTAGATAGATACATTATCCATGTGACACTCTGCTTTACAGGAGACTATCCTAATGCAAATTACCCCATATGATACTCCGTCGTTGGTAAGATCACTTCTGCACTAGGCATCGTGTACTCATTGGCATCGATGGTCAATAACCACTACTAAACATGAGCATGTAACCTAATATCTCACAATAACTCCTAATAACTGCATACGTATTAACTTATTAACGAAATCTAATTTATCCTCTAGATATAGCTATGTTCCTCGTTTAATAGATTTTAGAAACATGCATTAGTACGCACACGGTTGTTGTCACCATGCTATGATTGATTGGCCAGCTATTGTTCTGAAATCTTCTACAACTACTATAGATCACATTCTTGATAAACTATTTCCCTCCTATCAGGAAACTTCCATCCGTATCTTAGCATACACATAGATATTTCATACACATGTTCGAGTTGTCACTCAAGAATGAATTGATCAAACATCTCCCACCTCAATGCATTAAAGATTTGGGAAGGAAATTCATATCTTTGTACTTGCGATACACAATTAAGAGATTACATATACACGATCCTGGCACGTATCGCACTATGAATTTCAAAACATGAAATTAACTATTCACTGCAACAGCTCGCAGGTAAATTAGTTTCAAAATATTCAACAGCTTTCTCGTATAGATAAATTGAAATTGATATTCTTGTAAGTTAGCATTCAATGTATGTAACTCGATTTCAACACGCGGACAGAGGATGTGCGGAGCTTAGATATAAATGGGAGATCCAGGCTAGAAATGGATGCCACTGATCCGGTTATATGGCTATCTCAGAATCCAAAAATTTGAAACATGGATATCTGATTCCATACAGTAGGCGTTCAAATGAAAAGGGCTTTGTGCATTTTGAAAAAGGTAACAGAGCTAGCATCGGCAATCTCGGATTGCTTTTGCTGTAGTCCATTTGAGCTCAAATCACTTCATTCTCATGCTGCATGCCAATAAGATATATCTTACACTCGCACGAATGGCTGTATTACAGGTGTTGCCTGGCACACATATCGATAAGTGTAGTCCACCGCAGAGAATTATGCATAATGTAGGCCAATCCCATGTGTACTAGAGGCAGGCACGCGTTAGCTTACCATTGACAGATATGTAGCCGTTGTTAGTATAGTGTCCCATGGTACTGGGGGTCATGAAACCTTCTACTTAAATTTACAAGGAGGATAAAAGGCAGGGTTGTGCTTAGTGGCAGCCAGTGTTCATTTGTAGGCGAGGAGGATCTGAAGAATCTGAAAATGAGAAACAAGTAATGGCTTATCCGGACACAAGCTCGGTCCCATTTTGTATCAAATTTGCGACAAACCATATTAGTGATGTCTTATTTGTAACTCGTTAAATCTCGTCGCATACGGGATCTTACTAAACCCGCGTGATAAATTTGAAACTGACTGTCACATCGTTTGAGATCTTCTATAACTTAAACAGTTCCCAGACAAATCCCTCAAAAAGTATATTTTTGCGACATCACAATTATTCTGTCGAGTATTTGAGAATTATTTTGAGTGGAAACTACTGCTTCAATTCAAATTAATTTCAAAATTGTCAACGGCTTTCCTGTATGGTTGCCTTGAAGATTGAGATATGTGGAATTCATCTTTGAAAAGGGTAAATTGTGCTTTCAGGCAATCCAAGTTGCTTAAGATGGGTATATCCCGATAAATAGGCTTATCCATTATCAGTATTAATAACCATATCATATATTGATATATAAGAACTTTACATATTAGGCTGATGTTTACCATGGGCCAAAGCACTTTAATCCAGTCATATTGTTTGAAGCCGTATGCTTATTTATATTAGTATATTAAACTATTATATTAATGCTATACTTTGTTAAATACAATTTCAATTTCCTGCAGGGGAACACCCATTTGCGGACAAAGAGAATACTACTTTTGAGAATCTACAATTGGAATGGCTGGCTCTGTTGCCGAGGCAATGATTCTACTGGTACATTTTCAAAATTAGTCTTTTCTTCTCCTGCAAATGACATTCCTGAGGACCACTACAGAGGCCGGTTTGGGCGACGTCGTCATGAACGGGTTACTTGTGTATTAGTTTGATATTTACTAAGTATGAATTTTAATCGAGTCATATTGGTTGAAACAATCTGATTGTTTACATTTATTATATACACCCTTTATAAATGTTCAAATTTGTCCAAAAAAATTTCAAATTCTTCAATTGCAGGCGGAGAGGTAAGTTATGAAACCCTACGGTTGAAATGGACGACACCGTAATGGACTTAGTGATTCCAGTTGTAAAATTACAAAAATATTGTGTTGTTCAGCAAACGCATGTTGCTCTAGATCACTGCAGAAGGGCTTTTCCCCAGCGTTGGCGCAACACGCTTAACCACGACTTATTATAGTATGATTATAAGTATTGTCGCGCATAGGGTAGCTCGACATGGCATGTGGCGTACGGCGTCCAGATAACTGTTAAAGTGTTTCAATAAACATCTAATTCATCAAGCGATTATCCGATCTTAATACAACTTTAGAGATTTGATCTATACCAACATTACATCTGGTCTACCTCATAATTAAAGATTTCCCGTTGCTTTTACGGGGTCTGGACGTAGCTTATTTCGCAACAAGAATTAATACATGTTAGAGTTTTTCAATTGACATGTAATTCATCAAGGACTTATCTGATCTATCCTATTATTGCATCCAGTCGTCATCATAATTTTAATGATTTTCAAATTTGTTCCGTATTTTACGAGGTTTGGATTTAGTTTTTATTGTGGACCAAGTATTAGAAGAATGCTACAGTTTTTCAATGTCCTTTTTGTTTATCAAGAAATTATATGATCTCAACGAAATGTTGCACATTTGTTCAACATCAGCATTGCATTCAGTTTGCAGCAAGATTAAACACAATTTAACATTTTGTCATACTAGTACATGGGTTGTCTTCTTGTCAAGAATTAGAAGAATTGGCATTGCACTACTGCAGAGGCCACCGTCGGACGGTTCGTCATGGAAGCGTTGAGTAGCCGCCATCAACGTGTTGCTCAAAGCAATGGTTGTCCAGGAGCTTATCTTCTTCCATGGTCCAGTTCGCACGCCCCACAACTGTCCATTGTTGCCAGACGTATGCCACATTATTTCATCAGACACTATTCTTAGGGCGACGTTCGGTTCTATGATCTTAAATGAAAAGTAAATCTTATGATAAATTTAAGAGTTTAAAATTAACCTTGATATGATTATTTTAATTAGTTCTTTGGCAACATTTGAATGTATCGTTTTTGAAAAAAGCTGAGCAGGTAAAATATAACCGGTAAGGAAATTGTATCTGCTCTTTACAGACGCGGCTGGTTCAAGAGAAGGTTAGGAGACCACCTCGACAGCCAACGGAGTAAGTATGCATTATTGTCAGGCCTGGCCATAATGAACATATAGTAGTGGGGTTAGATGGAGGTGGTTATTTAGATGAAGTTGGTTGTTTTAGACGGGCTGCGGTCTTAAAGAACAGTTGTTATTTAGCCGAACACGATTTACCACAATAAATGGTCAGCAGTAAACCACAACCTCGATGGCTGTAGATTTTGGCCTATATTTTAGCAGTCATTGTTGCATGTCGGTATCCCAGGTCGTGGGGTGTTATTAGATTCGCGTATTTGTTTCGCAAGGGAAGCGTCCGGTTTTACGAGGATATTGGTGGAGTGGGACACACTCTGTTGGTGTAAACCGTGTTATCAGTCCTAACGTAGTGGCTTTATTTGCCTTATTTGACTGTGCATGCCGAATTTAATTTGATTGTCATTTATTGACTTAATTGAATTATGAATCCCAGAAGGCCGTGTTCTCACTAGATACGCAATTCGGAGTACCGTCATACGCCAATCTCTAGTGTGAACGCAGACTTAGTGGTATAACGAATAAATGCGTGAATTAGCTTTTTCGTGAATTTAGATAAGGTTTTCGAATGGGGTTTATTAAACCCGAATATGATCGTTATCTCTATCCAAATCTTTAGGCTAGGATCAGATGTAAAACCTAGAAATTACAGTGCGCTGTAGGAAAACGTATTCGGTTAATAGGTGAGGGAAAGTTCTATTGGTATTTTCCATAATAGCCATAAACTCCACAATGTCCTCCAATCTGGAGCAAGGTTCTTAAATACGGATAACAACCAACGTCTGTTAACCCAAACTCATGGTGGCAACACATCACTAACCTTTGAGAAACAGCTACGGATAGACAGACATACAGATCAGACGCAATCCTCTCTACTCATTACTGGGCGAAGGTAAAGAGGCCCCAGTACACATACCCGTGGTAGACCACTACGTACCTGGAATGATGACAAGTCTATGCCAGTAACTCCTTTTGTGGCAACAGCGCTCCTATCAATTAACTCTTTAAGAGTCAAGATTTGTCAAGAAACTTTTAATTTTAGAAAACTATTTTTGCAAATTTACCACTGAAATATACTGAGATATATTTCTGTTATCCAGCAAATGGGCATTCCTCATTACAACATATGGGGAGGGGGGGGCATCTTTTGGCCGGCTTGACCATATAACGGGTAATGGTAACGATAGTTCCAGTTTTGGCTTAGTCAGTGTCAAATTGCAAGCCAAGAGAAGGATATTTTTTAATTTTACCACAAGAATGACTGGCTCGGCTCAGTGGTAAAAATTATAAAATACATTTCCCTTGGCCTACAAATAGAAATGTCACTGCAAAGTTAGTCTTTGGTCGGCTTGACCGTTAAATGGTTATGTTGACACAAGAAGCTTTAACCTTTATACCTGGTTGTTTCCTACCTGCTAGAAAACTGAAAAAAAGTTGCTGCATTTAAGTTGAATGCTTTAATAGCACCCATGTATACGTGTCACCTCATAAATAAGGTAATTTGTTTCCAAAACAAGAGGAACCCGAAAAACATTCTAGTCAATACAACTTTGAGCACGATGTAAGAAATGTGTTGTTAAATGTTGTGGACTTGTGAGCAGAAGCCATTGCCACCTTAGGTCAAAAATAATCCGGGACTGGCTATTAAATGAGAGGACCAATTGTCCTCACGCCCAGTTGGCTATCACTTAAGGTTCCTGCGCTAGATGGGCATAATTTCCAACTAATGCTGTGCGGAAAATTGGCTGTTGGCCTCTATACTATTCATGAACTCGAGCACGCCAGCATAGTTCTTATGTTATCCGTAGCTAAGTATGATGAAACGTGCTGCCAAAGTCATATTCCCCACCGGCCCCAAATACTTGGAAATATGTTCAATGGGCATAACTCTGGGGATTTTTCATCGAATCACCTTTCTATTTCTATTTCTATACTTAATGTGGATAGAAATAGGTTGACCATGGTAGATCTAAATCTGTGTAGAAACAAGGAAAGTGCCAATATTGTTGATGACGTACAGACAGATGCACTGATTTCACAGGTGAACAGAAGGGCATATGTTAGCCGCGTGGGGTGATCGCAATAACTCGATAACTCAGCTGCGATAAAATACCTAACATTGTTTTTGTTTTAGTCCTGAAAGCAAGGAGAGTGTGCCGGATCGCGTGGACAGATATCTAGCCCAGGCTATCACAGCGCGCAGTGTGGATAGAGAGAAAAATAACAATGTCAACTTCGTAACCCTCAGATTTCGTAAAGTTAGCAAAGAAAAACACGTAAGTAATATTGATTAATTGATTGTTTGCATTGCTTGATGGATTAGTTGATGTTTGCTATGATTGATTCACCTATGTAATCATTAATTGATTAATTAATTGATTAATTGATTAATTGATTAATTGATTAATTGATTAATTGATTACTTGATTAATTGATTAATTGATTAATTGATTACTTGATTAATTGATTAATTGATTGTTTGAGTGTGTGAGTGGGTGGGTGGGTGGGTGGGTGGGTGGGTGGGTGGGTGAGTTAGTGAGGGAGGGAGGGAGTGAGTGAGGGAGGAAGGGAGGGAGGGAAGCAGGGATTGATTGATTGATTGATTGATTGATTGATTGATTGATTGATTGATTGATTGATTGATTGATTGATTGATTGATTGATTGATTGATTGATTGATTGATTATTCGCTTGAGTGTTTGATAGATCGATCGGTCGGTCGGTCGGTCGGTCGGTCGGTCGGTCGGTCGGTCGGTCGGTCGGTCGGTCGGTCGGTCGGTCGGTCGGTCGGTCGGTCGGTCGGTCGGTCGGTCTGTCGGTCGGTCGGTCGGTCGGTCGGTCGGTCGGTCGGTCGGTCGGTCGGTCGGTCGGTCGGTCGGTTAGTCGGTGACTCAGTCCGTCAATCGGTTGGTTAGTCGGTTCGTCTGTCCACCCGATCGTCCGTTGTTCTTGCCATCTTTCCGTCCGTCCGTCCGTCCGTCCGTCCGTCCATCCATCCATCCATCCATCCATCCATTCATCCATCCATCCATCCATCGATTGATTCATTCATTGTCTGGTGACCTCTCTATCTCTATTATTAGTTGGTTGATTGACGACCTTAGCGACCGACTGACCAACTAACTGACTGACTAACAATACGGCTATCTATCCATCTGACTGACTGACCGACGGACTGTCCGAATGAACAAACGAAAGAACGAATGAACGAGCGACCAAACGACTAACCGATTGACTGACAAACCAACTGACACCTGACTAACCAACCGACTGGCCACCCACCAGGCCGACTGATCAAGTGACAGACGAGCTGACCCATTGACTTACTGACTGACCGATCGACCGACGAACTGGTTTCTCGAGCAACTGGCTTGTGGACGTAATAAATGAACAAATGACAGCCCACATTAATTGACCAGCTGACTGACTGACTGACTGACTGACCATACCACTATCCAGCCATCTGACCAACTGACTGACTGGCTGACTCACTGACTGACTCACTGACTTCTTCACTGACTGACTCACTGACTCACTCACTGACGGACTCACTGACGGACTCACTGGCTGACTCACTGACCAACTAACTAAATAACCAAACTGACAGACCGAGTGGCCACCCGCCAGACCGATGAACCAACTGACAGTCTGAATGGCCTACTGACTGACTGACCAACTGATCGACTGACCAACCACCGACCGACTAACTGGCTGACAGACCGACTGACCAGCCGACCGATCGACCGAGCGACCAACCAATCGACTGACTGACTGAACGACTATGCGACCGACCAACCAACATACCAAACAACTGACTGATTGTACGACCCGAGCGATCGATCGAACAACCAACCAACTGACCGATGGACAAACTGAGCATCCAATCAAGCAATGGTCGACCTACCGGGGGACTGACTGATCGACCGAGTAATTGACCAAAACACCAGCTACATGACCAAATGGCCGACCGACCTACTAACCAACAGAACAATCGACCAACTGACCACCTGAATGATCAAACAAATGACTGACAGACCGAATGACCGACCGGCCGACTGACAGACCGACCAAACAACTCATCGACAGACAAACAGACCGCGCGACCAAACCAACCAGCCCACCAACCCACCAACGAACTCATCAACAGACCAAATGGCCAGTCCACTGCCAATCCACTGACCAACCGACAAATCGACTAACCCACATTCCAATTGATTTACATTCCAATTTAGACAGGTTTAAATATTGGGAAAATATTTCTTCCTTTCAGTATCAGACATCAGATGATTTCTCCTTCACTACAGGAATCGTGTGCACCCTTTTTATGCTCATTTTCACTGCTGCTATGCAAGCTATTGTCCTGCCAAAGTGAGTTATAACATATAAGCTATTAATTACAAATGTTTTGAAGCCAGCAGATCTGAAAAAAGTTCAGGTTTCACGACACGAAATAGTGTGCACTGTATGTACTAACAAGTGCGTGGTGACGAATTTCGGTATGTTTCTAATGTCCGGCCGTAGATTTTGAAAACCCCATAATATGGGTGGATAGTATAGAATACGACAACACATCTTTAGAATGATTCAATCATTCATTGTACCGAATAAATCTATAAATATGTAAATTCATTGTACCCCATATAACAATATGTGCCCTGGGAGCAAATCACAATCAGATCTACAATAGCTACCCTGTAAATTTACTAATAGTATTTTAAACCATGTAAACTAAATCATAATTATATAATGCCCCTTTCTCTCTATCCATCCACCTCGCTATATCAGCCGCGCTCCCTCTCCCCGCCTCTTCTTTCTAACCCCTACTCCCTCCTCTCTCTCTCACCCATCTCTCTCTCACCCCCATCTCTCTCTCTCTCTCTCGCGCGTTCACTCTCCCTTTCTCTCCCTCTCTCTCTCTCTCTCTCTCTCTCTCTCTCTCTCTGTCTCCCCCCTCATCTCTCTCTCTCTCTATCTGTCTCTCTCTCTCTCTCTCTCTCTCTCTCTCTCTCTCTCTCTCTCTCTCAGTTGGTCTGTCGGTCAGTCCGTCCATCCGCCGGTCGGTCGGTCTGTCGGTCCGTCCATGAGTTGCTCTCTCTCTCTCTCTCTCTCTCTTGCTCGCTCGCTCGCCCGCTCGCTCTCTCTCTCTCTCCCCTCCCTCGCTCGCTCCCTCCTCCCTCCCTCCCTCCCTCCCTCCCTCCCTCTCTCTCTCTCTCTGTTGCTGCGTATGGACGCAACAGCGACCCGTCAAATTAGTTTCAAAATATTCAACATAATGCTTATTAAATACTAAAGGCATAGGATTTGTACAACTGCATGATTATTCAACGTTCGTGTCTAACATAGTTGCGTCATTCATTACGCATTTTGATTGTGACGTCAACCTACATGTGACATATTTCATTATAACATCATACGCGTGAGTGACAGATTGGATCCATCAATTGAAGTTGCCCTGCCTAAATAGACAACATAAAACATAACGAACGTGATCTTATTTTCTTGGAGCACATGCTAAGTCCTCAAACATCTATGCATGAAGGTTATGAACTTTCGATAAAATAATGTAATAGATTTTAACACACAAACCCAGAAAAACTTTGTCGAACAGTAAGCGCAGAGTAAAACGTGAGAGCTCACAATATGTAACGCGCGCAATATTCACTACATGTATATGCTTTGTTAAGCATACAACTCTTGGGATTTCAAGGTCTCTATGTCAAGACAACTATTCAAAGAAGGCTGTTGGTTGTTTTGAAATTACTTGGTTTGAAACATGGTGCTGTCAGTAAAATTCGTTTCAAAATGGTCAACCCCGCAATCGTTACAGCATAAAGCACGTATAACTTTTTTGTCGATGAGTGTTAAAGGGGTAATACATAATACAAGGCATCGACACGTGTTTCCCATGTAATGGAAAGATTAATGTTTGGAACCATGAAACTTTGGCAGGCAATATGATCCGAATATCATATTTTGTCGTGAACCTTTTCAAAACTTATACTGTGATATGCTTCACCTTTCATAATTGTATAGAGTAGTATGCCAAACTGCACATATTTTAATTATGAAGAAGCTGGAGGACCATGCCATAATCCAGTGTATTATCCTTAACACGTATCCAAAATAATTCAATGAGCAAATATGTCCAAGAAAATCAACATGTTTCCATATTGAATATCCATTTGCTGGTCAAGAGATTATTTTTGAAATCTTACCACTGGAATGACTGGCTCGATTCTCGAGCCAGTCATTCCAGTGATAAACTTTTAAAAATAGCATTCTGTTTGTCTGCAGATGCACATTGTCCGGGGACGCTGCAGTGGTCGCCTCAGCAGGCGTGAGCGTTAATGGGTCGCCTGGACACAAGAGCGACTAAGGGAAAGACTGATATAGTCATTCATGAGGGGTTACATAGTCTATATGAGGATATCACTCCCTCATATAATGTAGTCACTTACTAAGTCTAGCAGTTTAAGTGTAGCAGAAAGCATATGCATGATTACAACCGTGAAGGACGGACCACACCTCAAACTTGTGAAGAAATGTGTGATACAGTAGATCAGTTCATACTGGAAGCTAGAAGGATTGATGGATCCACTTTTCGTTATGCCCGCGCATTTGTAGATAAGCTCCGTCCACGCTTTGCCCGTGTTGGGATCGATCGAACGAGGAACTTCCTGAATCTTAATTTACAGCAAAGCGCATAGGTAACCTGTTGGATATTTTAAAACCGATTTTACTGTGTGCTGCCGCTGCTTATGGCAACAGCAGCACCCAGTCAAATTAGGTTCAACATATTCAACAAAATCCTTATTAAATAGTAGAGACTTAGATATGATATGCAATACTTAATTGATCGTGGCGTTAACCTACACGTGACGTATGTAATCATGACGTCATATATTTGACTGCCTAACTTGATTCGTCTATTATAAGCTTAGAGTTACTACTATAAATGCACGGTACAGGTTAGACAGTTTATTCACGTGCATCTACATATAAGTAAGCTGTCCGCTCGATGGGTCCCCAGATTACAAACTCCTCTAGAGAAAGAGGAACCAATAAGATATGCTACTGTACTTCTTGGCATATATTATAAGACCGCGCATTGTTTCGAATCTCTTGTTGTCATGAATGAAAGTTGACTTCACCAATATGGTCCGGGTGGTAAAAGATCTAGTACGCACCTGAAGTACACGCCATCACTTATTCTACCACCCAAGAAAGACAAGCTTCAGCCCTGGCGTTGTAGTGTGATTCTCTCAGTTTTCTGAGGTGCCTGGTGTGGGTTAATGACAGAATATCTAGAAAATATCACACCATCATTTATGAAAAATACAGTGGCATGTTGATAAAGTTGTAACAACAGATCCAGGTGAAACATCTATGTATTCTCTCCAGAGTGGTCAAGTTGCTGCTTGGCAATGCACCAACTCATTTATCCATGGTAGTCACCACATGTGCAGCTGATTGTAGGTATGTTTTGTTATCGCATCCACCTTACTAAGCTGATATTGGGCGTTCAGATGTCTTCCTCTCCATAAGCTGAAATATCATGTACGTAGGAGACGTTTTGCTGATGGTAATAAGGTCATCAATCCAGTGATGTCATATTTTGAGCACCACCCTGACGGTTTATAGAGAGATGACCTAACAGCAGTGGCACTGTGTTGGTAGAAATGTATCAATATGACAGGGATTGATCATTATATTCTTTGAAACCCGAATTCCCAGAATCCAAATTTTACGGTAACTATACGTGTAAGCTGTAGAATGTTTTGAAATTAGCAACAGCTCCCAGTCAAATTAGTTTCAAAATATTCAACAGAATGTTTATTAAATTTCAAATTCATCAACGGCAGACACGTTCTATACTTGACGGACTCTTCCCGCTTCTTGCCATGGCATTTCCATCAATTACAATTGTGACGTCAACCTACACGTGGCGTAATTGATCACGACGTCATATACTTGAGCAACAGATCGGATCCATCAATTATTACTAGATATGCATGTAATATGGAAAATATTACGGGTTGGCATGCGACCACATATTGTAAGGAACCACAAGCTTTGACTGTGAGAGGTGGGTAGTCTCAGGAACAGAGGTGATTATGCTAATTTTGTCTATATTTCAGAACATTGCTTCTCCTTATGCTATCCATTGCTGCTTTCACGTGGATCTCAGTCATCCTTATGCTCATTCTTAGTTTTAATATGAAGGTTAGTTGTTATAATAATAATAATAATAATAATAATAATAATAATAATAATAATAATAATAATTATAATAATAATAATTATTATAGTAATAATAATACCGCCGCCGCCGCCGCCCACGACGACGACGACGACGACAACGGCGACGTTGAGTGAGTGAGGCAACAACTACCTACATTAAACTAGTTTGTTGAAAGAAGGCCGTTTATGCGTGCAGGAGAACTAATAAATGTAATTGTTCGTTCTTTTCATTCCTTTTAGTGTACGCCTTTTGATATTCGTAAATCGGCTGTTCTTCGTTTGTTCGTGGCAATAACATCTGTCTTGCTGATATACGCAGCTGCTCAAGCAAATGTGGTGAGCTAGATACCTAGACTTACACTGATTAGATTATATTGTGACGGAATGAATGACGGTATCCGATCTATCAATCGAGGATCTGACGTCATAATTAAACGCATTGCACGCTAACTGGCGTTACAATCATAATGATATAACTCTGTTATTAACAATCGGGATGTCTGTCACAAAATAGTATGAATTGCATGTCCTCAATGAATTTCATTGAAGACTAGAAACTAATTTTATTGGAAGCTATCGACAGCAATAGCGACCAGACAAATTTCCGACAAAATATTCATCAGCTTATTACGTGTAGATTTACCTTGAGATTTTGATTTTATTTTATTTTTTTAAATTCATGTTTCAATATTTCAAATCGATTTCAAAACTCGTAGAGTGAGGACTGCGCTTAGCTAGAAATGGGAGCAACTTTGCTAGGAATGGATCCCGCTATTGTGTCACACTGGACGGTACCAATCCTGAGTGAGGAAAACACCGTGTGTAGTGAGGATTACCGTTTAAGTTGCCACCTTTACTTTAAATGTCCATTCTAACACTTGCCTTCCGGTTAAGAGGGCGTGCGTAGGCATGGGTCAAAATTATGTATTATGAATTACGTCTTACTAGGTCTAAAACTCTAAATAGATATGCACTAGGTAGTTAATCAGCAGGCTTACCCTGTTTGGCATATTATTACATTGGTCTAATAACAGGCTTAATTAACCTATACCACGAAAGTATGAATACATTAATATATTACAGTTCTTAATTCATCTTCTTTCCATGAACTTTTCCTGCAGTTTTGCTGTAGAGGGAGTGACGTGTTTAACATAACATCCGGTTTCATTGAATCTGACCGACATCTAACATGTGTAATGCCACAATACGTCTACCTCAGTTGCATCATGGGATATCTATGTATCGCCATCTCCCTTCGAATGTCCGCCATCTTGAAGCTCGTGCTGACCGTGATCATGACATTAACATACTTAATAATGATCGAGTTCACGCATCGGAAACTGTTCGACGAATTTGACGAGGACAACTAGTAAGTGTTCTATGACGATGTGCATGGTAGTAATAATCATAGTGTTCAGAGGACTGTAATGCAATGGATCTTTCCAGTTTTTGCTATGCCTCGCCCATCTCTTAGATAAGCTCCACACACACACCTTGATCATGATCCCTGAATTCCCTGACTATCAATTTCCAGAAAACTATACAGATAAGCAGCAACATCGCCATTAATATTAGTTTCAAGATATTCAACAACATGTTTATTAATTAATAAAGACATACAATTCGTACAAGAACGCTTAGTCCGCCGCCAAGTATACGTTCATGACGCACTTATCTACGTCATCCATGTAGTCATTGTTTATGACGTCATCCTGCACGTCATGTAGTTAATTATGACGTCATATGATGAATTGATAAACTGGAAAGTTCCGTTGTAAATACAGCATTGATATACGAACTCAGAAGAGATGCCATTTAATATCAATGTTATCAACCCGATTGAAAATTATCAATTTGCACGAGCTGTGGCGAACGCAAAGTTATAATTATCGATGAAGTTGATAATATTGATATTAAATGGGACCGAGTTTGAGACTCTATTTATCGCATAATCTTAAATTTTAAGATATTTTCCAATAACGTCAATCTCTGAAAAACACAGTTTAGATATGTCATTAGCGTACGATCGTTAAGGGTGGCTAATCGCACCCGGACATATATCAGATTGGGCCTCTTGTACAGAAAAAATATAGTCCATGCAGGTGGAACTGTGATAAATGTGCACTAATCTAAGTGTATTTATTTACATAAGGTCAGGTTCAACTCGCTAACTATAGTCGGTTTGCTGGTTTACTGAACATGCGCAGTTTCTATGCCCAGTCGGACGCCAAATAGTTAACTATAATTCGTTGGTACCCGGTTCCCACTGATTTACTACTGCAGACAATTTTGATCGGGTACCAGTCTCCATTAACCCTTTTTGTCGAAAATGGGTTATTTTGTGTCCGCTAAGACGTCAAAAAGCATCCATATGACATAAAGCGGGACGGGCTTGGAAACATTGGCATACAATTGGAAAGCAAAATGTCATCAAAACTACGTTATTTAGTGAAATATTTACACCTTTATAAGCATTTATTCGTGGCAAGCGATCAGTGTCTGCCATATTAAAATGTACGCAAATATCGTACTCACCATCTGAATCTGGCTCGAGTGATCGGTCGACTATAGTTGCTAGAGACTGACATCGGCGTAGTGATATCCAATGACGGTAGACTGACCGTATTCTGACTGACCAATATAACATTACTTTCCCTGTCTAGCAACCACTGGACACACTTCGCACCATTATTAAGTGGGTAAATGCACTTAAGATTACGCGGGCTAAAAGCCTTGGTCAAGTTCGACTCCCAACCATAGCTAGCTATAGTTAACTAGATTCCCAGTCGAACTTGAAATAGTTAACTAGCTAATCACCTATAGTCGACCGAGCACCCGACTTCGGTTCAGATGGTTAGTGAGAAATTTGCGTAAGTTTCGAAATGGCGGGCACCGATCGCTTGCCACGAATAAATTGATATAAAAGTGTAAATATTTCATTAAATAAATTAGGTTTGATAACAATTATGCTTTCCCATTGTATGTCAAAGTTCCCAAGCCCCTAGTCCTTCTATGTCGTATGGATGCTTCTTTGACGTCTTACCGGGCACAAATAACATAGTTTCGGACAGACGACAGGAAGCGTTAATGGCGACTAGTACCCGGCTCCACATTTTCGGCAATAGTAAATCAATGGGGAACCGGGTACCAACGAACTATAATTAACTAGTCAGCGTTCGGCTTGGCATAGCGACTGCGCATGTTCAGTAAACCATGAAGCTCACTATAGTTAGCGAGTCGAACTTGATCCAGCAGATTGGACGTGTTGCGCAGAAAAATATAGTCCATGTACGTGGAACTATGAGAAGTGTTTGCTCTAATCAAAGTTGATTTATTTATGGGATGTCACAAGAGGCATTGTTACGTCATCGCGGCTTATGACGTAAGTCACTAGAGATCGACATGGGCGTAGTGATATCCAATTCATAGTTTCGCACATCCTGGTATTTTGTGACCGGCCGCCATTAAAGTTGGGGGAACTTCACTACATGCTAAAGAGCACTGCCGATAATAATTCATTGTTTACATTTTCCATGAAGCTCAAACCATAAAACCCTGTATCTGAAAATCTGTAAAAACTGTGCCAGGTATCAGAAAACATAACATCACAAATGAATTTTGCAAGATAGTGAAGAAAATGTAATTAATGTTTCGAGGCCCATTACTCGTAATGTTAAATTAACACCTCCAAAAATGGCGTCGCTTCATGGGTATTACGGGAAAATTGATTATGATGACGTCATCGCGATTCTATCTTAAATCGCGTGCGACCGGGAGGGTATGAATATTCATGACGTCGTAAGCTCTTTAGCAATTGGTCAGTCAGATTCAACATTACAACGATTCCAGTTTATCGTCTGACAAATGGACTCGATGTCTTAACATCGCAAAACATGTATTTTCTATGTTCTAACATTGTTAGACATTGAGTAAAACTGTTTGTAAAATAATTAACAGTTTTCTAGCAAAATAATGTATTGATTACTCCTTTGCATAATCGCAATCTATATATGGCACAACGCATACAACGCAGACCCTTTAGCCGTCGTACAAGTTCTATCATGGGGCAGACGTTGGATGAGGAGTCGGAAATTAGCTTAGAAACATGCTTACGACGTCATGAATATTAATAGCGCTCCAGGTTGCATGTGATCTAAGGTTTTTCTTATCCAATGCCTCTAGAACGACCGTATTATGGTTGACCAATATAACATTACCTTCCCAGTCTAGCAACCATTGAAAATACTTCGCACTATTATTAACTGGGTGAATAATGTTAATATTACGAGGGCTGACAGCCTATGGTTATATGATAATATTGCAATATTATTCCATTCTCGCTGATATGTAGCTATGCTCCTGTCCGAGTCTGCTCTGTTCTGACTCTCCGCCATTCATGTCGCACGGTCCGGGTTGAGCGTCAGACATGACTTGGGATATAACTGCGCTAGTGTATACTATTCGAACCAGAGTGGTTAGTTTATATACTAAGGCCGTGATATCACGAGAGACTTAATCCGGAATAACGCCATACTAAGGTATGGCGTTATTATCGAGTAACTGTCTAGCGTGAAAAGGGCCGAAGAATACGATCATCGGAAACAATCAATAGCAACAATATTATATGCGTATACATTAGTTAAAGTTTGGCGTACGCGCAAATTAGCATACTTAAGCATAGCTTTGCAAAGGTCATGCATTATATCTTCCGTTAGATTTCTAGAAGTCGCGTGGGCTCATGTAGGCCCAATACATTTGACCATCGGGCTTTTTCATAAGTCTCGTAACCCTTATTTCGCGTATGCCAAGATTATTGTCAGTAGATGCACGGTAGTTGTCCAGTTTGGAAACGACTTTGCGTTACCCATTCAACAATCAAATATTTTTTTCAGAATATTTCAATTTTCTCATAGAAAATGCCAATTGCAGACCAAGAAAAGATTAGTTCGTTATTCCAGTGGTAAATTTTCAATAATAATCTTTTATTTCTGAAGATTTTCAATAATAATCTTTTATTTCGGAAAATGTTACCACTGCAATGACTAGCTCAATACAGTTGCGTGGTAAAATTTAAAGAATATGTTATCGAGCCAGTCATGTCAATGGTCAATTAAACAAAATAGTGTTCTCTTGGTCTGCAAATGGGCATCTGTCAGAAACGACTGCAGGAGCAGTTTTTGGCATCCTTGAGTGTTAAATGGCTAAGCTGTGTCTGTGACCAACTTCCACAGCAAATATCAACAATGTAGACTTCATTATTTACCTTGTGAACGAGAACAAAAATTAGAAAACTAATAATTCAATGACTTGGGTTTCATAATGCATACTTCTTACTTGATGGCGTGCACTGAATGGTGTACGCACGAAGATATCTGTGTACAAAGAACATTATCATACTCTTGTCTTTCAGTGCTGGTGGCCACATTCCCACGCATGTACTATGTGTGGTTATCATGGCAATGTTTATAGTCACCATGTATGTTCATGGCCGACAACAAGAGTGGACACAGAGACTGGACTTTCTCTGGAAGGCACAGGTACGTGTGTATTGAGCATAGGGGTGAACGATATTTTGAAACTTCGATATTTCGATCAAAAGTCACGATTTTTATGATCCATTTTTTAGAATATCGGAAAATCCTGAAGAATTTAAGCGTGCCTGTTTGAATCCGGCAAAAGGCAGCTACTGCGTCCAGTCAAAGAAAAGGGAAAATGGTAACAACTTGAGGCTGTATCTCATTGATAGTTGATTCTGTAAATGTTACCAAAGTGTGCATGTGACAAGAACCATAGAACACATCGACCAACACTTCTTCTAATACGCGACAAACGATAAATCGATATATCGCGATAATAGAGGCGTCCATTTCTAGATATACCCCGACTATTTCTAGTTAAGCTCTACCCATGCTTTGCGCATATTGGGATCAATTTAAATACTTTGAATCATGAATCCCAGTTTCAAATTCATAATAACTATTCAGCTAACATGTTGAATATCCTGAGACTAATTTAACCGGGTGCTATTGCTGTCTATTGCACCAACAGCGCCAAGTCAGTGTTCATGACGAACCTAGATGCATCATTCATTATGCCTTCTGAGTATGACGTCAGACTACATATGAGTTAATTCATTGTGACAGATTGGATATATCCATTGAAAATCGAGTGTAATGTGCATATATATGCACGAGTTGCTGTGATTGCGTGCACGTGTATAAACGTGCTACACATGCGTTACTTAAAAGGAATAGTGTATAGTTTAAGACATGGTTAGTGTTATTAATATGATGTTAACGTATACCACTCAAGCCAGTCAAATATGACATTTGCAGTGGTTTTGGAAAATGTTCGTGTGAACACCAAGAGGAAACTATGTTTTTTTAAATCTATCACTGGATTTACTGGCTCTTTAAACGAGCCAGTCATACCACTGTTTCATTTTAAAAACTAGTCTTCTTTTAATCTGCAATTTGATATTTTCCATGAAAAATTTGAAATTTTGTTGAGCAAATTTAAGGTTTAGCCCTTTAACATTCATATCAGCCAGCACAGCCTCCGCAGTGCTCTTGAGAAATGTCCATTTGCAGACTAAGAGAAGACTATTTTTTAAAATGTACCACTGGTATGACTGGCTCGACAACCGAGCCAGTCATTCCACTAATACTTTTCAAAAATAATCTTCTCTTAGTCTGCAAATTTACATTCCATGAAAAATCCGAAATTAATCATTAACAAATTTGGGGTTTAAATGATGAAATCTGTATACAATGTGTGTTGCCAGGCTCACGAGGAGAAGATGGATATGATAGAACTACAATCTAACAACAAACAGATACTCTACAACCTTCTGCCAGCTCACGTGGCAACGCATTTCCTCAACAATCAATCAAAATTTAACTTGGTATGTAGTAATGTCTCTGCAATGTCTATTGATGCGTTTTGAGACAGATTTAACACTTTGAACAAAAATATCAGCACTTGAAAATTAGGAAAATATTGTGTTGCTCCCAGGGTCAAGTATGCCGTTTAAGTTAGGTTTCCCGACTGTATTTCCAGGTTACACCATTTATGTAAATTTTGTTGGAAATATGTGTCATTGTAAGCTATACAGACTACAGAGTCCTTGTATATATCAACTCAATCAGAATAGTAATCCATTATCCCTCATATCAGCCCAGAACGGGTTCTGTAGTGGTCTTTAGAAATGTCCATTTGCAGACCAGGAGAAGACTATTTTTGAAAATTTACCACTGTAATGACTGGCTCGTGTACACGAGCCAGTCATTTCAGTGGTAAATTTTCAAAAATGGTCTTCTCCTGGTCTGCAAATGGGCATTTTCTATGAGAAAATGTTTTATATTCTTGAACAAATTTTAGTGTGAAAGTGCTAAGACCAAATCAAATAAATATTCACCATAAGTACATATACAGGCCCTGTAAATAACACATTATCTAAGTTGCCCCCAGGGCAACCGATGCGTTAAAATTGTGTTACCCTGTAGTAAAAACTTGTTTCCCCGGACCGCGGGAACGTGTAATTTTCGTAGCCTAATTATGGTAGAGCTTCTTGAAATTAATTTCTAGGCAAATTAGCAATATATATTAGGTTATGTGCGGAAGCAGTTTTACCACATGGCGCCGTACAACATGGTGTATCATTTGGTGGTATCTAATACATTGGTGCTAACATGTAAATAACGCAGAAACGGGTTTTGATAATCATATTTATATATCTAACCTATTATTATTATTATTATTATTATTATTATTATTATTATTATTATTATTATTATTATTATTATTATTATTATTATTATTATTCCAACAGAATCTGTCCCAACCCTTTTTAGTTTACAGAATTAAACCTCTTTTTGTATTTTTCACTTAACGCTTCACGTACTTTACCGTTCTAATTAGACGATGCGTGATACGGTAAGACGCTGGCGTTGTGTTTATGCACTGTCTGGTGTAAGATGACCCAATTTTCTATTCCTTGTGGGATGTATAAACGTATGTTGTCGTAATGGTCACGTGTCACTCTTTCGTGTATTGCGCCATGTCAAGTGTGAGCTATACATATAATTGGTCATTCTGAGAACTGTATCTTTATGGATGTTTAACGCTCTTATGGCGAATCCGGTCAAAACCGACATCTGCTGTGGTCTTGAGGGATGTCAATTTGCAGGCCAAGAGAAGACTAGCTTTGAAAATTTACCACTGGAATGACCGGCTCAAATATCGAGCCAATCAATCCAGTTGTCAATTTTCAGAAATAGTCCTCTCTTGGCCTGCAATTGAACATTCTATGAGCATATATTTTGATTTCATTTTGATCAGAACCTAACTATTAAATGGTTAACTAGGTGACTGTGGTGCTCATGACAACATTTCCATTTTGGAGGCGTTGTTCACAAACAGTCGTACAATAACTGAACAAAAGAAAGTGTAAGTCATCTTTTCTTCAGAATTTATAAAGCGCCAGTTTAACTGATGCAAATATGAATGCTATTTGTGAAAAAGCAAGTCACAATGTTGGCCAGAGATTCGGATCATCGGTTACTAATGGAATTCCCTTGATTGCAATCTACAATTCATGTTTAACCGGCTAAAATATACAACAGATGGGTCCATCTCTAGCTATTCCCCGCTCACGCTCTGCTTTGTTGTGATTGATCGAACTTCGAAGCCCAAATTCCCAGACGGAGCTAGATACGTTATTTATTACACATAACGAGTGTGACGCCATCTTACATGTGGCGTAATTGATCATGACGTCATATACTTGAGTGACATGTCGGATCTATTCATTGAATACACTTTTGGTTTAAACTTGGGAAAAATGGAATATTATTTCTGATTGTCCATGTTCTAAAATAGCCATACCCATGAAAATGGCAATAACTCGATAAAGGGAAATTTATAAAGGTTATTTTTCGGACGCAACGCGTCAGCTTTATTTTTTCAAAATCGTGTGTTTTGATTGTTGTTTCTTATTTGTATCCCAATCTTATCCTTTATTTGTGTTGTAAATTATAATGTTTCAATCTGTATGCTTTCACTGATTTTCTGAGTGACACACATTCTACAGTATATCGATACAAGTTATTTATACCCTGCTATCTGTATAACAGTGCACCTCAACTGAAGGCGATTGAAGCCGTTAGAGCCGGGCAGGTCATGCTAACTACGCTTCCACCCCACCCCACCCAACATCGATTTTGTATGCAGTTCGTCAGGAAATCTTAATTCATTTAGCAATTCTTAGAGACATTTTGTTTACCTGTTTTGACATCTAATTTTCGTCTACATAGATATTGTTGATATTTATTTAAATTGAGTATAATTAAATTGTGATTATTGACGTAGATTTGTCACATGATGATGATCATGATGATGCTGATAATGACGATGATGATGATGATAATGACGAAGATGATGATGATGATGATGATGATGATGTTGGGGTGGCGGCGGCGGCAGTGACTAGTACGACGCCACCGATGATGATCACAGCTACGACGCCAGCGACGACGACGACGACGACGAGGACGACGACGACGACAAACAGGAAGATTACATTGATGATAAGGTATAACCTTTTGCTATTCAGGATCTTTACAGTCAGCAATACAATAAAGTGGGTGTGTTCTTTGCTTCAATACCAAACTTCGCTGACTTCTACATTGAGCTGGATACAAACAATCAGGGAGTGGAGTGTCTTCGAGTACTCAATGAAATCATCTCGGATTTCGATGAGGTAGTTATTTTTTTATGTGCATATTTCATTAAGTCCTCTTGCATTTTGTTGAGTGTGTTTAAATAATAAAATATTGCATCTGTCAGTATATTTTGCCTAGTATTTAGTGATGGCTCCCAGTAAGGTCCTACACTGATCCCCAAGGCATACTGTACAATGTCAAGAAATAACCCAAATTAACGTAAAATGGTATTTGTGTACCCTGTATGAAAGCTTTTGTTGAAAATCAAAACCAATGTCGCTTTCCTCAGATATCACGTGATCTCTCGAGCATACCTGATTACACACATACTGTACTTTGTTTGTCTTCAGTTGTTGAATGAGCCAAGATTCCAAGCGATTGACAAGATCAAAACGATAGGCAGTACATACATGGCTGCCATCGGCCTGACTCCAGAGATGATGGTACAGGTAAGGTGATGGTGACGCCAGTGTGGTTCCTAGAACCATTCTCGTGAACAACACCTGGGAAGACATATGTATGCGTATAGCATAGGCAGCGAGTAGCAAATGTCTTATGGGGATCACAGATAGACCATGCATAGGCATACAGAAATCCATCAAAGTAGCAATAGTTCGTAATACCAACATAGTGGACAAAATCTTTCCCACAAATTGTTTATATTGTCACTATCATGTAACCCTTTCATGACAAAGTGGGTCAAAACCGGCTATTACAGTGATCTTGAGGATTGCCCATTTGCAGACCTAAGGGAAGAAACTTTTTTCATTTCACCACTTGAATGACTGGGTCGATAACCTAGCCAGTTATTCCATGTGTACATTTTCAAAAATACTCTTCTCGTAGCCTGCAAATAGACATTCAATAAGAAGATATGTTTTATACATTTGGTGCATGATTAAAGTCATGGGGAAAATGTCAATTTTCGAATTGTCCAAATACTTGGACTTTCTCTTTACAACCGTGTCCGCGATACTTGCAGGAGTATCTGCACCGATACGCATGCAACCGGTGTTGTCTGGAGGCCAATACTAGTAGACTAATATCATCGAATTAAAAAATAACCTTAATGATATTAGTGTCGATTATTGTTAGACTAGTATTGGTAAATGGATATATTTAGGAAAATAATAATTACAGGAGAGTTACCGATACTAGCAACTACTATTACCTATGTTGGGTCTATGGGTGTGAAGCTTCATGCATGTTAACCTTACTTTTCTACTTACTATTGATCAAGTTACAAGAAAAAATGTTAAAATTACTTTATTGAAACAAAGAAAAAACATTAAATTCAATTTAGCAGCAACACATGCACGAAAACATATTAACCCTTCTAAGAAGCGCTGGGAAGAACTGTGCTCAAACAATAGTGAACCAAATTTACCTACGCACACACAATCATGCACACGCGGGGTGTACTTATTAGAAACACTGCATATGAACCATTCTAAGAAACCCTGGGCAGAACCGCGTGAACACAATATGAACAAGAAGCACTAGAAAGAAGTACGCGAAAACCAATGTGAAACATTATCCTCTCAAGTTGTCGATACTAGTAACGCTGTCGTTGTCTAGACTAGTAACTAGTATCGCCCAAACTGCCGAGTAGATACTCGTAACCAGCATTGGTAGAGTTGCTGACACTAGTAACTAGTATCGCTTAAACTACGGATACTCGTAACCAGTATCGCTAAAGTTGCCAACACTAGTAACCGGTATCACTAAAGTTGCTGATACTAGTAACCAGAATCGATAGAGTTTCCTGTGCTAGTAACGATTACCGCTAGAGTTGCCGATACTAGTAACTAGTATTGCTTGAGCTGCTGACACTAGTAACTCGTATCACTTAAACTACCGATACTCGTAACCAGTATCACTAGAGTTGCCGATACTAGTAACTAGTATCGCTTAAACTACCGATACTCGTAACCAGTATCACTAGAGTTGCCGATACTTGTAACTAGTATCACTAGAGTTGCCGATACTAGTACCCAGTGTCCGTAGAGTTTCCTATGCTAGTAACCAGTATCGCTAGAGTTGCCGATACTAGTAACTAGTATCGCTTAAACTACCGATACTCGTAACCAGTAACACTAGAGTTGCCGATACTTGTAACTAGTATCACTAGAGTTGCCGATACTAGTACCCAGTGTCCGTAGAGTTTCCTATACTAGTAACCAGTATTGCTAGAGTTGCCGATACTATTAACTAGTATCGCTAGAGTAGCCGACACTAGTAACTAGCATCACTTAGACTACTGGTACTCGTAACCAAAACACTGCATATGAACCATTCTAAGAAGCACTGGGCAGAACCGCGTGAAAACAATATGAACACGAAGCTCTAGGAAGAAGTGCGCGAAAACCAATGTGAAACATTATCCTCTCAAGTTGTCGATACTAGTAATGCTGCCGTTGCCTATACTAGTAACTAGTATCGCTTAAATTACCGATACTCGTAACCAGTATCGCTAGAGTTGCCAACACTAGTAACTAGCATCGCTTAAACTACCGATACTCGTAACCATTATCACTAGAGTTGCTGATACTAGTAACTAGTATCGCTAGAGTTGCCGATACCAGTAACTAGTATCACTTAAACTACAGATACTCGTAACCAGTATCGCTAGAGTTGTCGATACTAGTAACTAGTATCGCTTAAACTACCGATACTCGTAACCAGTATTTCTAGAGTTGCCGATGCTTGTAACTAGTATCGCTAGACTTTCTGATACTAGTACCCAGTATCCGTAGAGTTTCCTATGATAGTAACCAGTATTGCTAGAGTTGCTGATACTATTAACTCGTATCGCCAGAGTTGCCGACACTAGTAACTAGTATCACTTAAACTAATGGTACTTGTAACGAGTATCGCTAAAGTTGCCGATACTAGTAACTAGTATCGCTAGAGTTGCCGATACTAGTAACCAGTATCGCTAGAGTTGCCTATACTAGTAACTAGTATCGCTTAAACTACTGGTACTCGTAACCAGTATCACTAGATTTGCTGATACTAGTAACTAGTATTGCTTAAACTACCGATACTCGTTACCAGTATCGCTAGAGTTTCCTATACTAGTAACCAGTATCGCTAGAGTTGCCTATACTAGTAACCAGTATCGCTTAAAGTACCGATGCTGATAACGAGGATTGTTTATGCAACATTATGCTACATATACTGAACCCAATAATAGCAGTGGATATCCATCCATCCATCCGTCCGTCCGTCCGTCCGTCCGTCCGTCCGTCCGCCCGTCCGTCCGTCGGTCCGTCCGTCCGACCGTCAGTCCGTCCGTCCGTCCGTCCGTCCGTCCGTCCGTCCATCCATCCATCCATACATCCATCCATCTATTCATCCATCCATTAATGCACCCATCCATCCGCCCACCCACCCACCGACCCAGCCACCCACCACTTACCCGCCAACCTCCCTCCTACTCACCAACGCACCCACCGACCCACACCCACCCACCCATCCATCCATCCATGCATCCATCCATCAATCCACCGACCCACCGACCAACCCACCCATCCATCCCTCCATCCATCCACCTATCCATCCTTCCACTCACCCACCCACGTATCCACCGACCCATCTATCCATCTAGGTGTGCGTGTATTTACATATGCTTCTATTTTCCCCTTGTCACGTATGTTCTTCGTCCCTGCGTGCAATGACCCATAGAGGGTTAATACAATTAAAGTATTATTATATTGTTCAAGTTATCAATACATCCACATGCTCGATTACGAGCATTGTTCACGCAAGCATGTTACATGTTAGTTTAAAAAAACCAGTTTTTCTCTGCAAGTATGTGTCTTAATATTGATTAATTGACAGAAAGATGTTGCATCCAGAAAACTGTTTTAAACAGAACACTGATGTATCAAGACCGCTGGCATGCCTTATGTTTAAGAATTGCGTCAAATGTGTGATTATTTGCAATGTATTTAAAGAAAACTGAGACCTTTTTACTGTTTTAGATAGCGATCCTGGTTGCCAAAACGGCTACGGTAGTGGTTACCAGCATTGTGCCAGTGAAATTAACAATACTGGCGGCTAGTATCGGCAAAGAATTAGAAAATCCAACATTTACGATTTTGGTAGAAGCATTGTTAAGCCAGCGATATTGGTTTTATTTGCATCTATAACACCGATACAAGAAAAATATCAACTAGTATCGTGGACACGATTGCACAGGAAACTGATCAACGAATGGGGCCATGGTCAACTTGTCGAATCTAATTAAAACAAGCATAGACACAAAAAGTATTTGCGACCAGACTTTTCCTAATCTGATTGGACAACTCGGTCATGGCGCAAATCACGTTCTATCGCTGTCTAGGTGTCAAATAGGGCATATCTGTGGAGTTATATAGGCCACGTGAAAGCATCATGGTTTACAAAGTAGGGAAACCACTGACCCATGTACTAATATATCAGTAAACGTGCCTTCTTTGCATGCGTTGGTTAAGACTATGGTGAGAGGTGAGTGGTCGCGCTAACATCGATGATCTAAATATTTGGACCAGATTATGCACTTTGAAATTAATGTTTCAACACTTTCATATAAAAGGTAATTTATTGTGTCTAAATGGCAGCTCACAACTAACTTGAAGTAACTGTTACACTGCCAATTAAGGAATATTGTAAGGCCTCTTCGTATACAACTATTGGATATGCCTGGGCAAAGAGGTGACCTTTCTGTCCAAAATGACAACTGGTAACTCTGATATTGACATTTATGTTAGATCACCTCAAAATTGCCAGCATTGGATCCAGTATATACATTAAGTAAGTGTTCATGAAACTCAATGAAAAGTCGATGAAACGTCAAATAAACAAGACATTTGCAAAGTTATGGGAGGGGATTGGGCTGTAAACATAACATTTCACTCAATCTAAGAATCCCAATCAGCTTGTATGAGTATAAAAATGAAAACTGGTAAATTTGACCCCTAACTGGTCCTTATAGATTTACTAAGAGTCAGGCAATGCACCGAATAGCTGATTTCTAATAAAAAACACCTTTAGATGGATCAATTTTAGTCTTGATACCAAATCAAGTCGATATAAGGCCGAGAGGTTGACCAAATCTTAAGTTGATCTTAAGAAAATGTTTCGACGACCGTTTTGAAACAAAAGCATTTTGATTTCAACTTTCCCGAGCATGGGGAGTTCATTTCTCTCAAATGCGAAACCTGATGATTTTCAAAAGGATCGTGTTCCTGGTCTATTGGATGAGTCCTAAGGCATTTTCTAGGATGCTCATTAGACGTGATATAATTAAGGGATATTCATTTCTGCAACAAAGGAAAACTGCTAAATTTGAGGCCCAGAGGTGTTCACTCCCCTGGGTATGTGATACAGGGGTGGTGCTCGCATTAAAGGATATATCATGGTATCTTCTAACATGTCCATTGAACTTCTCTGATGAAGGGGAGGTAATTTATTCCGTAAACGAAAACTGGTTACACGTGGTGCCCTTACCCATGGATATGTGACCCATGGAGTAGTGATAGCATTACAGGAAGTCATAGACTATCTTCTAACATGCTCTTTGAACTTTCCTGATAAAAGGGATATCATTTCTGCCAAAACCTAAACTGGCAACTTTGACGCCCATGTTGTACTCTTCCCACACATGCGTATGATCCAGGGGTGATTTTAACATGCGATGATGTCACAGGGAATCATCTAATGTCAATTTGCCTTCTCTGATGAAGAGGAAATAATTTTTGCCAACAACGAAAACTGATAGTGTTGCGGCCGAATTAAGATGTATTCCTCCACTTCGGTATGTACCCACCAGATTAATCACCAACCCAGTAATATAGTAGTGATGGGATCAAAACTGTAGGTGTAGCCGCACGTCAAAGATCAATACTGAAAATCGACATAAATTTCCTATAAAATCATTGGGCAGATCCAAAATAACAGCAACAGCACACGATTCTAGATTACGTAGCAGACGTTGGCTAAGTTTGGATCCTGAAATTTTTTAATTGAATAAGAGAGAAGAAATATTCTAAGTGATTTTAATAATTTGCGATTGCATCACAGATTAATGAAAGGTGCATTGTTTAACAGGTTCCTACGGTTGTCTACGTGAGCAGCGTGCAGAATCAAACACAAATTGCCAAGTAGAAGTAGAAGTTCGGTCCTTTTAATGTAGTCATCAATAAATGACCCAGCATCATATATCAAAGGGGGTATTGAATAAAAGTTAGAATTACAGTTAAAGATAAAATGAAATTCTCAGCTTTCGCCAATGTATGGCTCCTGTGTATCCAGCTTTATGTGTCTGTCATTTTAACTTTGTTTCCTTCGTGGTCCTTTGGACTAATGAATTCTCCGAATTTTTTTTTTATCTTAGGTAACTGCATTGACTTGCTATCCTAAACTTCAATTGATTGATCCGATCTGTCAAACAAATATCTGACGTCATAATCAAAATACTTCATATGTTAGACGACGTCACAATCAAGTTGCATAGTTCCCACACAAAAGGGAGAACTGCGCGAGAGTAAACGTCTGAATTGTATGTCCTTTGCGAATGTACAATGCTTCTGACGTGCAGTAATAATTAACAGAGCCGGATTAAGGTAAGGGGCAAAGGGGCTACAGCCCCCCCCCCCCACCCCCACCCCACCCCACCCCACCCCACACCCGGGCTACTAAAAATAAGGGGCCTATAGACCAAAAATAATTCTCTCATTTCATTTGAACATTTTAATCAAAGTCTCTCACTATTAGGGTCATGA
Organism: Chaetoderma sp. LZ-2023a; assembly: GCA_034401795.1. Classification (NCBI taxonomy): domain Eukaryota; kingdom Metazoa; phylum Mollusca; class Caudofoveata; order Chaetodermatida; family Chaetodermatidae; genus Chaetoderma; species Chaetoderma sp. LZ-2023a. The sequence continues at coordinate 18,784,886 of CM067365.1, read as the reverse complement.
TATACGTAAGCTGTTGAATATTTTGAAACTAATTTGACCCGGAGCTGGTGCTGAACCAGTCTTCAGTTAAATTTGTTTCAAAATATGCAACAGCATTTTGACACATACGTAAATTATATATGGTAGCAGCATCATCATCTGCAGCAGTTGTTGTAGTAGTAGTAGTAGTAGTAGTAGTAGTAGTAGTAGTAGTAGTAGGAGGAGGAGGAGGAGGAGGAGGAGGATTGGGGGGGGGGTAGGAGGAGGAGCAGCCATCCCCTCATTGACCTACTCAATAAGGAGGCCCCACAATTATTTAGCCCTGTGCCCAAAATACGTTTAATATTAATAATATTCCTTTGATCTTGCAGGACCATGAAGAATCTGTGATATACTACATGTCAACACTCGTGGAATTTATATTTGGCATGAAAGAACGATTGAAAATAATCAACGAAAATTCATTTAATAATTTCATGCTTAAAATTGGTAAGTATAGCGCTTAGTTTGATATTAGTTGCTGCTCTTGTCGTCGTCGTGGTCGCTATGCCGTCGTCGTCGTCGTCGTCGTCGTCGTCGTCGTCGTTGTCGTTGTTGTTGTTGTTGTTTCGTCGTTGTCGTTGTTGCTGTTGTTGTTGTTGTTGTTAACTCGCCTGACCTGAAAGACCAAACAACCTTATGTTGTGGTCACCATCCATCCATCGTCCGTCCGTCGACGTCCATCCGTCAACTTTTTCTTTAAAATGCTTCTTCTGAAGAACCTCTATGCCGATTATAATTATATTTGGCAGGAAGCATCCTTAAGTCATAGAGATCCAGGTTTCTTCAAAGGAAGCTGACTGGCCAATTGGCTGGGCTGCCTATCATATTATAGCCGAATTTTAGAAAATGCTTTAAGAATCTTCTCCGAAACCACTTAAGGAATTGATTCAAAACTCATTAAATATCATGGAGGGCAAGAGCTTGACAAAGTTTGTTCAAGGGAACTTGACTGGCCTAATCGTTTGGCGGCCATCTTGAATGACGTAATTTCCGCGAAAGACACTTCTCCAGAACCACTGAAGGGATCTGGCCGAAATTTGAGAGATATGATTAGGGACAACTAGTTCAAGGGAACTTGATACGAAAAGGACGGTCGCTGTAGACCAATCACAATGTAACATTTTGGCAGCCATATTGGATTTTTCACTTGATGGATTTGAAGCCAAACTTGGTGTTATATATGTGTTGCGTACGCTGATTACAAATCTACACTTTCAAAACATTTTAGCCGATGACCATCTTGGATTTTGACCGATTTTTATAAACGTCTTTTTCTCTGAAACCGCGTGGGCATTGATTTGGAATGCTTAAATGGCCATCTTGGAGGACTTAATTTTCAGGAGAATCGCTGAAGCAATCGGGCCGAAATTTGAGATGTATGGTTATGGACTAATAGCCATTCTAGTTTGCTCAGACAAAGTAAGTGCGTTAATATACATGGCCGCCACCGACCAATCAGATTTCCGGATTTTGGCGTTCAAAATAAAAAATTTTTATTTTATATATTTTAGTTTGATTTAGGTTTTTTAATTTCAAATTGTTCACTTTGGAAACTGCTGGGTAAGCGTTTTGGCGGCAATCTTGGATTTTCCCCTCCATAATCCCCATATTAATGTCATTGGAAATGGCAAAGCCCTGGAAGGTCTGATATAAGTATCCTTGTTGCTATGGACCTTTCCGGTTTTAGCTATGCCCCACCCATCTCTAGCTAAGCTCCACCCACACATCGCTCGTGTTGGGATCGACCGATCTCTGAACACCCTGATTATCAATTTCCAAAATGATACACAGCACCAGCGCCCAGTCAAATTAGTTTCAAAATAATTTACAGCATGTTTATTAAATAGCAAAGAATTACACAGACATACAATTCATACAACGTGTCGGACCATTTGAGATTTGATGACGGTCTATATGGAACCCTTTGTGACGTAATTATTATGACGTCATCATACACGCGCTGAGTTGATTATGACGTCATACAAGTTCTGATAATGGATGGATACCCTGTAAAGGTGAATTATGGTCACAACCTTATGGTTATATTTATAGTCGATAGTCTTTCGTGATGAAATGCATATGATCCATATGAGTGATACAAGCCACATGGGCCTCTTGTTGTGGTTGTTTTCTGTTGGGTTTTTTGTTGTTGTTGCTGTTGTTGTTGTTGTTGTTGTTGTAGTTGTTGTTGTCGTCGTCGTCGTCGTCGTCGTCGTCGTCGTCGTCGTCGTCGTCGTCGGTCGTCGTTGTTGTTGTTGTTGCTGTTGGTGTTGTTATTGTTGTTGTTGTTGTTTTTATTAAAGATATGTTATTCTGAATATATACCATGAGATAGAGTACAAAGTCAATTGTATTTACTTTCTACTTTTTTCATAGACCATATTCAAGACCGATAATGTATGTGAAGAGCAATACAGCCAATGCCATCTCAATATGCGAATACGATTGAACCCTATCATATATTTGGAAAACATGCGTTGCTAAAGGCTATCCTGCCGTTATAAATTATAACAATATAGGCCAAATTGAAAGCAGATAGTCTTTAAAATGACCAGGGGGTAAAGTTGTAAAATCGGCTGAGCACGCAAGTGGAAGCAGACTATAAACCAAACCATGACCATGACTATGACCTTTACAATTGACCAGCATAACTTCAAAGTGGCATTATATACTTTTAAATGCGCAGGTATAAACATGGGACCAGTGGTTGCTGGGGTGATTGGTGCTCGCAAGCCACAGTATGACATCTGGGGCAACACTGTCAATGTTGCTAGCCGGATGGAGAGTACCGGAAAGATGGATCATGTTCAGGTATCGACTAACCGACAAACCGACCGACCGACCGACCGACCGACCGACCGACCGACCGACCGACCGACCGACCGACCGACCGACCGACCGACCGACCGACCGACCGACCGACTGACCCACAGACCCACCGAAACTCTGACCCACCGACTGACTGTCCAACCAACCGAGCATGGATAGATAGATGGATGGATGGATGGATGAATGTGTGGGTGGGTGGGTGGGTGGGTGGGTGGGTGGGTGGATGCATGGATGGGTGGGTGCGTGGATGGGTGGGTGGGTGGGTGGGTTGGTGAGTGCGTGGGTGTGTGGCCGGGTGAGTGGCTGAGTGGGTGAGTGGGTGGGTGTTTGGATTGATGGATCGGTCGATGGATCGATATTTGTATAGAAAGAGGATGAAATCGCATGTGCAGGATTAGCACACTGCGTTAACTCCGTTCTAATGGCCACCAGGATAAGATTCTCTTGGTCTGTATGTATGCGATGTATAGATACATCAAATTGATGGGAAATATCGACGCAATAGCCGCATTATCATTTCAGGATGAGATATATTTTTGCAACCACTGAAGTGTCGATTTAACACAAACGTATGCTGAAACAGCAGGCCCTATTATCAGTTTTAAATGGTTCTATATAGTCATCTATCTAGGTGTATGCTATCTGACGTGCATAGGTTATGATTGTCTTGTTACATTACCGCATGTTTGTGATGCGGAGGAAACTTGACTTAACATCTTTACTGGATGTGTGTCGTCGTATCCTCAGATATGTGTGCGCACGCAATGTACATTTTGCAGCCAAGTGCAGTCCGTTAAGTTAGATGGTAGAAACAGGGATAATGGATGGATCGGGTCTGTCAATCAAGTATCTAGCATCATAATCAAAATACAACACGCGTTAGCTGACGTCGCAATCAAATGGCATAGGGCCAATGCGAAAGGGGTTAAACGTCTGGAAATAACAGTCTGAGTAAGACTGAGTTGTAAGTTTTTGGTGAGTTTACAATGTAATAAACACTACGTTGAATATTTTGAAAATATTTCGACTCGGAGCTATTACGTACACAGGTAGCAACAGCTCCCAGTTAAATTAGTCTCAAAATATTCAACAGCTCACCTTGGACGTGACATTCTGGGATGTCTTGGTTCAAAGTATTAAATGCGATTCAAACACAGGTACAAACTAGAGAAGCATATTTATGAGTGGATCCCTTGATTGTAAAGGTCCTCCGTATCATTTCACCATGGCGGATATTATGTGGCAGAAATAGAGGAATCCAGTTTATCGTATTAATCATATAACGTCATAATAATCTACGTTATATGTAGGGTGACGTCATAATCAATTACGTCTTGAATGTCGGGAGTTAGTCCGTCATAACCGTTTAATAGTTCATCAAGTTGTATGAATTGTATGGCTTTACTATTTAAAAAGATCATGTTGAATATCTTGAAACAAATTTAGCTGGGCGCTATTGCTGCCATTGGCAGCAACAGTACCCAGTCAAATTTGTTTCTAATTGTGCAACAGCTTACCTGTATAATTTGCGGGGAATTCAGTTTCAGGAAATTCAGGTCGTAACATGGGAAAAGTGTGGGTGGATCTTAGCTAGGAATGGGCGGAGTACGGCTAAAACATTGATTTTTATATCTAAGATGTCATCTGTCGTGTCATGTTCACTAAGCGCTCACGATAGAACATTTTGATTGTATAGCTTAGTAATTATGATTTAACTTCTTTGTAGGCCACTGAGGAGGTATACAATTCGCTTAAAAGCAAATATAATTTCAAATGTCGCGGGAAAATCACGGTGAAAGGAAAAGGCGAGATGGTGACCTATTTCTTAATGTGCCGCAAAGCAGGGCATGGTTTCTTTCCTGATAATCCATCCATGACCAGCATCACACCGAGTGTGGAGACTCCGCGTGCACCACCTCAGCGCATGCTTGGTCCAAGGGATTCGTTGTCTGCTGCGATGGCCAACGCCTTTGTTTCGCGACGGCCAAGTTTCGGCAACACTGGTATTCCTGAAATAGTCACAACTGGTCACAGTACGGGTGGAAGAAGCAGCAGTACCACCAGTAGCATACAAAAAGGTATTGTCGCTGTCCGACCTGGTTCTCTTATTTCGAATTCAAAAGATGGACAGAGTGTTAGAAAGTATGGTTCAATTCCCTTAGAACGGAAGACTAGTAATGATTCAAATGTGGGTCATACGCCTGTTACGCCCAGTGGTAGCTTGAACAAAAAACGGAGAAGTGTTACTGATAGCCCACGAGAAAGCCGGAACCCGCTGAGAAAATTGAGCAATTCCTCCCTGACAAATTGTCTTTCTGGCGATGTCGGATATACACGAGTCGACTCCCCAGAGCTACCCGCTATTCATTACATGAACATTAATATCCACAATGGTAGCATGGAGAAAAACAACAGTCCAAACAATCCAAATATCAGCAATAAAGCTGTACTGTACGAAAACTGTAACGGTAAGTTAAGCAATCTTCCACCATTGGAGAACAGGAAGGCGATCTCGCCACATGCGGCTAAACCGATTCTCCCCCCTCCTTCAATCAAACGTGGTCCTTGTACCCCTGATGGGGCAACACGAGTTAGGCAATTGTCATCTAATTCCGTGCCAAATTCGCCAGGGTCTCCCCGAGTGATCGTTAAGTCCCATAGTGCAGCCCCAATTCCAGATAAATCATTTCATTCGAAGAACCCATTCTATCAAAATGGACCATATGCCTATTCTAATCCATCTGACCCATTTGCTGACAATTATACACATAACGCCGCTCAGAAGGAGATACCGTGCAAAGAAATCATAGCCATGAACAATATGTTGAAAGAGTTTAGACACCCTCATATTGTCCCTGATTTACAGAATCAACAAGTAATGATGATATCAAATATCTCACCATCAAGTACATCTGAGACGTCAACACCGCCTTCAAACCAAAATACCCTCGGCTCAGAGGACCAGTTCGTAACTGCTGTGTATAAAGAACCTATTGATAAGAGTTATGCTGGAGTAAACAATCACAGAAATGGTCCAGTTAGCTCTCCTGGTGTCGGCAATGGAAATGGAGCTAAGTGCCATGACAAATCTCCGGGTCGACCTCCTGTAAAACCACTGACAAATTTACCTCGAACTCCATCAGAATCCAGAAGTAGTTCGTCGCGGTCAACAGTAACACCAACATCTGCCTTGTTAGCTAGTATAGACGGTCGCTCTATGTTTATATTACCACCTGAAGATAATGCTTCTGATGATACATCATCGGTATCACCTTCATCAGCGCAACAACCACCGGTACTTCCATATGTACCACCACCACCACAACCGCCTCCCAGGTCACCGGTCAGATCTGAATCACACACACCAACTTCACCACAGAGTTTTATATATAAAGGTTCACCTGTTATGTCAAGCAATCATGATGGAGACCGCATGGTTCCCCGACCACACTCTCCCATCAATTTTAAACGAAAGCGTCCAGGTCTCCCAGGCAGGTATTCTGATGATGACACAGAATCTATTAGTTCAAATCAGACTAGTGATAACTCTTTTATTCTTCAACCAGTTGAACTGAAACCATGGAAACCAATTAAACAGCATTCGTTCCAGGACGTAATTGACTACCACCATCCGTCATTAAAAGGTCTCAGTGGTATAGCTAAATACAGGAAATTATCTAGATCATCGGATACGCTAAGTAGCTCAGGGACACATACACCTATGTTCCCTGTTGCGGATTTAAGTGACGCTTATAGTGATTTCTTTCAAGATTTAATGAGGAAGTCATACCAACAACGTGAGCATGGAATGAACAACAATAATAAAGGTGCATGTGTTGGTAATAATGGACGAACTCGACCAGCGCAGGTAGGCAACGGTAACAGTAAATCTGTTCTGGTTAGGCATCCGCAATTAGACCTGGACTCATCATATGATGACTTCATGGATGCCGCTAAAAGTGGCATGCATCATCCGATACAAAATCGAGCATCCGGTAATGTGGAGAACGGTAAAGAACTGTTTGCGTGGAAGCCGCGTTTTCAATCGCCGCACAGAGAGCAACATAGTAGTAATAGTAGAACCGCAGATCACCACGCTCGTGTTCAAAATGAGGAGGAATCATCAAAGGTTGAGAAAACACAGGTATGTCACAGTCAGGATGATATTCAACTCAAGGAACAGAACAAACAGAAAAATAGCAACGCAACAGCAGCGTGTATAGAAGGAAGAGGGCGAGGGGACAGTGCAGGAGCGGGAAGTGGGGGAGTGGGTTGTGAACGCATGAAGAAACAAGGGGATTCTCAGGGTCTACAAATACCAAATCCATACCAAGTAAAACGGCGTTCATATGTTGGCCTCCCACCGAGGCATTGCCGAAGTTTGGACTATATCCCTAGTGACAGGGAAGATGCTGCTTCGTCAAACACATCATCAGCTAACGTGAGTCCAAGACTACGTCACGCAATTCTTCAACAATATGTGTTTGGTAACTACCCTTACAACAGTCGTCGGCACCTGGTTGCAACCGGAGTTGGTGGCGTAGAGAGTAGCCTCAGCATGTCCTCAATCGCGAGTAGTAGTGAGATGTCAAAGAGTGATCCGGCTATTAATTTTGATTCTAGTTCGGCCGCGTATGAATCCGAATACGATAATTATCGGCCGGGAATGACCAGTGATGAGGAATATTTCGTGCCGGATCCGATAAGTGATATTGATTTGGACATGTATGATGACATTAATGTAGATGACGTCACAGTCAGTGATAATTACAGTATAGACATACCGCCGCTGCCAAAATTTCAGAAAAAAATCACAGACGTATGAAAGTGAATACGTCAGCCGTTTCGATTTAAGATAAATTAGTCAGTATTGAATCATTATTCCATGGCGTCTAATTTTCAGTATAATTAATACATTTTGCCTAATTTACAACACAGTACATTATGTAGTGTTAAAAAAATCTCAATATATCGATTTATCGTATCACCCAACGTTGAAAGAAGCTTTGTTTGGCGAATGGAGTGATCCGGTCAGTCACTCAAGTATGTGACGTCACTAGTAAGCTGGCGTCACAGTTATTATGACATATCACGCCGTCATGAAAACTGGAAAGTCGGTCATGAACTTTACGTGTTTATGTATTGCATAATAATTTAATAAACATTATGTTGCATATTTTGAAACTAATTTTAACTTGGAGCTGTTGTTACCATATGCAACACCAGCCACACTCCCACCCATCCACCCACCTCCATTCAAATTAATTTCAAAATATTCAACAGCTTTCATGTATAGTAACATTGAAATCGGAATACTGGTAATTCTGGTGGTTTCAAAGTGTTAACATCAACCCCAACACAAGCACAAATTGGACGGAGCTTAGCTATAAAGGGACTGGACATAGACAGAAATGAATTCAATGATATATCGATATACCGTACATTAACATCGCAATATATCAGTCTATCGTATGTTGGAAGAAATAATGTTGGGTGGTGTGACTGTTGTCAGGACGCATGGCACCATTGGCAGGTGCGTGCATGGAAAGCAGTTTCAGCTTGTGAATATTTGCCCTCATCCCGTAAGGGGCAGAGGGTATTGTGATTGGGCTTGAGCGTCTCTCCGGCGCGTATCTGCAGTTCAGTCAGTCAGACTTCCGGCACCTGTAGATACAGATCGCATTTGCATCATAATTTTAACACAACGAGGGAACTTGCCATGCAAGAGGATTTACATATGTTGGCGTGACCCGGATGAAAAAATCCGGATCCGGATCCGATCAAATCCTGATTCTATGGATATCTCAGAATCTTCTTGTCCGACTTTGTTCAAATGTTAACACAAAGAATAGCGTAACCATATACTAGGATTCCATAATTTTGGACGTAATCCTAAGAAATCTGAAAAATGTATACAATATGTCAAAAAGGTGAGGGCGAGGGTATATAATCTCTGGTTGCTCTTGTTTTGAAATATTTTTGGCTTACAATTTATTAACATGTATGGAAATCAGTCTTCCAAAATTCATCATTATTGCATAAAATAATTATGTTAAATTTTGTTTTGAACTTCTCCGTAACACTGGTTAATACGGCGCACAATCATTTGATTCTTAACAGTGATTTAATTATATCGGAATGCGTTCGTAATTGTTTAAAATGTAGAAACTATGTTAATTGTATTTTTATTTTATTTTATTCTCTATATCTGAATTGCCTTTGTTCAAACTGTGCAATATCTCCACGTTGGCGTAATAATGTTATATTTTAAGCACATGCAATATGACATGTGCCAATAATTAGTATGGTCAATGTTTAGGGTGTCTGCCATTTGTATCCGAATCAATAACCAAATTCAGTCAAGAAAATCAAAATATTTCCTTATCTAATGCACATTTGCAGGCCAAAAGAATGATATCTTTGAAAATTTACCACTGGAATGGCTGGCTCGATTACCATATTACCATATTCAACAAGTTTATGTGTCTGTTTTGAAATATAGTTTAACTTATTTATTAGCTTCCTGTACCTGCGCCTGTGACGGCTGTTACTCCTCTTATCAGTATTTACTATACGTTAGCATAGATACCCCAACTTTGAGTTTGCAATAGCCCAGTAACGCTTTCATGGCGAGGACGGCCAAAACCGGCCTCGCAGTGGTCTTGAGGAATGTCCATTTTCAGGCCAAGCGAAGACCATTTTTGATAATTTACCGCCGGAATGACTGTCTCGATGACTGAGTCCGTTATAGCCCGAAATAGTCTTCTCTTGGCCCTCAAATGACCACTCAATAAGCAAATAATTTGATTATATTGACAAAATGTTGATTTTAAAGCGCTAATGTGTCCGCCTTAGGCATGATTACATGTCATTTGGGGAGGTCGGTTGCTGGGTTCGCGTTACTGTCATCGCGAAATGCGAATATATATTTTGTACCGCCCATGAATTAGTGTGTGCCTTAATATAGTGGCATCGTTATAAGTATAAGTTATACGATGTCTTAGTATGAGAAACACAATATTTCAAATCAAAACAAATCGAATAATGTATGGTATTGTATTATGTGTCCTAATCTTTTGCTTCATCTTAAGTCTAAGGTCGTGTTTTCACGAAAGACTAAGGCCGTGTTATCACTGGAGAGTTAATCGGGAATAACGCCAAACCTCAGTGTGGTGTTACGTCGGTTAAATCTCTAGTGAGAAAACTGCCTAAGCCCTTGTTCTCACTTCTCACTAGATACTTAATCTGGAGTAACGCCGTAATGACGCATGCCGTCATTCAGGATTCACTGTCTTTTGAGAATATGGCCTTAATCAGGAATAACTACATACTGATGTACGGCGTTATTCCTGATTAACTCTTTCGTAAGAATACGGCCAAAGACCTGGTTCTCATAAAGCCGCTATTTCGGTAAATACCCAGTATGTCTGCTAACGTTCACATTGGATCGTGAATGCGTCACTCATTTCGGAAACTTTATCCAACAAAATCGGCGTTTTATCTTCCGACATATTGTTATTGTTCCCTTCTTGAACGCAGCCTATTCCTTCAAAATCTGCCAGGTAGCATTACAGTCAGCATTTTCTCGAAGGCCGTGTTCTCACTAGAGACTTAAAGTTCTCGTGTTCCATTAAAAATAGACCCTTTTTCACGAGATATAAGATGCCTGCTGATTTCTGTTGAATTTACCCAGCATATCTAATTGTCAAAATGTCGTGAATACGCCCTGCGTGCATGCTTACGCTTCTAGAGCTCATGAACAAATGACTATTTGCATGTGCAAACAGGTTGGTTTTGTATGAGATATCCTGGCGTATACAGACAATAATCTAAAGGAATTTGGCGTCCAACAGTTACAACAATTATGGAGTCAGGAAACTGCATGCTAGGTAGCGTTGCATGATGGGTAGCATGGCATGCTGGGTAAATTCAACAGAAATCAGCAGGCATCTCATATCGCGTGCAAAAGGGTCTATATGTAATGGAACAGGAGGGATTTAAGGTTCTCGTGTTCCATTAAATGCAAATGTATCCTAGCGACGACGACGGCGAATATATAAACACGACGAGATGCGTTATAGTGCTGATTTAAATTGCGTAATAGCCTATATATGTTGCGACTCAATGACCAATTTGGCCATGAGTAAACGGCGCAGGCCGTTTGTAAACGGTGAAGATCCATATAGCAATTTGTTATTGGTGTCCCCTTTTGCAAACGGCGCATGACTCATGTGCCAATTGGATATCGGCGCGCCCATTTGTAACCAGCGCAGGTCCATGTGCTATTTGATTATCGGAGCGTCAGTTTGTAAGTAGTGCAGGCCCATGCGCCAATTGATTACATTTTAAAAGTTGTATTAAAAGTATGTTGAATTCCGAAATAAGCTGTGTGGCGATTTGGTCAGAACGAACGGCGCAAAATGGTGCATTTAAACGGGGTTCCGGGATCAACTGTATTAGAAAATGTGTCAAAATATCAGTTTATAAATATGTTATATAGAATCTCAAACTGGGTGCCATTTCATAGGCCTATCACGAGTATCGTCGAAAAGTATCACATGGCACATGCCAAAGGTCGGGCGATGTGATAATTTTCGATTCGGTTGATAACAGTGGTGTGAAATAGGACCGGACCCCGTTTCAGATTCTCTATTTATATTCTTTATGATGTAACGTCTATGGATCATGTTGCTGGCTATTTTGAAACTAACTTGACTCGCGACAGTTTTTACTTCATTGGTTCAAATGTAAACTAAAACGGCCTGCTTAAGGGCCCACATTGGCACCAGAATGCTTGGAAATAAAATTGTTAAAATTGTATACGGTCAGGGTACGTATTTCTAACAGGGTTCTATTTCTAACAAATTCGCCGTCTTTCACGCTCTCCCATATTTCTATTAGCTAGATCATTCTTAGACAACATTTGAAGATTGTATCAAAATGCAGCGAAAATAAATAACTGAGGAATCCAGTTTCAGCTATGCCCCACTCATTCCTAGGTAATCTCCGCCACGTTTTGCCTGTCTTGGGATCAATTGATTCGATCCCCACACTTGCTGAATCTCAATTTCCAGAAAACTATACGGGTAAGCTGTTGAATATTTTGAAAATTATTTGGCTGGTTTCTATTGCTGCAGTAAAGTAAAGATATGCACTTCGTCAGACTTGACGGACTATTACGCGTTTATGAAGGAAATCGCATCATGCATGACGTAATTGGTTCTGACGCCAGCCTACATGTGATGTATACACCTGTGCAAAAGTTAAGCACCAGCAAAAACAATAGAACGTAGAAACATGATGGTACAACTAGGCTGCCATACTTTTTGTCCCCGCGTTAGCTGACATAATTCCAAGTACGAAATGCACATGCATGCATGACTTCACGCCGCTTGATGTCCGTGCGTGGCGGGAAACAGCACACGTGTTCAGTTATGTAAAAGTCCAGTTTGAGGTGTAGAACATTACATACAGATTTAGGCGACAAGATTAGGAATTTTGTGTTCATGACCGTGGTTTATTTGTACAGAGAGAATTAGCTCTTGATTGTGAACCGCTATTGCAAGACGAAGGTTAAGTGATCGTGTGAAATGGCAAATCATAGGCATGCATACCACTGGTATGTCATGCAGAGAGATTGGCAGACAGCTGAACATTAACCATACTGTAATCAGTCGTTTGATTGCAAAACATGGGCAAACTAACGAGGTGAAGGACAGGCCTAGATCTGGAAGACCGAAGAAGACTACTGCCCGTGATGATCGAGCCCTAGTACGCCTTGTTAGGAGATCTCCATTCACCAACAGCAGAGTGTTCAGCCAGCAATGGGAAACACGCAATAGAGTGTCAATGTCTACCGTCAAAAGGAGACTGTATGCTGCTGGCATGAAAGCTAGGAGACCTGTCAGACGTCCTCTCCTCACTGCACACCACACAGAGGAGCGTCTGAGGTGGTGCAACGAAAGAAGACACTGGAACATGAGATCCTGGAGACGGGTACACTGGTCCGATGAAAGTCGGTTCCTGCTTCATGCCACAGATGGTCGAACTCGTGTATGGAGGTCCAGACGCACGGCGTACGACCAACGTAACATCATGGAAGAAGTTCTATTTGGTGGAGGTTCCGTTATGATATGGGGGTGCATCTCATTTGATTGTAAGCTGGATCTGTTGACTGTACCTGGAACACTAAATGGACGAAGATATCAAGATTCCATACTGGATAGAGTTGTGGTCCCTCATTTTGTAAATCATGCACCTGGAACCCACCCTATATTCATGGATGACAACGCCCGACCACATCGTGCTAGAGCTGTGCATGAATACCCCCGCCAGAATGCCATCGAAACCCTACCATGGCCAGCAAGGAGCCCTGACATGAACCCTATTGAGCATATCTGGGACATTCTGGGAAACATGGTGAGAAGGAGGGATCCTCCTGTGCAGAACCTACAGGAATTAACAGACGCACTCCATCTTGAATGGCAACGAATACCACAATGGCGTATCAGTCAGTTGGTGACCAGCATGAGACGTCGTGTCCAGGCCGTCATCCAGGCACAAGGTGGATATACCCGGTATCAATAATGACAGTCTCAAACTCGTGCACAGATGTTAAACTTCGTTTTCAGACACCATTAATGACAATCTAGCCACGTGTGTCAACTGTAGGGCAATAGTTGTCAGTTGTGTCAACGTAACCATATTCAGGCCTCGTTTTCAAGTTCAAACAAAAACATACAGTGTTTCCCCACCATCATAATCAGCATTCCTCTAGTTGCATTATTACCTCTTGCACTAAGATGGATGGGTACATAAATGTTTATGCTATTGCTTTCTTCATAGCACATGAATATACCCTCGCATGTGCGTAAAAATAGGGTGGTGCTTAACTTTTGCACAGGTGTATAGTTGATTATGACGGCATATGCTTGACTGAGTGACTGAATTCCTCTGTTATGCTACACACCTCGTCATCTGGCTTGCGAAAAACATGTTTTCACTATTTTTTATATAGGGTTAGCCTACATACAAATGTCCCTAGCTGATAAAGGCCTACATTTTGAGTCACGGATATGACAAACTCGTGGCTAGTGTGCCGTCAATCTTACAATACAGTCCACGTATAAGTTAACTTGTTCCCAAACCAAATCCAGAAATATGTTAGTAGAATTTTGAACACGATGTAAGAAGTGGTCAGTTGAATATCGGGAACATAATGGAACTTTCTCCTTTATCCTTCATTATATGACGTCATGTTCAACTACGTGACGTGTAGAATAACATCATAATGAATGACGGTATTATGAAGTCATGAATGACGTAGTTAAGTACGTCACGAACGCATTGAATATTTGAAGACGGAATATGCGCTGTTATACGAATTGTATATCTTTACTATTTAATACATATTTTGTTGAATATTTTGAAACTAATTTGACTGGGCGCTGTTGCTGCCATAGGCAGGAACAGCACCATTCACCAGGACCTCGCGGTATTGTAAAAATGAATACCCGTTACGGTATCAATTTTAATACCGGTATTATTACGATGGACAAAATAGTAAGGCACCAGTAGTATGATTCCATAGTCAACGTATTTCCCATACATACGAAGTAGGCCTATATCAGCGCTCCTGAAACAGTCGACGCAAATTTCCACAATAAAACCAATAAATTATACAAATCCCAATATTAAAAGCTAAATATTAACGGTCTTCAGTTAAATCATATCCCAAAACGGCTGAAATGCAATCAAATCGTCCGTACAAATGATTTGAATTTGCCACGAAATTACAACTGCTCCGTGTCGAGATCACGAGATACCGGTAACCAATGACAATTTCGTTCCAAATAAACTCGCCTAGTGAAACTGCGAACAACCAAGACTGTTGTTTGACTAATAAATATCATTGCTGCGAGTCAAAGACGTTGTCTATGATGAATGTAAATCTATGTTTAACTCATTTTCCTGGCTACTTTTGTACTTGTATCGATGTATGTGCTAGAATAATAAATAAACTGTCCATGAAAACGTGCCTTATACGACGAAATTGCAATGGGACGAAACCGCCAGGAATCGCACAAATCTCCGCGTAGTGGTACAACCAAGCCATATTATAACACATACTAAATAGACTATAATATGCTGAGAATACATATGCATACGCTCGCTGAGCCTCGTTCTCGTTACAGTAGCTTGTATCGATCGATATCTAACGCGACCCACCAACATAAGAAGTGAATATAGATCGCAGGGGGCGGGGTGGGGGTGGGGCGGGTGGTAGGGCTGAGAAGTGTTTCTCATATTGTCGGTTCCTCTTTATTTGGGCCTTTGGCCGGTCACTACAAAGTTGTAAAATTCCGAGAAATTGCTAACTAACCAGGCTGTAGTAATTGATATAGAATATCACGTAAAATATCCATTTGATATTATGATTTTCTAGAAAACAACTGCCTGAAATTATAAAATATTAGCGCAAGAAAAGATAGGTTTTTAGATAACTTTTACCACCCCCTGTCCTATGAGGTTAATTAAAATACGTGTTATTCTAACAACAATTTGACAGATACGGATAACTGAGAAAATGTTAAAGTGTGATGGTTAAATATCATTTCCCTGTACGAAGAGCAGTAAGTTATCGCGTTTGCCAGATACATTATTGGAATGTAACTAATGGAAAGCAGGCTATCTGCCTAACAAACGGTTATACCAGATTTATGTTATATTTCAATATTTCGGTATCAGCAATATCATACCGGTATGTCTACCGGTATGGCTATGATACCGGTATTCGGTGTAATTTCGGTATATCGTGAAGCCCTACCATTCACATTAGTTACACAATATTCAACAGCTTGTCTGTATAGTTTTTTGGAAATTGAGGTTCAGAGAGTGCAATGATCGATTCGTCCCACCACGGGCGAAGCGTGGGTGGAGCTTAGCGAGAGATGGGCGGGCCATAGCAAAAACTGGAACGGCCCATTGGATTGGAAGACATTGCTCCATTGTGTACGTTTTATTTTGTTTTGGAAGCTATTTATGACCTGTACACTAATATGCTTCTCAAACATTGAAAACCGCCGACCATAATTAAAACTAGTGTGGGTAATATCGCTGGACGCCGTACTGGCATACAGACTTACGCCCAATAGTTAAAATTTCACATAAAAACGTGGAGTTTCTCTTATACGACCCAGTTATTTAGCAATACAATGACGTTGCTTAAGAAAGGTTGGCATGTCACATGCTATAGGAAATGATTATGTGGACAATGTGATGTTAATAGATGGATCCGATCTGCCACTCGAGTATATGACGTCATAATCAATTACGCCAAATTTAGGCTGACGTCACAATATATAGTGACGGATCTAGCTCCGTCATAGACATTGATACATCCGTCAAGTGTACGAATTGTATGCCTCTCATAGGTGTAATATTTAATATTTATTGTGTTGAATATCTTGGAACTAATTTTACTGGGCGCTGTTGCTGCCATGCTGCCATAGGCAGCAACAGAACCCAGACAAGTGAGTTTCAAAATATACAACAGCTTACATGTACCGTTACCTTAAATTTGGGATTCTGTGAATTCAGGAGGCAATTGATAAAAATAGATCCCAACACATGGAAAAAATGGGCGAGCTTTAGGTAGAAGTAGGCGGGGCATAGCTAGAAATTAATCTCTCTATCGGAAAGTGTTTTTAAAGACGTGTTGGGCTGTATGTCTTTGTCCACGGTGCACGCGTTGTATGATAAAACCTGTTTATAACGGTCACATTACTAACCATTTAAACAGGTGATAACTAACTGGTCGTCATATAAAATGTCTTTGCGCGCCACACGATGCTGGTGATGTAACACTTTAATGATTAAATTTGGCCAAGAAAATCTAAATAATTGCTTACTGACTGTCCATTTCCAGGTCAAGAGAAGACAATTTTTTTAAATGTTACCACTTTAATGACTGGCTCTGTTACCGAGCTAGTCATTCCTGTGGTAGATTAAAAAACCGGTACTCTATTGGCCTGCATATGTCTATTCATCAAGACCACCGCATAGGCCGGTTTTGGCCAGCTTGCTCATAAAAAGATTAAGGCGGATGGTTTACGACCACTCGTCTTAAAGAACCAATACCCTTTGGCTACGAAAGCTCGTGTCCGCTATAAATAGGGTTCACTCTATCATATTTGCCTTATCGTGTTGCTATATTTGTAATGCCAGTATTTACAGTTATCATAATACGATTTAATATTATTATAAATTAAATAAAATATATACCACTTACTGCTTCTCATATTTATGATTATTATTATTATTATTATTATCATCATCATCATCATCATTGTCATCATCATCATTCATCGTCGGCGTCACGGTCGACGTCATTCACTCACTCACGTACACACTCACTCACTCACTCGCTCATCCGTCCGTCCGCTCGCCCGCCCGCCTCCACTCACTCACTCACTCACTCACTCACTCACTCACTCACTCACTCACTCACCCACCCACCCACCCACCCACCCACCCACCCACCCACCCACCCACCCACCCACTCACTCACTCACTCACTCACTCACGCACGCACGCACGCACGCACGCACGCACCCACCCACCCACCCACCCACCCACTCACTCACTCACTCACTCACTCACGCACGCACGGACGCACGCACGCACGCACGCACGCACGCACGCACGCACGCACGCACGCACGCACGCACGCACGCACGCACGCACGCACGCACGCACGCACCCACCCACCCACCCACCCACCCACCCACCCTGCGTATCGCAGTAAATGTAGCTCGCGGGGTAGTGTCCGGCTGTTCCAGTATATGATGTCGACTCGCCGTGCCGCAAGTGCACGACGAATGATGACGCTTGTTAGCTTCCAGTCTCGGGGTGACGGCTCCTGTACGATACTGGCCTACGGGTAACAAAGACCAGCTCCTAAGGCCGGTGGAACTCAATTGTTCCGGTGATGCCGTGCGACCATTGTCGCAAAATTGAACACAACGGTCTCATCCCAAGAGTTTGCGTCACCAGTATGCCTGTCCATAGCAATTTCGTGATCTATGGACTTACAAGCTTTGATTTTGGTGACCTAATTAAACTAAGTCTATACAATAATTTTACCCTAACAGACCGTCGAGTATGCTAGATAAAATTATGAGCATACGAAAATACAAGACATAGAGACAGCCGGAAGAACTTTTAAATGTGGGGCTCCTGGAGATACCACACAGACTCGTAGGTCCGCAGAGGTTTCCCCGCAACGGAGACTCCCGTACATGAGACTTAACTAATTAACTTAATATAAACTATTATACCTGTAAGATGAAAGGAAAGAAAATGATCTTTGTAGTGACGAAAAATCATGTGCCTCATGCGGGCACTACTCCTAGTGCTAGTTTGGTTGAGGAGTATTATCCGTGCGTGGGCTGTCGTCGCTGAATCCTTGCGAGAGGCAAGTTCCTCACGCGGGCCTCCGTCATGGGAAGGTGTTGCCATTGCTTAAAGCGGGAGAAGAGTAGTAGGCAAAAAAAATGGGCCCACTCTAATATTTAACCAAAATGCTGAAAAGAAAAGACCATACCTAATGAGATTATGACTATAAGCTTGCGTGCTGTTTTACGTGAAGACGGAATGAACGATTCCCGAAAGATTCCCACGTCACCGTCTTATGTGATTCACAGTATGCTGAATTAGTAGTTGCCACTTTATTTATGCGGTCCTTCTTCTATGCTTATCTAACCTTTAGTTTTTAGTAACAAGACATATTTTAGGCCGCAAATGGTGGATGTCTACCCAGGTGTTAGATACGGCTGTCATTGAGAACGGATGCCCTAAGACATCAATACTGAAGACAGCGCTCATACATGTTACTTAGTAAGATCTCAGAACTGGATAAGAATCCGGACATCTCGCTCCGTAACAACATAAAACGTTACAAGACACTGGTGGGGCTAAGAGAGACGAATACCCACCGTAAATGTCCTTCTCGTGAGGGTGTCGCAGATCTAAATATCATGCCCAGACATTCTTACGGAATTCGGTAGGGATGCACATCTCACCCTTCACCGGGTTCTATGGAACTAACTGTGTAACCTGTCATTAGGTTTAAATACAAGCTGCCCAGATTTGCACCGCAGTGCGGGAGGATTGCTCAGCAAATAAAAGAAAATAAGAATTAAGATATGTTTGCGCGGTGCTTTCCTACAATGGCAGAAGTGCTAACTACTAAATATCCGAGGATACAGAGGGAATGGAATGTATGTGATACCACACCTTGGCCATCACCGCTCGGAAACCCCAACGGTGTCCAAGGGCTGGATCAGCCCATGGTGCGGATATGGGCATCCAAACAATTAAGAAGCCACAAGGCTTAGTGGAACATGAAGAGAGACAATATCTTAGAGATAGGAATCTTCCAGGAGTGTGGGGATAAATTATCGCAACTACCGGGAAAGAGGCGTATACCACAGATTTCCTAACGAAGAAATTGTCTCTAATCATATTAAACCTATCCTATCGAGCTGAATAGAAAAGGTTTTAGTCGGTAGCATGCCGGGATAAACAGAGTTGTAACACTGACAGCGACCTCAGTGAAAAATTGTTGGTGGCGGGAGAAAGTTCTGCATATATAAGTGTTGTTGTATAGTGTTTCCTACGTGCACTGCAGTCCTATATTTTCTACAATTAAACAAAACATATGAAGTGATGGCCACTGGTCATATATATATATAAACTAACCAGAATAATCAATACAGTGTAGAATGATCAGGATTATATATCTTTAGTACAGGTTAACGAAATTACTACAGTGCGGTTAGTGAAAACACCTTACAGAAAATGAGAATAACTACTAACATATACAGAAATTATAACTAGCGATCCTAAGACCGTTACGGTACCTTTTAGTCATCGGGACCGTTTATACGGGTATGATGTAATTAGGAAAAATACATTTAACGAAATAATTAAAACGTTAAGTACAGTTACTTGAATAATCAGTAGCCATTCTTGAATCTGGCTATCGTGTTACTGAAATTGATACGTCACTCTTAGGTTGACGTGAGTTGATGCATTCTCAGGAAGCTGGAAAGTTCTCACAGGCTAGTTCCCGCAAACAGGATTCCCACAAGCAGCTCATGACGGGAGCGGATCGAACTCAGGACTGTAATCACATTATAGAATGTCTAACGAGTAGTCAGCAGGAGATACAATAACATTGCTGCTGTGAAGAAAGTTCCCGTACACCGATGGTACGGATGGAAGTTGATAGCAACCCGATCATAAGCGGGGGTTGTGAGATAAGATGCAGATGAAGATACAAAACTAAGCTTAACGGTGTGGGGTACGGCAGCCTGCTCTGAAGACGTACCAGGCAAGGTTTACTTGCTGCGGTCGAAAGTTTAGAAGAACCTGCACGACATCAGTGCTGGGACGGTTAAATATCCACTTTTTGGCATGGCCGGCAGATCTGGCGAGTCATCCACCAAAGAACATCGCTGCCTCTACATCTGTAGAATCCGATAACGCTAAATCTTCGAGGAGTGACATCTCGTTCCCGCATGGTAGGTGGCTGCGGGAACCTTACTCAAAACCTAATGCCCTATCTCTTCATTTTGTTAACTTTCCAGGCCAAGTATAATAATGAACTAATAATAAAACAGCAGAATTTGGTTTTCGACACGAAAGAAGCCTAATGCTATCTGTTCTTCTCTGGTGTCGAGTTTTGACGGGAAGACGAAGTTTCAGGGCGCGCGTCCTCCTTTTATATTATTTGGTGACGTCATAGGCGGCGGATGACCACACCTGGAAACTTTAACAGGTGAGTCGGTCAGCCCTATATGGAAAGTTTCTCTTTCCTACTCTAGACGTCAATGGATTAATTCTTAACGTATAAAGGGAGTACTTTTAATTATAGGAGGAATGGCTCGTTAACTTTGTCTTAAATTAGCACATTCAACAGCCTCCGATCAACATAAAAACGTGGTACTACTTTTTCTTTGAGGAGCCTCACGTTTTAATTAGGCAGTTTTTCAGATTGGATGCTTAGAAACTTGCCTGTTTTACTTTCAGGCTGGAGCACCCGATAGGGTGTGTGGGGAGCCTGGTGACGTCAGCGGCTTTTATCCCGACTCACTTTCGCCACTCCTCCATCGCACTGTGGTAGTCGCGTCTTTGGGTGGCTCTTGTGTTTAAAGCGTTTGATCCACTTTACTGGAAATAGCAGTAAATGTCACGTGGCTCCTAAAAGCACGTGGTTGATCGGAAACATATGTGCTGTTATGGTAATTGCCAAAATACTGTTGCTGAGGTGTAGTCTGTTGTAGATGCGAGATATGGAAATATATATATGTTATATCATGAATCTTTATAATATAATGTCCATTATTTGCGCGAGTTCTTAAACATGCGTCTTGGTACATGTCAGTAATAGGTAGTTCTCAGCCTGTGAGGATTATGGACTGGAACGCAGGGAAGAGAGTTTTTGAAATTCGCCTTGCAATTATACTGTTAGATTTGTGATGCCGCTTTACTGGCTCGTGCGCTAATGATGTGTAGCATGGTAGAGCAGTTGTGTTCTTAATCAAAAATATAACAGTAAGGTTGTAAGTAATTTGATGTGTGGTTTAAACAGATCTATTCAGGCGGTAGATCAATGTTACTGATCCCGCCAAGATAGCTGCGTTTTCCGAATGGGAGGGCTGCCAAGCATTCTCCTCAATGGGTAGAACTAGCTCTGTCCCAGCCTAGACCAGACCCACTAATACCACTTAATAATGGTTAAATTACAGTACAACTCGGAGGTGGGTGCCACAGTATTACAATTTACAATGCCGTCGTTTGTAGATTGTGATTACAGTCAACCTGAGTGTCTATGTTTCTGACATGTTGGCGATTTGAATCTGATATGCGTGGCTGGTTATCTGTAGATGATACTTGCGCTGTGGTGAAGGTGACGTTTGTATGGGCGCCAGGTGCGGGAGGTGGGGGGGGGGGAGTAGAGGCGGCATGATTGTCAACTTTATCGAACCTTGAGAGTATTTCACTCTGTAATGGCCGAGCCCGTGGGCGGGACAGGGTTACTTTAGAGCGCAGATGACCTGTCGGATGCTGTCGTAACTTTGATCAATCCATTATCGAATTCAAATTTTCGGTGGTAAAATCCACCTCGGGACTGATGACAATGCGGGCATCTTGCTCTCTTAATAATATTGACTGTTATCATGTGTAGATGAAGTATGTAGATTTTGGCTGTTTCCATATGACGTCGGGGAAAATGGAGGTCGAGGAGCATTGGATAGACGTTCCTCCCATGACGCATACTGTAGATGGCTGTAGTGTATTCCTTATATCCATATGATCAGTTCTCCCGTAACTGGATAAGAAGGTGTGTGCGGGAGATTTGTCAGCTGTTGTCTGTTGATGATAATGTTGTTGTCAGGATGTCCGGGCTGCTGTATGATGCCAATGTTATAAGCGAAGTGGGCGTATTCCAGCTGTCCACGCTGGTGAACACCAAGTCTGTTGTTATTGCGGGAGGTGGGGGTTGCGGGAGATAATATTCCTCCTGTAGCTTTTGCGGGTGACCTGTTGCGAGAATTTTGGCGTCTCTATCGGGAATTAATTAATACAGGTAGGTGCTGCTAAATGGTGTTGTTGCCGATGTTGAATTGCTGTGTTATGATGAGTATAACCGAGTAGATATGTGACGAACGTGCAATGACGAATTGACGCATCCATCCTTGAGGGCAGGTGTGCTTTGTATGTGATGACATTCTGCCTGTGGTGACTGCTCACGGGGCGTATGGTAGGCCAAATGGATTGGGTGGTCTTTGGATAGAGGGATGTGGTCATCTCCCATTACACGACGGTTGGTGTCCTGTCATAATTTTTAGACACCGGGAAAATTCGAGCCGAGAGTCTGCTGAACAGGCTGCTTCCCTGACCACCGCGGTGGAGGGGGGGGGGAGGGCTAATGCTGGTTGGTGCGGTGCCGGATGCCACCTCCTCTGTAGCAGCAGTCTCTCTCATATCTGAAGATTGACGGTCAACAGACGACAAGTGGAGTGTGAAATGGACTGGGCCGGTGATGTCCAAACTTGATGTATAGATGAGGGACGCCAGTTGGATTTGGGGTGGTGCTGCGCTGTTGGATAGGAGTCTCGCTTGGAGGGGGATTGGTCTGGTGATTTGGGGGCGTGGTCGGGTACACCTTGTTGTACAGTTCTGCGGTCTTAGACATGCCAAGGCTTCATCCAGCCTCTTCACTTCCATGCTATTCACCATGTGTTCCACCCCACGGGAAGCATGGCTTGGGTCAGCCTCAGCATTTGCGTGTGGCAACTCTATGATGGGGAGAATAGCATGAAGTGGGTGGGAACGGGACGAGATCGGGGGAACAACTTTTCCTCCGGTCCCTTGTACAAAACAAACACAAAGTTCTTCAGATACGACTTCCCAGATCGAGTAGACCTGCGCTGAGGAGGGAGAGGGCGAGTACATATCTCGTCATCGTCGTCATCGTTAGCCGCTTGTTCACCCGTGTTCTGGCTTGGTAGAAGTGGGGCTGATCTGGCACCGCGGTGCTATGCGCTAACCGTGGGAATACTAATTTCCCTACAAATATCTGTCTGGGTACCAGTGTCACCAGAAATTCCCAGTCCGAGCTCTAGTGCTGGGTCATCACTGACACATGGTTTGAGTCGATCGAAGTGAATGGCTGAGGTCAGGCCATCCGAAGCACGGATACGGTAGGTCACATCTGACATCTTACCTACTACCACATAGGGGCCTTTCCACTGGTAACTCAGTTTACTTGGCACGTTTTCAGATCGTCGTGAATCGTGTACCCAAACCATCCTTCCTGCTTCATACGGATCTCCATGCATCCTCCGGTCGTGCCATGTCTTTTGCCCCCGGTGTGCAGTGGATAATCTTTCTCTCACTAACTCATGGGCATTGTTCTATCCTTTGCCGCAAGAGTGAAACATAGCGAGATGGTGAATTTTTCTCTCCTGGTATCCGTGGCATGGCCAGATCCAGGGGTAAGGCTAATTCATGGCCTAACATTAACCGAGCAGGGGTATAACCCGTGGTGGAATGTACTGAAGTGTGGTAAGCCATGAGTACATACGGGAGCCATAGGTCCCAATCTCTACTATCAAGGCGTCTTTGCTTTGTAAGCATCGCCGCGAGAGTTCTGTTGAATCTCTCTACCATCCCATCACTCCGGGGATGGTATGGAGTCGTCCTTGTTTTGACAATATGGAACAATTTGCGGAGCTCTGATATAAGCTGGCTCTCAAAATTACTTCCTCGATTGGAGTGCAACTCATAGGGCCTTCCAAAACGGCAGAACACATTGCTTGTCAAGACCTCCGCTACGGTGGATGCCTCTTGGTCCGGCAAAGCAAATGCTTCTACCCACTTCGTAAAGTAATCTTGTAATACGAGCATGTACTTATTTCCGTCCTCCATCATATTCAAGGGTCCGAGCACGTCGATAGCCACTCACTCCCACGGTGCACCAACAACAACAATCTTAATTTGAGATGGTGCGATATGGTGTTGGCCAACAGCACGTCTTTGGCATAGGATACATTTGGCAACCCATGCCTTGACACTATCGCAAATCCCGATCCAGTGGAATCTCAATTTGATACGGGCAACAGTCCTTTTCATGGCCAGATGCCCGGCGTTATCATGCAGTTGTTTTAATATAAGATCACGATAACTTGCCGGGACTACCAGATGGTCATTAATGTACAGAACGTTATTTATTAATCGACATTCTTCGAACCATTGTTAATACAATTTGCCATGGTGGAAAGTGGTGTTACCGATTCCTTGGGAGGACATACCCCCTCATGGATCTACGCGTATGTATTTCGTGTCTGTACGTCTGTTGTTTGGTGGTGTGCGATTTTCTCCGGATTCCACTCTGCGCACCTCAATTCGGGAAACTCCGGAGATGGCTGTGTTGACTGTGTCACGGTGGCGGCCTCTTCGTATTCAGTCTCCACGCTAATTCTACTGAGGTCGTCGGCATTCCCATGCAATTTGCCGGGACGGTGAACAATGTTGAATGCAATGCCTGTAGGGATTCCTGCCATCTCGCTACCTGGCCCTCAGGATTTTTCAGGTTCCTGAGCCAGCGTAGTGAGGCATGGTCTGTACTGAGTGTAAAAGGGTGCTCGTACAGAAAGTGGTTATAATACTTGACGAAGTGTAATGCCACTAGCAGTTCTCGCTTGGTAGATATAACCGTGACCATAGCGTAAACTGATTTGTCAGTGTCTAAGATGAAATCAAGGTTTGGATTAGGATGAGCAAGAATCGGGGCAGTTGTCAAGAGTTCATTCAACGCCCTGAAGGAGCCTTCACACTCACTCGTCCACTCGAATGGTCGATCTTTTTCGGTGATCTTGTAAAGGGGTGACGCAATCTCGCTGAAATGTCGGATGTAACGGCGATAGTACTGGCATAGGCCAAGAAAACTTCGTATCTCCGTAACTGAATAGGGCTGTGGCAACTCTGCTACTGCCTTTGTTTTTAACAGCTTAGTAGCCACTCCATCACCGGATACGACGTGTCCCAGGAACTCGATGCTCTGTCTAAAAAGATGACATTTCTTAGGTTTGAGTTTTAAATTGGCCGTGTGGAATCGTGAAAGCACGGTTTCCAAGTTGATTAAGGGGTCCGAAGACTATCACGTCATCGATGTAACAGAGGCAGATTTCCCATTGCAGGGTGGTTACTACCTGCTCAATGAGTCATTCAAAAGTTCCGGGAGCGTTGCACAACCTGTAGGGCATCTTGCAGAATTGGAAAGGACGATCCCTACAAACGAATGCGGTCTTTTCCATGTCAGCTTCATCCATGGCTACTTGCCAGTATTTGCTAGCTAATCAAGGGTACAACACCACTTGGCTCTGGACAAGGAATCCAAGGCCTGATCTATCCGAGGTAACGGAAGTCTATACAAAACTGCGAGGGTCCATTCTTTTTGCCTGCTAGTACTATTGGGCTAGCCCATGGAGATGCTGAGGGTTTAATAATACCAGTCCGCAACATGTCGTTCACTTGTTGGCGTGCTTCCGCTTCCTTATGAATGGGAAGACGTCGTAGTGGTTGACGTACGGGGCAATGATTGCCTGTGTCGATGGCGTGTCATACAAGATGTTTCTCTCCAAGATCCATGTCTCCGGAGGAAAAACTATCGTGATATTTGTGCATTAATTTCCGAATTTCATGTTTCTGTGATTGCTGTAAGCCAACTGTGGCACGTAGCTATAACTCATGCAAAAGTTCGGATAAATCATCAGTCATATGCGGTGGTCTGTCAGCATGTGTGGTTGATTCCAATGAGATTATGTTCACCAAATGGCCACAGCGTATGCCTGGTTCCAGAGTGATGGGATCTGCCGTACCATTGAACAGTCTAAAACGTATATTTTCCTTATTAGTAGTGTCTACTATCATGCGGGGGACGTGCGCATTGTGAGGCGATCATATAATCAGGATCGGGTTCCACCATGGTGATGTGTGTGTTTCTTCTTAACTGTGGTGCAGTGGCCCATAAGAGTTGTTCCTGTCCAGGCTCAACTGTGGTTGTACTGGGCAATATTACACCAAGGAGGGCTTTCTGGCCATACCATGCATTGTAACACTAACAATTGGGCAACGTTGTGAATAGAGGCGATGACAACTCGCTGTATGAATTGCATCCCCTCTATTTGGATGACTACAGTGACTACACCGGCTACGGGCACATCAGCTCCCGTAATCGTCTGTAGGTAACTGTTTGTAGGTTTAAGCGGAGGCTTTTTATGAGGTGGGATGTTCTCATATAAGCGCTTGTTAAATACCGTGATTGAAGCACCAGTATCGACGGTGGCACTGGTGGAAATGCCACTAAGCAGACAGGCACACTTGTATATTACTGTGCGGTGTACCTGTGGAAGAGTGTCCAATAACGCCGTCTGCGACCATGGTGTCAGAGCGGAATCACTCTGTATGTACTCTGACTGTTTCCGAATTGCTTCTTATAATGTGGTGGATGGCTGAGTGAGGAAAGGGCCAGTTCCTCGTCGTCGCTGCTGTGAGGGCGGCGGTGAATGCGGAGGTCGGGGTAGTAATGATGATGGAGATGTTGCTATTTCAGGATATGCTGTATTAGTGTAGACAGCGGTGCATACAGGATGACGGATAAGTTCCACCTGTGCAAGCCATTTCTTGCAAAGCTTCATTGGATGTTTCGGCGACGCACAGAAGAAACAGTGATGCTGCCAGGGACGTGTTTTCCCCATCTACGTAGGCGCATGCGAATCCATGAGGCAGAGTGAATCGTTTCTCCGGAGTCGCTGCTGTCCGTGGATGCTGGAGATGATGTTGGGTGACGCGGTGTTTTGCATACCACCAAAGGGCACCGAGAATTCAGTGTCTTGTTGGCGGGACGTGGTGCTTGCAAAAACGTTGTGCCTCGTGCGGGCCTCCGTCACAGGAAGGTGTCGCCACTGCTTAAAGTGGGAGAAGAGTAGTAGACAAAAAAATGGGCCCACTCTAATATTTAACCAAAATGCTGAAAAGAAAAGACCATACCTAATGAGATTATGACTATAAGGTTGCATGCCGTTTTAGACAGGAAAGAAGGCTTGTTATGTGCGGAGAAAGAGAGGGATGGCAATTCTGCGGATCGGGGAGGCAACGTGGGCATTGACATATGTGAAGCCATGCATTTGGGTGTAGGTGTAATAGCTGATTTTGGTGGGTGTTCATTGGCCACTGAACGTTGTAGTACACAGGCCGCAGTTGAGCCGGGAAGCCAATACGGGTACTGAGGTGGCTCTTGATATTTTGGTGCCCTTAAGTGTTGGATTGCTTCTCTGGTTGCGTTGTGCTGCGGTCAGGGGCAGGCGTTGTTGAAGGAGGTCAGTTAGGACACCGGCCCCTCCAATGGTCTGGCTGACAGCATCTGTAACAGGTGTTTGGTGGTGGTGAGATTTGTTCTGAGTGTTGTGACTAAATTAGTTAGTGTGGAGATCTGCTTATTGATCTCATCTATACGGTCCTTCATGATGCCGTTGTTATTGTTGCACTGGTTCCCGTGCCCGGGTGCCCCATTGTAGCTTCCTTGATGGGCATGCCCCCTTCCTCCAGGAACTTGATTCTGATTGGAATTCTGTACAGCAGGTTGTGGTGATGTTTGTGCGGTTGTTGTTGATGATCTGGGTGGATCACTGGTGGGCGTGGCGATAGCTGCACCCTCTATCTCGTTGATAGGGTGGAGTTGGCGTCGGTTACTCTTTTCCCGCTCCAAAAAGTTTTCTATATGGACTGCAGTTGCTGTTAAATGGGCCAAACTACCGTGGTCACCAAGAAATAATTTTTCTTTCAGGGCGGGTTCACCGCTCAATGCATCGATGAAAGTGTCAAGATGCAGATGGATTACGCCTTCCGTGTTGGTGCTCGGATATGTGCGGGTGACTAGTCTCCAGATTCGAATAGCCAATTCTGGGAGAGTGTCCCCCGTGCACCATCAGAGATTTTTTAGTTGAAGATGACTTGTTTCTCCGAGAGCTGTGTCGCCAAATCGCTCCGTCAATGCCCGTTCCAATTTGGTGTAGGTGGGTGTGTAGTCAGTCCCAAGATCCGCAAGAACTTGAAGGCCTTTTCTGGAAAGCTTTGCAGTGAGATATTCACCCATTTGCTGATCGTTCCAGTGGTTATTATCTCGACCTGTATTTTATAGTTGGTCCAGTCATTTCCCCCACTAAATTCGGGATGGAGAATGACTCGGTCAAGACCACGGGAAGAATGAAGTGGTTGAAATCCTGGTGGTGGGGGTATCTGTGAGACTGGCGAGTATTGTGAGGCTGGTCGTTGTGCAGGTGGTGGTGGTGGTGGTGTTGGTGTTTCCCGTCGATGCCGATACCGAGGAGCGAGAACAGGCATACTCCAATTTAGTTAATCGTGCCCAGTCGTAGAACCATAGACTGGCATGGGTCTATGGACGGGAGGCGGAATATTGTGAAGATTATGCGGATATTCTTCCCGAGGTGAGGACTGATATTCCTCATATGGCGGTGGTGCAGTCAGCTGAGGGTTGTGATGTGTAGCGTGACTGAAGTACCGGCAAAAAGGTGGTGCCAATTCCTCCCGATAAAGGTGCGGTGTTCTTCTTGAGCATAGCGTTGTGCTAGAAGGGGGGTGGTGCAGGAGGTTGTCTGTGATATGGATTGTCATCCGGCCATATGGCCTCCGTAGATGACACGGGTGAATGATAGTAGTCTGAAGGATTATTTACATGCCCGTAATCGGGTCTTTGTCGGGGGCGTCCACGATTCGGCCCTGATGATGGTGGTCTGTGGAGGACATCCGATATAGTTCTAAACTCTGTTCCCGCCTGTGAGGCATCCCGAAAGGTGCCGTCACTGACAGGCAAAAACAGGTCATATTGCGGTGAAATGAGGCAGAGTGAATCGTTTCTCCGGAGTCGCTGCTGTCCGTGGATGCTGGAGATGATGTTGGGTGACGCGGTGTTTTGCATACCACCAAAGGGCACCGAGAATTCAGTGTCTTGTTGGCGGGACGTGGTGCTTGCAAAAACGTTGTGCCTCGTGCGGGCCTCCGTCACAGGAAGGTGTCGCCACTGCTTAAAGTGGGAGAAGAGTAGTAGACAAAAAAAATGGGCCCACTCTAATATTTAACCTTTCCTACATCCCCTTCCGTGGTTATCTACCATGGTAGATAATGTAAAAATAATAGAGTTTGATGGGTGATAATAGTAGAGAGTAATGTAAAAGAATAGAGTTTAAGA
Organism: Chaetoderma sp. LZ-2023a; assembly: GCA_034401795.1. Taxonomy (NCBI): domain Eukaryota; kingdom Metazoa; phylum Mollusca; class Caudofoveata; order Chaetodermatida; family Chaetodermatidae; genus Chaetoderma; species Chaetoderma sp. LZ-2023a. The sequence goes on along the minus strand of CM067365.1, from coordinate 18,755,197 downwards.
GGTGGTCTGTTAACGGAGGTCGTAGGAGGATGATGATGAGGAGGAGTTTGAGGATGAATGCAATGCCGGCCGGCCTTCGCCTGGCGCTGTTTTCTGTGTGTATTTAAGCAGAGCGCACCTGTCTAGATCGCTGTCGCTATTTGTGCTTTTATAAAGAAACGTATAGAGATTTTAAGAGAATAATTTTTTAAATACATTTTATATTAACGAGGAGTAAATTGCATTAAAGACATAACAAAATGGCAGATAATTTAAGCGCCGATATTAAAGAATGTGAAGATGCTGTTAATGTGATTTTGCAGCAGATGTGTGATGCTGATGCGGCAAGATTAAACATGGATCTATCCAATTCACCTGATGAAGATGTGGACAACCTTTTAGATCTGGGTTCTATGTTGTATGAACCCAACTTTTCAATTCCGCACGTATATGATGAACATAGTGACGCTGCATTACGCAAAGTCATTCCTGAACTGTCTGATACCGATGCTGATTTTTTCAATCATTTGGACGATTTATACGATTATGATGTAATCATACCTACGCAACCTGCATCTATTGATGATCAAACCATACATACTTTAACTGAACAATCTATTCCTGATCTGAGTACCATACCATCATCATTTGTTAATTATCCTCATAATGAATGTGACGTAATTGATTCTAATTATTCGACCGATGTACGTGATGGACACGATCTAAATTTAATTGACGTAGTGCCTTTCGCTAATGACCTATCTCAGGATTTAGTATGTCTTCTTAATGATTATGATGTAAATTTATTCGATGATGCATCCCTTCTTGACTTTCTTGTGGCTTCAGCTAATGACCTATCTCAGAATTTAGCATGCCTTCCTAATGATTCTGACCTAAATTTATTTGATAACATGCCAGTTCCTGTACGTATTGAGCCTTCTACTAATGACATATCACCAGATTTATCATGCCTTCCTAATGATTCCGACCTAAATTTATTTGATGCGGTGCCAGTTCCAGACTGTATTGTGCCTTCTGCTAATGACATATCGCTGGATTTATCATGTCTTCCTATTGATACCGACCTAAATTTACGTGATGATGTGTCGGTCTGTATCGAGCCTACGGTTAATGACTTATCTCTGGATATAGCATACCTTCCTTATGATTCCGCTTATCGCATCGATGATCCTACTCATCAATTTCTTATTGACACGTGTGCAAATCATTCGACAGATGAAATTAGTCTCATCACTGATGAAATCAGTTGATGTATATCAGAAAATATAGTGCTTACAGATGATCTACTTAATCATTATTTGCAATGCGTTCACCGCGAGCACGCACAAATCGGAGGGTCGGTAGTTGATTATACTGACTATATCTGTGGAGACTGTTGGCAAATACCACAGTAAAAAGTTTCATCTCGAAGGTACTGAATATAATGTATCTTTTAAAAGTTATCCTATAGCCGATACACCACTCATTCTGGGTTCGTGCCATGCGTCTTTCAATCTTTGCTCGATACGTATAGCGAATATAGTAATGTTCAACCGAATGATCACGTGAGAATCGAGTTGATTCACTCTTCTTTGGAAATGCTGATAGCGATGGATTTTAGGCTATGGAATGAAATTACGCCTGACATAATTTTAGAATCAGTGGAAAAGCCATTCAGTCAAATACTGATTGTAGGTTATCAGAGGGTATTGAATTTCACTAGACATTTAAATTTATTAAATTTACATTCATCTGATTTAGATGCGTACATGCGTATAAAAAATGTATTATACCCGTATGCGTCGAATATCCATTCTGTTTCGCGGCACAAATATTTTTAGGAATAAAATTTATTGAGAAAATGAACAAATTAATCTCTGCAAAAGAATGGAATAATTGGATACGTAATAAAACATATTTGACGCGTATTGCGCATGAATATCATACAGCTTGTTGTATTCCTGAACGCGAAATTAATAGTACTGATTGGAACAAATTTCAGGAACATTTTCGCAATCAATTTTCTATTCAAGTCTACTCAGAGTCAACGCATGAACGCCTATTGGGTTGCGCTTCCCCGAGTTTACCACGCATAAATCTTATGCATTCAGAATGTGATAATCATATATCCTTAATCACGTCTATGGCTGCATTTCTTATGGTACATAATTACTGTACGCCGTATAATGCGTCATACTCTAATGATCACTCATACTCTGCGCGCTGTCGTAGTTGTCAGACACTTTATTCTGATAAAGGATCTTGTACTTCTACAGACGCTACTAATGTGTACTGATTGTCATCGTAAGTTTTATAACCGTCAACGTATGGCGAACCACCTCTCTAATGGGACCTGTGAAATGGTTACGGCTTGCCCCCACTGTTTCAGTCGCATACGTAATGATGACGATGAACACATATGCGGTATGACAAAATGTCACGCGTGTAAAGAAAAGTATGATATTACTGAAAATCATATGTGTTATCATAAAGTAATTGAAGAACCTATTAGGTCATTATCCCACGCACGCTCTATGCGTACGAATGCCGACAATTCTAGTTACGAATGTTTTCAAAAATACATCATTTACGATACAGAAACATATTTATCGCCTATCGACAGTAGCAATACTAATATTCTAGCTGAGCATAAAGTCAATCTCGTGGTTGCCAACATATGTTGTGATGCGTGCCTCGAGCAACCGCTCGAAGACGATTGCTCTACATGTCATCGAGGCACGAATTATGTATATGTTCGCTTTCATGGGTTAGACGCAGTGGATCAGTTCATTAGATAGCTGACACGTGCTAAGGCTGTGAGTGTCGGTAAAAAAATCGACAGAAAATATGTTTTCTCTGACTACTTGGTGATCACACACAACGCTCGTGCCTATGATTCGCTTTTACTCCTTCAATACATTTGCAAAACCACTAATACGCATCATAAACCTACACATATTATCATGCGCGGTCGTTCAGTTCTCTCATTTGACGTAGGTACTATTCGGTTTATCGATTCCATTAACTTTTTTCCCCTTTCATTACGTAAGGTGGGCGATGCTTTTAATCTTTCTGTTCGAAAGGGGACATTTCCCCATCAGCTCAATACGCCTCAATATTGGGGTAAGGTAATACCATTTCCCGAGAGGGAGATATTCTGTCCACAATGCGAATGAATTAATCGAATTTGACTGATGGTCCAACGAGCAGATATCTAGACATGAGCGCTACGATGTCGATAAAGATCTCATCGAATATTGTAAGGATGACGTAACCGTATTACGTTTAGCCATGTCTAGATTTATGACTTTATTTTCTGAATCGATGGATGGTCAAACCCCATTTGTAACAGGGATAACGCTAGCTGGAGCATGTAATGCGCCTATCGCGCTTTATGGCTTCGACCTGAGAGCGTACAGACTATACCCGATTTCTCACTAAGAGCAAAACGTGCTTATAGTGTTTTGGGTGTAGAATGGATGGAAAGGGTCAGTCAATGCGAGGGTCGGCAAATCGCGCATGCGCTAAATGGCGGTGAACAGAAAATATGCGGACATTATGTGGATGGAATTGATGTATCTGAAAATATTCTTTACGAGTTCTTAGGTTGTAAATTCCACGGACATGAGTCTGCTTGTTGCGGTGATAAGCGTGATATGACCTATACACCATATGGCGATCAGACATATGAAGAAGCATATTCCGCGCTTCAATGTCGCATTTCTTTATTTGAATCGCATGGATATACGGTGAGAATTATGTGGGAATGCGACTTTAAGAAACAAGTCGCTGTTTTCTCCAAGCTAAATGATTTTATCACCGAATTGGACTTAGCACACCCAATATCACCGTGTGATGCGCTATTCGGTGGTCGTACATCCACGATTCGTTTATTTATGGAAGCAGATGAGCATACCACACTCGAATATTTAGACTGTGTTTCCATGTATCCTTCAGTGATGAAACAATGTTGTTTTCCAGAAGGGTCATATACGGTTCTAAGAGGCGATGACTTGAGTGATAAGACGGTGTATGACTTCTTTGGTCTTATTAAATGCAAAGTCCTTCCACCTCATGATTTATACTTTCCCGTGCTACCTGCTCGAATAAATTCATGCCTCATGTTTGTACTATGCGACCAATGCGCAAAAAATTACCAATCTTCTGTACGCGAACATACGGAAGAACAGCGCAGATTATGCGGAACATGGACTACTCCAGAGTTACAGTTAGCTATACGCAATGGTTATGTAATTACAAAAATGTATGAAGTATGGCATTATCATGCATCATCGCAATATGAGCCGCATGGCGACGATGGGTTATTTTCAGAATACATTAACCGTTTTCTGAAAATTAAACAAGAAAGTAGCGGTTATCCTGATTGTGTCGGTAGTGAGAGTGAAAAGGCGAATTATGTGGCTGACTATTATAAACATGAAGGAATACAACTCGACCCTGCCAAAATATCGTATAACCCGGTTTTGCGCTTTGTCGCTAAATCCTGTTTGAATATTTTGTGGGGACGATTTTCTCTCTGTGATCATAAAAAGAATAGCATGATATCAACACATATAGGTCTACTCTCCCTTCTGAATGATAAAAGTAAAACTGTAGGCTCCATTACATTCCTGAATGATAGTCTTCTAATGGCCTCTTATTCGGTCAATGACAAGTACGTTCAGTCACCATTAAATACCAACTGTATTCTTGCATCTTTCGTGACAGCCTATGGCCGAATAAAACTGTACGAAGTCTTGTCCTTACTCGGACTTCGCATAGCCTATCACGATACGGATTCGGTGGTATGTAGTACACGTGAAGGTGAGCCGACCATTCAAGAACGAAGTGGGTATCTAGGTTCTTGGACGAGTGAAATCCCCTCCGATTACGAATTAACAAGTGTTTGCACACTCGGTCAAAAAAACTACAGTTATGAAACGAAGCGTCGAGGCGATCCATCGATCGTTAAACAGGTGATGAAGGTTAAAGGTTTAACGCTCGGTACCCAACAATCAAAACAAGTTAATTTTGATAAAATGAAAAAATCCATTGATCAAATTATAAACGATGGTGGAATTATGGATAGTAATAGCGTACTATTAAGCTATCCATCAAAGATCATGCACACCCGATCATTTTAGAATTCTTTCAGTAAATAGCAGTAAGATTTTCAGACCCATCTTTAAAAAAACTTATTTTGAAACTGGGAGATTTATCATCAGTACCATACGGTTACACTAGTGTAATATAAATAGCAACAGTGCACTTTTTTCAGTCAGTACGTAAACAATGTCGGTGTCATCCATGTCCGCCGAAGCCGCACTAGCTGCTCGCGCTATGATAACAAATATTGCTAGTATGTGTAACGATGATAAGGATAAGATGAGTACGTTGATTATGAGGAGCATGCGGTTCGATTTAAGAGATGACAAAATTAATGCCGGAAGAATTATGCTCATGTCTGAAATTAGCAAGGGTGTATTAACTGAATATCGGATAGACATGGTGCATTGGGTTCGCGTATTATTGCTGCGAAGCTACATTAATCGATGTCTTTCTCATTCATAACTTATGCTTAGTTATCGCACGCATTACAACCCTTATATTACCGCAAAAATATTATGACTGAAAGTTGTTGTCATCCACCATGAACTTACAGTCAGTTAGTTTTCAAAATATGTTGTACATCCAGCGATAATACATGTCGACTTTAGTGTATCGAGTCTCTCAGCCGTGTAATGGTTAAAAGTTGGCCGTGCGTGTTATTGCTCATAAAGTGTGTGATGGTAGAAGACGGTGTCTTGTACCACGTGAATATATATGTACGTTATTGATCAAACAAATGCGCTCCATAAATTCAAATTAAGCGGATCTATGTACGTCATTGTAATGCACACGCTCCTCTGTACGCCATTGTATGCATGGTATTTACGCCAGATGTCATTCAATTCGTGTGCGTTATTGTTACTAATTATATATAAATGCATCAGTTTCACGCTATGATTATTCGTTCTCCACGATGTCGTCTGATCCTTGCTTTAAATATTTAAATCGCTCAGCCTTTTGGTGTGATCTTGGTAATTCGCATAAAGCGTGAACAATATGTTTTAGCGAAAAGTGGTGTATCGATCTACGGCAGTTTCATCCTTACGGTTATCCCATTAAACGCGGTTTATATCTCAGTGTAGCAGCGTTTAATGAGCTGTTACAGATCATACCCGATCTTGAAGACACTGTAAAACGTGCCCGCAAAAAAGAAGGTGTACTATTTACATATTCTTTGGATAATTATGTTCATATTTCTATCTGTGAAGAATTTCTGTGTATTGACATACGCTATTTTTTCTGCTCTGATGCAGAACCATGTGCCACACGTTGCGGATTATACCTGCAAGACAACGAGTGGGAATTATTGAAACAGAACTCGAGTAATTTGCTGGCAGCATTACCTAACTTTTATGCGCCACCCAACGTGAGCGTGACGAGTTGTTTAGCATGATACCTCAGTGCTTTTATGGTGTGAAAAAGCCAGAACATGAATAACATTCCAACCACTAGTGATTCCGCAGATGTCTAATCATGATACGCTTACTACGGACGCTATATACCTTGATGAGGTTTTAAGCGCTGACGAACTAAATCCCGTCGATGACGATACCGTCAAATTGTGTCACTATTGTAAAACTATGGGGCATCCACACAAGTATTGCCCTACGGATCATGTGCAAAAGATTAGTCAGAAATTATTCGCATCATGCTGTGTGAAATATACATTCGTTGGTTGTGCGAGATTGTTACGGATGTCTAGTAAATCATCCGAGTCAACGTGAACATTCATGTTTAGGGATTGATGTTGACCTTAATCTAATTGACAATTTTGAACTGTATAATGAGGCGGCTTTATTAGAAATGGACGAAGACGAATATTGCGCTCGACTAGCCTGCCATTAATATATATGCGAACATTGTACTGAGCTGTACCATATGTGTATGACGGAATGGTATAGGTACATTGTGGATGTAATATATGAAAAACATATGTTGGCAACATAACTATAAATAATATTAATTTATTTAGTTTTATTTAAAATTAACCGCATGTTTTTAAGCATTAAAACACGAGGATAATTTTTAATAAAATCAAATATGTATTTTATTTTTAAAAATAACATAATTAATTGTTTTATTTTGTCAATCGTAGCTTTGTAAAATATGTTGTATTTGGTGTGTTTTTTCGTATCTTTGTAACGATATGTATTATTGATGTCTGTATTAATAAAACAGTTTTAAAATCCGATTTCGCTTGTGCAGTACTAGCAGCTAGCTCTCTATCTATTTATCTGTCGCTAGCAACTCGCTATTCACTCCCCCACCTCCTCCACATGCGTTGGTATGCCCACTTTTCACTTGACAGAGGCACTTGATGGCACGTGCCATCGCTATTCTTTAGTGAAGAATGGTTCAGGTGAATGAATGATAGAGTGAGCTGAATAGCGCATACTTAAATAAAACACCGTTAGACGGTTTTTGTTCAATTTCATGACAAAATATTCACTGAATATTGAATTTATTTTTGTAACTATTTAAAGATGTTATGGATTCGTCGCACAAGTATCTGATGTCATAATCATACACTTAAATGTTCATAGCATTTCTGCTCCATAGCGTGTATATGACGACACAATTCTTAAACGTGCATAGCATTTCTCCTACGTCACCATTATCTGACATCACAATCATAGTATTTCACCTAATTTTATGATACAATTTTTAAATGGACATAGCATTCCTCCTACGTCTCGAGTATCCGAGGTCGCAATCATAGTATTTCTCCTAATTTTACATCACAATTCTTAAATGTACACAGCATTTCACCTACGAGTATCTGACGTCGCAATCGTAGCATTTCTCCTAATTTTACGTGACATTCTTAAATAGACATAGCATTTCTCTTACGTCACGAGTATCCGATGTCACAATTCGTAATGTTTGCTAACCATCAAGCATTGATAAGGTATTCACAGAAGAGTAACTACATATTACATCGTATTGATGGTTCACATGCGTCCACGTACGCCTAAGGTATATATATATATATATATATATATATATATATATATATATATATATATATATATATATATATATATATATATATATGCGCATGAGCGTATACCTTCTTAGTCGTACGTGGACAAACATGTGATGACGCTATGGCATCAATGCTTGACTGCAATACGACGTTACGTCACCCATTTACTATGATTGTCTGCAGTCCAACACAGTGTGGTAAAAACTTAGATGATAAAAGCACTAATAAGAGATCCCTACGCCATTACTCCCCCTCCACAGAGGATTGTGTACTGCTACGGTGCGTGGCAAGATGGGTATAACGATTTGGCAAAAGAAGTTGAATTTAAAGAGGGTGTGATTGTTGAACTAGACAGAAGTTGCAGAACATTGGTGGTGCTCGACGATTTGATGAATAAATGCGACGAGAATGTAGCTGACCTATTTACAAAACGTTCTCACCATGAGAATTGTAGCGTAATATTTGTCGCACAAAATCTGTTTCACAAGTCTTGCAATCAACGTGACTTATCAGTTAACTGTCACTACATGGTATTGTTTAAGAATCCCTGTGATGCGTCATCCATTCGTTCTTTATCTAATCAGATGTACCCAGGCAATACAAAGTATTTGATTGAATCATATAAGGATGCTACACGCGAACCTCACTCATATCTACTCCTAGATTTGAAAACAGACGACACCTGACAATATCAGACTCCGTTCATCTGTTCATCCGAAGGAGGGGTGCTACGTTTACATACCTAAGAAAAATGGCATCACGTAAATCGGAACGCCATTTACCTATGCTGCAATATTTGGCTAAAGTAAAGCCTTCAATCAGAAATGATGTAATCAAACAGTGTTCGAACGAATTGGTGGATGTACTATGCGAATCATGCCTAAACGTATTACGTGGGAATGTTCATCTCACTAAAATACGATACAAGCAGCTGAGTAAATACAAAGCGAAAATGCGTATGCTGACTAGTTGCAGTGTGCCATATGCACGTAAAAGAAAATTGCCACAAACAGGCGGATTTTTTGGTGCCTTATTACCAGCGGTGATCGGTACGCTAGCACCATTAATTGGTAAACTGTTCACGTGAAAAGATGGAACATACACGTAAAATGGCACTAGTCCCTCACGAATTGATAGGTAATTTAAATGAACAGAGTAAAATATCATTGCTACAGACAGATCCATCGATACGTAAAGCTATTAGTCTCGACAACGAGATATCCAATATATTAACCAGACACGATCTGACTGAAAATGAAAAAGCAAAATCATATTCGCAAGTATTGGATAAGTATAGGCATTACTATCAGCAAATGCAAGGACACAGCAACAATATCAACGATTACCTCTACAGCCCATAACTAACTACGATGCACTGCCTGCACAAAAAACTTGAACGTACGATGAGGGGAATACCAAAAACGTACAAGACAAAAGCCAGTGGAGTAATTGATATTTTACGTTCGGTTCCTGAATGTTTTCACGTTAATGATTTGGGCGAAGTGACAATAGAGGGTACGTGTTTCCCAAAAAGTAATGTGCTCGACCTGCTTACAAAACGTAGTAGCGCATGGGCATACACCTCTTATGGCTGGTATGCATGATCAAGCGGAGGGAAAGTTTCTTAATCTGTTACGCGACCTAAACATACCCCGCAGATTTGTAGGGCAAGAGAAAACGATGAGACAGATATATAATGGTGCAGAAAAGGATGTTAGCGCCAGTGAGTGCACGTCTACGCCCGCGAGCAAAAGAATACATAGAAAGAGTTCTCTAGCGGACATCAGGAAGAAAAAGCGACATTCAATTCCGGTGTGGGTAAATTTAGATACGTCATGAATAATGCTAAATTGGGGAAAGTATATGTTGATCCGAAACATTACGCATCTTTTGGTGGGAAAGAAAAGCTATATAATGCGTTCAAAGGTAAAATACCTCGCAACTACATCGACAAATGGTTAAAACACCAAGAAGTATATACCCTGCACAGACCGCAGAGAACAAAGTTTGACAGGCATAAAATAAGAGTTTCAGCCATTGACGAACTATGGCAGGCAGATCTATGCTCGATGGGCATGCTGGCAAAAGAGAACAACAACGTGTTATATTTGCTATGCGTGGTTGATGCCCTTTCAAAATATGCATGGGTGGAATGCATGTTTAGTAAAACATCGTCAGCAGTCAAGAAATGGTTAGAATCAATATTGGAGCATACTGAGCGTCGCCCACACACTATTCAAACAGACAAAGGGGGTGAGTTCATAAACCATGTAATGAAAAAATATTTGAAAGATAATGGAATACATTTCCACACTTTTAAAAATGAAACGAAAGCAGCAATGGTAGAGCGTTTTCAACGCACACTGAAGGGTCGAATATACAGATACATGACTCATAAAAATACACGAAAGTATATCGATGTATTACCCAGTTTAGTCGGAGCATACAATAACACAATACATTCCAGTACGCGCATGGCTCCTACCAAAGTCGACCGTAGTACGGAGTTAATCACATGGAGAAATATGTATGGAAAGAAGACGAAGAAACGTTTCCAAATCTAAAAACAGCCATACTCAAGGCGACCATGTTAGAATATCACAAGCAAAAATGCCATTTGAAAAAGCATATCGTGGCAATGGAGTTGCGAATTGTTTAAGGTGCGTGAGGTGCTTACAGACAAATATCCATACTTATATAAATTAGAAGACTAGGGAGGTGACCCGATTATTGGTACTTTTTATCAGGATGAGATACACCAAGTGATAGAAGAAAATGATAAAGAGTATGCCGTGGAAAAAATACCTAAAAGTAGAAAAAATAAAAAGGGACAACGCGAGTATCTGGTAAAGTGGCTCGGTTACCCGGATAAGTTTAACATGTGGCTTAATGAACTAAGCACTATACAGCATTGCCAATGGATGAATATATTGAGAGAAGATCGGATCAGAGCATGTGGCGAATGCTGGCTTCACGAGTACCGAAAGAAGAAATAGTATACCTAGCTCAAATTATAATAATTTATATCGTAATCATTACATGTATCGTGAATCTGAGTATACAAAATGGGCAATCAGGCATATGGATATCGCTTTTGAGCAGATGTCTAGGGTATATATTGCCTAGTCCGCGCATAAAGACGTCCATACATCATTCGACTCAGAGCTTCTGAGCAATAGTAGTACCCAGCTCTATCCAGACAATAAGATATCAGAGTTTCGAACACGTTTGCAAACTCCATTAACATTAGATGGCGAATGGGAAGTGGGCCTCTCGAGTATGTTATATCCGAGGAGTTGGCTTACTATTGCGAAGGAAAGTTTTGTACAAATATACACATTTACTAAGAAGAAGATAAAGAAGAAGAAGAAAAAGATAGCGTTGCGTCAGAAGAAATTAGCAAAGATGTCGCCAGTAAGTCAGAAATAGAAAAGACATCAGCTTTTCCACTACTTTTAAAAGATGGTTTCAGTAATACACGTACTGCCGATCGGGGAAAACGGTTACGAAATGCTCGGGGAAAAGATGCGTGAAATGATAAAACAAATAATAACGGTAAAAAACGTTTACGTAGAAGCGAAAATTATTATTATGTGCAAGCAGAAGCTCCATTTATCAATGTACCGAAAGGGTACTATGCTGTAAAAAATATGGGAGACTATCTAAATGGCCAGATAGAGAGCAAGACAAGATTTAGACACAAAAAAATATTTTTCAATTTTTACTTGCATCGCGCGAATCTAGTTTCTCTCACAGTTAAAGATAATTACGCTATACGTTTAGGTAGAGATGTAGCAAATTTAATCAGATTCGAAGGAGGAAAAATACATATGGGCCCTATAAACTTTTAAAGAATCATTTCGTTCAAATCGTGAGGGTGGTCCTACGACCACATATATATACTGTGACGTAGTCTCACACAGCGTGGTAGGCGATACTTCCACACAGCTACTCAGAGTGATACCCGTTTCTAGTACAGATGGAGGAAAAGATATATGATATTCAATACCGTAAGGTGTCAAAGAACTACATCGATACTATTGGAATACTTATAACGGATAGAACTGGTGCCAATGTCCCATTCAAGGACGGAGCATCGCCGAGTGTACTCTGTTTGCATTTCAGACGATGACGACAACGATAATGAAAGGGACGTTAAGAGGCCGATTAGAAGAAGAATGAACGCACCAGCGCTGGCTCGTTACTACGCAAGTCAAGCGGGTCATGGACGTATTCCAGTTTTTGTAGGCACGCGATACCAATCAGGACATGGACTCGGTAATATCTTAGGTGGTCTATTACGTTCAGCAATACCTTTCACAAAAAATGTGGCTAAATCTGTAGGTAAACAAGCTCTTAGTGCTGGAATCGGACTAGCTGAGGACGTAATGGCTGGAAAAAATGTTAAAACGGCATTAAAATCGAGAGCAGGTGGTGTTGCCAGATCTTTGATACCAGAAGCTGTAACAGCGGTGCGAGGTGGTTTAAGACCACCTCAACCTAAACGTAAAAAGAGGAATAATACACGTAAGGCTCAGTCAATGCATGCGATACTGAAGAGGAAGGGTCACAATAGACGTCAGAGAAAACAAGCTGATAGCTTTAATTAACAAACAACATGGAACTTAATCAGATCTGCGAGTGCTCGAAGAGCGAATTAGACATTTTTCAGACGCGTCCCGTAGTGACGACATTGGAGTCTGCAAAATGGGAACCGTTCCAGCCTGTATCTAGTTTATCAGATAGTGGACCAATCGAGTTTTACGTCAGTGGGTCTGTTGATAGATATTTAGATCTTACACAATCTTATCTTTCGATTAAAGTTAAGCTAGTAAAGCTAGATCAAAATGGTGATGAAAAGACACTCGAGGCGAATGACCTGATAGCGCCTGCGAATAATCTTTTGCATACGATGTTCTCACAAGTGGATGTTTTTGAATGGAAAGCATGTCAGTGACTCGAACGAAAATTGTGCTTACCGCTCGTACATCGAGACGTTACTAAATTCTGGCAGCGATGCCGCATCCTCGCATCTACAACTTGCTGGATGGAAAATAGATGATGCCGGCGAATTTGATAATATCGCCGATACTAACTTAGGTTTTCAAGCACGTAGAAGAATGATGGAGCAGAGTAAAACAGTGCAATTAATAGGCCGCATACACAGCAATACATTTCTGCAGGACCGATTCCTGCTCGGTTCCGTTGATTTAAGAGTACGCCTACAGAGGAGTAAAGATGCGTTCGCCATTATGGCCGTGGAAGGGGTGAGTCCTAAATTGAAAATGATGTCGGCTAACTTATTTTAACGCAAAGTTATCCCATCATCAGATCTGCTAGTGGTGCACGCCGTTACTCTGAGACAGACAAGCGCAAAATATCCTATTCGCAGGGTAGTGTGTAAGACCTTTACAGCACCTAGCGGTGTTATGAGCATCGATAGAGATGATATATTTATTGGTCAGCTACCTACTAGAGTATTATTCGCTTTTGTACCTGATGATGCCTATAATGGTGTGGTGCATAAAAATCCGTTCAAGTTTGATAACAATAACACTACCTATGCAACATGTTGTATAAATGGAGAAGAGGTAACAACATCGCCAATACGTCCTTCGTTTAGCGACAACATTTACTCGGACACTTATTTCTCACTATTCAGCAGTACTGGTGCGTTATTCTAAGACCGTGGCTACCTGAAAAATAAGACTCAGTTCAGACATGGAACCACATTGTTCACATGGGATTGTACGCCAGATCTAGCTGATTCAGAGCATTTTATTCAAAAATAGTCTTCTCTTGGCCTGTAAATGGACATTCAACAAGTAAATAATTACATTTTTGAGGAAATGTAGTAATTAAAGGGTTAATGCTGAATTTCCTGACACTTTGTACGAATTATAAATATTTGCTATTTAATAAACATGATGTTGAATATTTTGAAACTAATTTGATTGGGCGATGTTGCTGCCATAAGCAGAAACGTCACCCAGTCAAATTGGTTTCAAAATATTCAACAGCTTACTTGTATAGTTTCTGGACATTCATAGTCAGAGATCGACGATCCCAACACCAGCGACGTGTTGGTGGAGCTTAGATAGAGGTGGGCGGGGCATGGCTAAAACTGGAAAGGCGCATTGCAACAGAGGAGTTCATTTCAGCGCAGTTCATTTCTATCAGCACCCTTTCCCTCCCCCCCCCTTCCCCCACCCCATAACAGCATACTATAAGTCCCAAAAGCTACGTGTTTCTCGTAAGGCAATCTCAATTTCAAGAGAACCAGCTATGGGTGGGTCAAGTCTGAGTGTTAGATATTTACTATGGACAGGTGTAGCAGTTATGTCCACGTGTGTGGGAATGATACCTATCTGTGTGACTGATATAAATTATAAGAACACCACATACACGCAGACGATCCAGAATAGATACGGTGTTTATTAGCATATGTTTCCTGTACTATGTATCCAGCATGTAATGGCGTTCTTGTCCTCGACTGAAGACACGTTGTAAATTGTCGCGATATTGGACAGAAACAGCTATCCGGATTCGTTCATCTGCCAACTGAAAGAGAATGAGAATAAATCGTAAATAGATGGACAACATAGGATGGATGTTCACGCCTGACAGCGCCGGTTGTTCACTGACTTGTTTCCCTGTTCCTGCGTTTTGGCGCTCCGGAAGTGAGTGATTTACTGACACGGTTCGTCGTACCAGGAACCGAGTTTTGACCTGTATTCGTGATTACTAATGGTCACTGGTTCGTAAAATTCAAGATGGCTTTGCCAAACTGATTTTTACAAAGTATTTGAATGACGAAATATCGTCAATAATATGGTGGATGCGGTCATCCCCATTTAGGTAAACTGAATTTAAAGAATAAATAGAAATTCGATCAAATTAAATGGTAACGTTAACGCAGTTTAAAATGCACGTGTGTTCAGAAGATTTCCACGAAATGACCATCATCAAGCGTTGGCAATTCGCATAACTCCCGTTTCTGGTTCGAGGCTCGTGGTTCGTACCAAGTCAATAAATTCGCTGGCCCGTTCAGGCGTGGAAACTGGGCCATAGCCATTTAGAATGGCAACTATGGAAGACGAATGTGAAGGCGGTGGTGTTGGATGCTGTCGCCGCCTTACGAGACACCAGTTGACAGCAATAGTGTGTTCAAATGCATCCCAGTTACCACCAGCCGAATTCTAGACATTGGTAATGCAATTGAAGAATCTAGTTTTTTAGTCAATACTATGGCGTTATAATCAACTACGTCACATGTAGGCGGACGCCAAAATCAATTACGCCATCAATGACGTGATTTTTTCCGTCACAAACGCTTAATAGTCCGTCCAGTTGTATGAATTTTACGTCTTTTTTATTTAACAAACATTCTGTTGAATATTCTTGGCAGCAATAGCACCCAATCAAATTAGTTTCAAAATATTCAACAGCTTACCTGTATAGTTTTCTGGAAATTGAGACTCAGAGAGTGCTGGGATCGATCAATCCAAACGCTGGCAAAGCGTGGGAGGAACTTGGCTAGAGATGGGCGGGGCATAGCTAAAACTGGATTCCTGCATCGCGAAAGCATCTGTTTGCTGAGGCAATATATTGTCATTCTCAGTGCGCATGAACTCGTGTCGTTCTATATGGAATCGAGATCTACTCATGCTTCACGAGCTTACAATAGCTATGCCCCGCCCATTTCCAGTTATGCCCGCCAATTTCTAGGTATGCCCCGCCCATTTATAGCTATGCCCGCCCATTTCTACCTATGCCCCAACCATTTCTAGTTTAGTGCTTGTTTGGGATAGATTTATGTACTTTGAACCTTGAATTCCCAGAGTCCCCAATATCAAAGTAACTACAGGTAAGCTATTGAAAATTTATTTTCCGCTTACTATGGCAGCAACTGTGTATCTCCACGTCAAATTACTTTCAATATATTCAACAGTATCTTTATTAAAGAATAAATCCATCAAATACATCCCATTCGTAAATTTGACGAGTTCTCCAATGCTCATGACCGAGCTAGATATGTCACCCGTCAGTCTGCATGTGACGTAGTTGCATATGACGTCATATACGTAAGTGTCATATTGGATTTCTTCATTGAATGGTACTTTGCGCTGTGGAAAACCACTGAAACCCGTGTCATGCTTTGTGACGTCAAAAGATGACTGGTCATTATGACGTCACCCGATGACATTTTAAACGCCACCTTATAAACTATAAGTTAGAGCCATGGTTGGATGGATTCGTTGGGCCTATCGACAGTAGACGCTAACTAGCCACTGTATATACTTTATGATGGCCCAAAGGAATGTATGGTTCCGATTTGCCACTCTAGTGTGTGCCGTCATAATCAAGTATGTCGCATGCAGGATGATGCCATACTCATAACTGACAGAGAATTCTCCGAAATGAAGCTGGTGCGAATTGCATGTCTTTGATGGATTTACTATTTAATCAACATTAAGTTAGATACTTGGAGACTAATTTGACTGGGCGCATAGGCAGCAATAGCGACACGTCTAATTAGTTTCAAAGTATCCAACAAGTTACCTGTATAGTTACCTTAATTTTGGGATTCTGGGAGTTAAGTGTTCGATCGATCCAAACACAGACAGCGCGTAGATTGCGCTTGACTAGAAATTGGTCGCGCTTAGCTAGAAATGGATAGGGCACAGCTAGAAATGGGCGGGGAATAGCTAGAAATGGATCCCTGTATTGCCAGGCCAACTCGGCACCGCTTAATCTTATCATCATCTAAGACCGTGTCCACATTAGATTATCTAATCCGAAGGAAGTCCAATCGATCCCAAATTGTGATTTTACTCGTGTTCACCCTTGCACAAGTTATGACAAGTAAACGAATATTTGTGTTTCAATCGGACTTACTTCCTTCTTACTTCGGATTAGCACTCTAGTGCAAACACCTCCTTCGAGAGTGACTGCATATAATCGGTGGCATTTACGCAATAGTTCCATAGAAAGCAAAGGCCAGTGAAATTCGTTGAGAAACAGTCACCCTGATATCCATTAGGCCTACATCAAGAATGTTCTGTCGTTTCTGGCCTGGAATGTATAATGGGTTACCTATACTCGTCATGCAACGTACGTACTAGTATCCGTAACCGGCCCGATTAATTCAGCCAAACACCTCTTGTGGCATTTCCATGCGCGTGTTATATGATTCAAATGACTCAACTCTTCATTGCAGCGCGCCATACAGTCAATGTGAAGACTGTATAGATTGCCGGTCGGTACGCCACCTTGTGGAAAGACATAAAAGTGAACGATTAACTCGGTATATCAGTAAAGTACGATTTAATTATTTCGTGCCATATGATATAGGCTCCAACTACATTTTGATTGAACAATGGATAAAATTATATATGGTCTGAATTGCACCTAACGATACTATGACTGAAACCTAGACGTAATGGACCTTTCCATTTTAGCTATGCCCCGCCCATCACTAGCTAAGCTCCACCCACATCTCGCCGTGTTTGGATTGATCGATCCCCGAATGCCCTAGCTATCAATTTCCTGAAAACTATACAGGGAAGCTGTTGAATATTGTGTAACTAATTAGACTGGGTGCTGTTGCAGCAACAGCGCCCAGTCAAATTAGTTTCAAAATATTCAACAGAATATTTATTAAATAGTAAAAGCAAACAATTTGTACAACAACGCATACACCGTCATCAAATATGCGTTCGTGACGTACTTATCGACGTCAGTCATGACGTCATTCATTATGATGTCATTGTACACAACACGCAGTTCATTATGACGTCATATGATGGGTGGGTACTCTGGAAAGGTGAATTGCCTTTAGCACGCAACCTTTTAGCGATCCCGTTTCTGGACAAGTGGTGTCAACAATAGTATGTGAGTGATAGGAATTACGGTAAACAGTGCTACGCGGCTGCAGTACATTGACCACCTTCTGCGGCTGTAATCAGCTCGTCTTCTTTGACCACTGTTTTTGTCCTCGGCAAGAGTCGATTATTTGACGCCATATGACGTCATAATCAGATAAGCCGCATGTAGGATGACGTCATAAGCATTACGTCATACATGATTCTGTTAGACCCGTCGTTAACTCTTAATAGTCCAACACGCTGTACGAATTGTATGTCTCTACTATTTAATAAACATGCTGTTGAATATTTTGAAACTAATTTAACTGGTCACTGTTGCTGCCATAGGCAGCAACAGCACCCAGTCAAATTAGTTTCAGAATATTCACCAGCTTACCTGGAGAGTTTTCTGGAAATTGATAGTCAGGGAGTTCAGAGCTCGATCGATCCCAACACGAGCGAGGTGTGGGTGAAACTTAGATAGAGATGGGCGGGGCATAGCAAAAGATGGAACGGTCCATTAGCAGGGTTGTGCAGTGGCGTCCTCTACTAGCTTCTGTGTAGGGGTGTCTTGTTGGATTCGCAGAACATGACCAAACATACACCATCTTTGTTGGGCCACCTTCAGTGACAGCGGGACTGTTTTGCACACAGTGTATAACGCGTTATTCGAGAGTATACTGTCAGGCCAGTGATATTGGGTACGAAGGCATCTCCGGTGGCAGCCATCGAGCTTATCCAGAACTGCCTTCAGAGCTACCTAGCTGTTAGAGTTATATAACATCGGCGATGCACATGCAGGCCACGTCACACGGCGAACATATTTTTGGCCAGCAGGATCCATGATCCACGGATGCACAGTTTCAATAAGAAATTAGAAGTCAATGTGTGCGGCGATGCCAAAGGCGCGGCACATCAGTGAACCAATAGTATTGATCTTCCTCCATTCTTCCCCATGACGCAATGAGATGTGTTTGTCAGCGGCTTAATCTGCCCATGATATATGTACAGTCTTGGCTTCGTTCATGGAGAGATTCACATTTTAGTTGTTCTGCCGCTATAGGCTTGATGTTATTTAAGGCTTCTTTTCCTCAACTATGACGCCTGCATCGTATGTGTACTCCATCTCTGGTGGTGGTTGGGGTTGGGTGTGGGGTGGCGGTGGTGAAGAGTGTGTGCTAATGTAGATACAGATGGATTTGGTCTTGTGGAGTGCACTCACACAGATGAGAGTGTTGCAGCAATGTTGCATGGAAACAGCATCGGGGAGCGGCCTCTGCCTGTTGATAACTAATCTCGACTCCACAATTTGTATTTGCTCTTTCAACTTGGTAGTTTGACAATAGCAGAGCATACCGTGTTTACCACAGTTCTTAGGTTCGACTGGTACACGGGTTACGTCTGGATGTCGGTCTGTACGTTTGTCAGTATACATGTGTGAATCTTTCAAATTGTGGATTTTCTTTACGAAGCCGCATATGTAGCTATGTAGCAGACGTGCACGCACGCACACACGACCGCACGTACAGCCACATGCACAGGCGCGCACACGCATATACATATACACCCAAACAAACGCTAGCGCGCGCACTCACGTACGCACTTACACACGCACGCGCGCACTCAGGCACGACCGCACGCAGGCACGCACGCACGCACGTACCAACGCACGCGCACACACTCCCACATAACAATAAGACTTGCCTCGACTAGAAACGTGAATGCGTCCATTTTGAGGCATTCTGTCATTGGAGATAACATAATCAGTATTAACTGGACAAACTCTGCTGATTACGAATACACAGGGATACAGCAGATATGGGTACGCTTACCTAGTAGTATGCTGATGTCTGGCACAGGCTGACCATAAACTAGCGACACACACAGTAGACTTATAACTACAACTAAGCCTCTGTTAATCCTCATATTTGCTGGATATTTAAACAATAACAGAATAACTGAAGATTGGCTTATCTTATATACAATATGTTATAGGGAATACCAGGTTAAATTTGTCATCGGGGTAAGATAACTTCGAGACCACCATGCGGGACGTATTATTTTTTTAATAATCTGACTGGTCCGTCTATCTTCTGTATCCTATGCTACTGTTATGGCATCGGTTATAATTCACTTGGATGGCCGCCGCTCATATCTACGGGTCCTATAGTATAGTAGGAGGGTCCTGTTAGCAAGATGTTAGTTCTGCGCTCAGAGAATCAAAGTATGCTGGGTACATAGTGAGAAACAACAGTATGGAAAACATTTGATGCAGGGCAGAATAGAACGAAAATTAGCAAAATGATGTGGAACAAGGACAACTTCGTCCAATACTCGCATTGTTGATATATGATTCAATCTGGCTGCGTGACTTCAAAAGTGTATATTTTTACAAAGAATGTTGGTGAAAGCTGGTGCTGTTGCATTTAAGCTGTATCCCAATATTGGCACATGTCCTTGGGACACCGCTGACAAACATCCACCCAACTTTGAAAAAGATCGTTCAAGTAGAACCATATTTATTCCAAAATGTGTCAAGTGTCTATTTTCAAAACAATGTTGTTGACAGATATTGCTGTTGCCTATTAGATTGTGGCCGCGGTATTGGGATACGTCTTTTGAACCATACGGACAAGTGTGCACCCAATGTTGGAGCAGATTCCTCCATTGGAAAGAGAATTTAAAAAAAGTCATCTGCCCAGGAATAAGAAGACGCACCCTACGCTCTCATTAACCTTTGAACCTAGCCACCCGGGTATCATGAATCGGCAATCGTAAGAGTTTGCGATGATAGGGAGGCGTGGTAGAAGCAGTGTAGGCAAAGTGTTAACATTTTAACACGTAAGCGGGCCAAACTGGCGTCTGCCACCCTCTTCAGATATGTTCATTTGCAGATCACGAGATTATTCTTTTAGAATTTACTGCTGGAATGAATGGTCTGAAATGAACATTTGCTATATGAAAATTGCAATTTCCTGAACAAATTAGAGCATAGCCTGGTCAAGACGGGAGGGTACATGAATCACAACAAATGCTTGTAGCAAGGAAGGCTAAGCTACGTTACTTAAAAAGATATACAAGGGCAGTCAAATGCGCATGAAGTACGTAAGGTGAACAAAATTGCAATGCGTTGGTGTAATTGCACAATCGTATCCAAGAATATTTCATGTCACGATTAAATTAGTAGCAGGGATTTCATAATCTAGTCAAAATTGAGCGTGTGACTGTGGTGGCAATGGAGGTTTTGTGCTGTGGGCACACAAGCACACACACACGCACGCGCACACACCACCTCCACCACCAACCCCAACCCCCACCCCGTTAGATTTTCGAAGTATATATTTTAAACAGTAATATACCGGCAATAGTATGAACATGTCAAAATAATAATAATGTTCATTACTAAGAACGCATGGGATTTTCTAGGTGGAAGGCCTCGCAGGATTCTTTAATGGGAGAGGAATACGCGATCTCTGGCCGAGTTAGCCACAGAGCATTTGGCATTGAGTCCACGCCACGGCGTACAGATCTCGATAGGATAGGGGTAATTGGGCAGTGAGTATCTCGATAAACCCAGACAAACTAAGGCCATGTTCTCACTAGCGAGTTAATCAATATGGCGTTATTCCTGAGTAAGTCTCTTGTGAGAACACGGCTTAAAGCTCTCGTGTTCCATTAAATATAGACCGTTTTGCACGAGATATGAGATGCCTGCTGATTTATGTTCAATTTACCAAACATGTTATGCTACCCAGCATGCAACGCTACCCAGTATTCAATTTCCTGACTCCATAATCGTTGTAACGATTGGACGCCATATTCGTTTACCCTATTGCCGGTATAGGTCAGGATTTCTCAAACAAAACCAACCTGCCTGCACGTGCAAATAGTCATTTCTCATCCGGCTCTGGAAGCCAAAGCCCGCAGGTAGGTGCTACTATTCACGGCAGTACATTCGGCGGCCAGCATTTCAATACTGTTCAGCGCAACGGTGTCAATTTCCAGAAGAAAATTTAAGAAAGCTTTTATATAAGTTTTGACAATAATTTGTGTGAAAGTTATTGCTATCAATGGCAGCAACAACATTCAGTAAAATTGTTGTCAAAATAATTATTAGGCAATGCGATTACTACCTGGTACATATTTCATACTAATTTGAATGAAATGTGTTGCAACAACATCTTTCAGTCGCTATATTCTAAAATAATCAACATAATTTTTAGTCGACTCTCGATACGGATATGAATAGCAATTTGATCGTAAGTTGTTGATTTCTAAGCCACCAACAACACTGCCGAATTATTATACGCAGACGTGCAATCTATATATTACTATTTATGTAAAGTGAGCGTAGGCCTATTTACGCTTTCAAGCCAAGAATGAATGCTTAGCAAACGGCTTGCATGTTTCGTTGACAGATTTGTGCATTTGTTTGAAATGTATTTGTCTAACAGAAACGTACACACGTAGCGAGGCGAAATCTTTCCTTCATGCAGGCAAATCCTATTTTGTGCATATACTCACTCTACCCAGATAGCAATACTGAGCGCCGTGTGATTCTATGGACAACAATTTGATAACATTGCTGGTGCCTTAGTCAACAGCAACTTAGTCAAATTGCTCTTCAAATCCGTAGAAAATGTTGACTGAAATTTATAATGATTATTTTATAATACATGGACTGAAAGCTGTTACAGAAACACTTTTCAATAAAATTTGTTTCAAATATATTGCAGGTAGTAATTGCATTACATACTAATTATTCTGACAACAATTTGACTGAATGTTAGTGCTGTCATTGATAGCAACAACTTTAACTCAAATTACTGCCAATGTATATAAAAACGTTCTCCTATTTTCTCATGGACATTGACACACTCTCTCTGAACATTATTGAAATACTGACTTTCGAATGTACTGCCGTGAATACGCCCTCCGTGCATGCTTACGCTTCCAGAGCTGGAGGTCAAATGACTATTTGCACGTGCAAACAGGTTGGTTTTGTTTGAGAAATCCTGGCTTGTTCGGACAATAGACTAAACGAATATGGCGTCCAATAGTTACGATTATAGAGTCATGGCATTGCATGCTGGGTAGCATTTCCCGCCGGATAGCATTGCATACTGGGTAAATTAAACAGGCATCTCATTTCTCGTGCACATGTGTCTATATTTAATGGAACAGGAGAGCGTTAAGCGTTACTTAGGAAGACGATGCAGAATGGTGTTAAATATATTACACGTCACTTGCTACCAGTATATCCCCTATATTGTTCCGGTTTAGTACTGGCAGGTACAGTATTTTCAATCACGACTGCCGGGATCATCTCAGAACTAGGCACGAGTCTGGCATATAGCACCACGTAACAATAAAACACGCGCGGAGGCCAACGTGATAAATACTTCCATACCGTGGCACAAGACAGCGTGGGTCGTGACCACTCAGTCCGACATCCTTATCAATAGGCGATGCTTGTTCGAAAGTCGGTCAGTCAATACATGCATAGTTGATGGTAAGATAAACCAATTCGCCAATGGAATCACAACCGCATAAAAGCCATGGTGACAAACAGGCAGACATTTTGACATTGATATAGCTGTAGGCTGAGGTAGCGGCATGATATAGCTGTAGACTGTGATAGCAGCATGATATAGCTGTAGGCTGAGGTAGCAGCATGCTATAGCTGCAGGCTGTGAAAGCAGCATGATATAGCTGTAGGCTGTGATAGCAGCATGATATAGCTGTAGGTTGTGATAGCAGCATGAAATAGCTGTAGGCTGGGGTAGTAGCATGATATAGCTGTAGGTTGTGATAGCAGCATGATATAGCTGTAGGTTGTGATAGCAGCATGAAATAGCTGTAGGCTGGGGTAGTAGCATGATATAGCTGTAGGCTGTGATAGCAGCATGATATAGCTGTAGGCTGTGATAGCAGCATGATATAGCTGTAGGCTGTGGTAGCAGCAACTATTACATACTCTGGCTTCTACCTAGTTAATAGCAGATACTTTGCATAAACACAAAATGTGCTGCATTCTGTATGGCCTATGAAATTGTTAAAGGAGAATGGAGGATTCCCGTTTCTCAGTCAATCATATGATGTCATAATCAACTACGTGGCCTGAAAGCTGACGCCATAATCAATTACGTCATGAATTTCTCGGTTTAGTCCGTTTGAAACGGTTAATGGTCCGTCAGATTGTACGGAGTGTATGTCTACTATGTAATGAACATGATGATGAATATTTTGAAACGTATTTGACTGGGCGCTGTTGATGCCATGGATCACCAGCGCTCAATGCACCACGCGCTGGTAGGGTGTGCTTAGCTGGACGCATTTACATGATCTCTCGAGTATAAACAGGGGCGCGTGTTAACTAGACTGCTCTCGGAGGAGATGCTAACTACATGACCTAGAGGTCTTACCTGCTCAGCTGAGATTCAATGTAACTACATGTCTCAACAAATGCAACGACAGTGCCATTTTGTTATTCTATCTTCTTGTGGTCCTATGTTAAGTTACAGAATTTGTAAATTGTGACTCCGTGAGCTAAAAACGTGACACAATGCGCGCGCAGACCTCAAACTCTTTCTAGGAAATCACAATACGTAATGTGCAAACTGTCGTGATTCAATTCTCTTGCATCCCCGAGTTGAGGGTGAAAATGTGGATTCCGATATGCACTTAACGGCATGTGCCCTAGATATTTATGTTTTTATCTGAAACTTGATTTAACTACTGTACATTTCCATAACAGAATCGCTTGAGGTCAGTATTATAAGCCTTCGTATAGCGATCTCGTAATCTAAGTCCTGCCCAATCATGGTTGTTTGCTGTCAGTACTGCAACCTTCTATGTACAGTATCTCTTAACAGCTTACATATCCACAACAAAATGCGAGAAAATCAAATTGTTTCAATTGTTAAATTGTGTATTTTAGTGGCTTAATTTGTGTAACTCGATGTAATGACGCGAAATAAATATTAGCATATAATGATGTTATCCCGCACATTGTTTTCTTTTTAACTGATTCGTGCGTGTCTCTATATTCAACTTCACAGCTTAAAATTATTAATTCAAAGTTAATGACAGCATCATATGTTAAGATTTATTTCGTTTCATTACATCTAGGAGTATAATCTAAACCCCTAAAAGTATACAATTTTGAAAATTTTATTTTACGGCATTTTGCTCTAAATCGCTAGCTGGCATTCTGGGCTTCCATAGCAGTACGTAGGTTTGTTACAAGTACTGTAAGCTTACGTAACAACATTTCTTAATCAACAAATGTTAAGCTTCTATAGAAAAAACTCTTGATGTGAGCGCTGAAACGCTTTTTAGCAGACTCCGTTGCTTTAATGGACATTTTTTATCAATCATATGACGTCTTAATCAACTACGTCATAATAAATGACGTCGTGAATGACGTTGATAGGTTCGTCACGAACGATTAATTGATGATGTACTAAGCTTTGTTGGACGAAATGTATGTCTTTACTATTTAATAAGCATTCTGTTGAATATTTTGAAACTAATTTGACTGGGCGCTGTTCAACAAATATTCAAATATTCAGCAGCTTACCCGTGTAGTTTTCTGGAAATTGATAGTCAACACGGCTGAAGTGTGGGTGGAGCTTAGCGAGAAATGGGTGTGGCATAACTAAAACTGAATTCCTCCATTACTGTACGCTTCCTTAGCAGAATAGCCTGCTCTACGTATTGTAAGGCCATGTTCTCACTAGAGACTTAATAAAGAATAACTCAATACTGCCGTATGGCGTTATTCCAGATTAACTCTCTAGTGAGAACATGGCCAACGTGTTAAAAACAGTATTTCTTGATATAAGTACTCAAATGGTCCATGGCAGAATTCCTTGATGTAGGTACTAATACCTTCTCTAGCAGGAGCTTGCCCTCTGCGTTGTACACTTGCGTAACAGGGACGCTTAATCTAATTACTGTAAACTGTCCCAGCAGAACCTCTCGATTTGAGTAGTTGAAGCCTCCCTTACAAACTATAGTGATCTCAGAACAAAAGGCTTCCCTAACAGAATCCCTTGATCTCAGTCTTCCACACTTTTCTAGTAGGATATCTGGATGTCAGGAATGTACGGTTCCATGGCCTGTTAGAATATATTGCTTTACACATTTCCATAGCTGGCCCTCTTGAGCTCAGTACTGTAAACCTCCCGTGCGAGATGTATTGGGTTCAGATATGATCTCAGACAAGTTGATATTTGTTATCAAATTTATCATACGTGCTTAGATCAATCTCATTTGGAATGCTCTTTAGCGAGTTCAAACTGTGATCTTACTAAACGAGTGTGATAAATTTGATTCGAACTGGCAACACGTGCGAGATTCTAGTTATCACATCAGCTTACATTACGACTTTTGATGTCGATTTTTGTATTTGTCTTCTCATTTAGTATTGTCTTTGTTTACCAGTGTACGGTGTCACTATTGTGAGTTCTGATAAATACATAACACTCTATAGTAACACACGCAGCATCCTATTATCTCAGATCTTAAATTATTTTAAAAGTCTTTTAACAGTAGGAAAATAAAGTTGCGTGCCGGATTATTACGTCCTCGCTGCTAGGCGACCACGGCGCACTAATATATTGCTCGCGATGTGCTTCACAGGCGCATGACTTTATTACACCAGTGGAATATAAAATGATATATAATAACTTAATGAATTTTACGCAATGGGATACAAGCTTGCTTTTGTGATATATTACTATAATCTTCCCATGAAATGATCCATTGATCTCAGTACTACAGGCTTCCCTTGAAGGATCTATTGAAGTAACTGATTCATCTAAGAGCCTTTACCAAGGATATGTTTATGTCTATAGCTTAAGCGTCCATAGCACGATGCACAGTGCAGCTAACAAATGTCTTAACGTGTTTCCAAAACAAAATAAAACGTACTATTGAATATTTTGAACATAGATTGAGAGACATAGCTGCCCAAGGTAGCACTGTCTTCCAATCTAATTATGTGAATCATATTCAACACAGCATTCCTTACTAACTACCATGTTTGTATTTTTGTTTTGAGAACATGTTAAGTGTCTGAGCTGCATTGTATTTATCTAAGTTCAGTAAGCTTCCGCAGCAGAGTTTCATGATCTAAGTAGGGTAAGCCTCCCTAAAATGATGTATTGATCTCAATTATGTAACCTCCCCATGTAGATTCTCTTGATTTAAGTGATATACGCTTCCATAGCAGGATCTATCAATCTAAACAATTCTCGCTTCGTTAGTAGTGAGTTTAGGCGAAACCCCTCCTACACACTCTAGGGTAAATCATCTGTCCTCGATTAGACGAGGGTAGATGTACCATGTGTTTAAATTACATCTATTTGAATAAAAATACGTGACATACTTGACTTACCCTGCTCGGTAGGTGGGTAGTGTAGAGTAGGTACTAGAGTACTAGTAACTCGAGTAGCCACTCTCGTAGTGACCTAACCTCACTCTAGCTGAATCTAATGATATAAGTCCTGTAAGTATCGAGAACATAATCTTTGGATCTAAGAATACGTTTCCATAACATTATTTATTCTAATCAAGGTAGTTCAGGATTCTCTCTTAGGAGAATTCCAAATGTGTCGTCACCATCGAGACCACTGTCATCCACCTACCCGTCGGTGCATTCAGTACCGTCTACTCGTGTCAAGTCATTTTACATCATACCCAATAGACGAATCCAGCCTGTCATTCCAGTGGTAAATTTTCAAACTCAATCTTTAGATGGCCGAAAATGGGCATTAAATAAGCAAATATTTTTATTTTCTTGATCAAATTTATCGTTTATAAATTGTTTTGACTGGAGATGGGTCAATGCAATCGACCTGTGAGTTCGGTTGATAAGAAAGTTACATAGTATTCAGTCCAAAGCTGTCGTACCAGTTTTCCGACATCCACAACCAGTTATTTAGTGGATATTCCTGGCCGTAACAAATTGTCTAGTGAGCTCCAATACTTTCTCAGGCTGTTTGGAACTTAACGTCCGTCTCTTGTCGATTCTGTCAATGAGACTTTCATTGGAACGATTTTCGAAAGTCATCAGATGGTGCCGCCATAACATCTCCACACAGCAAGAGTGTGGAACCGCCTCAAGGTCAAGTTACATACTTCTCTCTCTACCTCTGACTCGAATGCACTCCACATGTGGTAGCCTCTGGGATTCGTCACACCACTTGTTCTTGTACCATTCCATTGTTCTAGAAGCTGGATTCTTTTATCAGAACTTTGCAGGCATTCCAAGACTCCTGCTATATCACCCGTTATGTGTGATTTCGAGTTCGATGTCCATCTCAACTGAAGACAGAGTTTCAGTTAGACTGTGTGTATTGATCCGATCGCCCCAACTCCACCCTATCAACACAACCACCACACCCCACTCCGCCCACCCCACCCACGCCAATCTCGTGGAAAGCAGTACAACAAGCAGCATGCAATTAAATCAAACAGAGCCTGAGCCAAGCCTGAGTAACAACAGAAGGCATGCCTTTTCTAGTAAATGGCAGGAATATCATGAAACCACCAGACCACAACAATGGAATCGGACAGAAAACACCCTAATTAATACCATTAATGTAACAGCTGAGATAAGAGTGGAGGTAGTTATGATCAGCATAGCAAACACAAAGACCAACAACGCATACGTTGAAGAGCTCTTGGTATCTGATCATGTGAAAATGTGTATGCAAGAACACTGGCATTACAAATATGAACATTCATTCATCAACTCCATTTTCATAGTATATGACTATGCTGCAAAATATGTAGATGGAAATTACCCAATTCCCCTAAAATACAAACCTCGCGGGAGTGCAGGTATTGCTATTAGGTGGCATAAGTCGGTATCTTATGCTATAACTAACTGTCTTACCGGATGGAAGCAACAGAGTGCGCGTCATTCAAATCAACATGAAATCTAAGCCTGTAATTATTGTAAATATATACATGCCTGCAGAGGGAACGCTTGACAAAATCATCAGCAATGAGAACGTACTAAATTACGTACTACAAATGCCAACTCGATACTCCAGAACGGAACAGATTATATGGACAGGTGACATCAATGCTAAAATGTGTCGTAGTAGACTAACAGAATAGGACAGCCTCTTCAAACAGTTTTGTAAAAAACTGGTTATGTCATATCACCTCACATGCCAAGCAAACCAACATACTATCAGTTCGCCAACAGTACGGCATCCCAGTTAGACGTGTTTATAGAACAAATTGGCCAGACCAGTGTTATTACAAATATTAACATAGATGCTATGAACCCATTGATTAATAGTGCTCATGATGCAGTAATTGGCCTTCTTGTATCCATTGGA
This sequence comes from Chaetoderma sp. LZ-2023a, assembly GCA_034401795.1. Classification (NCBI taxonomy): domain Eukaryota; kingdom Metazoa; phylum Mollusca; class Caudofoveata; order Chaetodermatida; family Chaetodermatidae; genus Chaetoderma; species Chaetoderma sp. LZ-2023a. The sequence continues at coordinate 18,725,897 of CM067365.1, read as the reverse complement.
AAACATCAGCAACCAATGAGGCAGCCAACGAGAGAAGTAAAACAGCGTATAATATGGCAGGCTAGATGTAAACAAATATAAAGCGCTAACGGCATCCCGGTGAAAAATATGCTTAATACAGCTGGTGAAAACCTGATCTCTTAATTCAAAGAGCAATTGAAATTTTGTTTTAAGCAGCCGTAGAACTAAGTCCACCAAATAAGAAAAATGCACGTAAGCGCAGGCACAAATGGGACACAGCAATGAAACCCCTCATCAGACATGTAAAAATCATTACACAGAAAATCCGATCAGCTGAACAAGGAAATTAGCTGCACTGCAGTATCATGGATGCGAGCATACAAGATCGAAATGAAGTGTGTGCATTAGTAAAAAACTTCGCAATGAAAGACCATCAAACGAGGCCGTTATACATTTTCTGAATTAAAATTACCCAGAAGTAGATAGCTGGGCAGAGTACTTTGAGAACCTCGCAACTCCAACAGACAGCTCAAGTTTTGACCCAGATATGAAACTACCCTGCAAACTAAAACGTATCCGATTATCTCTCATTATCTTCATATCGGATTCGCTCACTCCAATAACACTGGAAGATACACTCACACATATCACGAGCCTGCGAACGGATAAGGCAGCAGGCGTCTATGGCATTTTTGCTTAACATAAGTTATACGTTTCTGATGAGATTATCCTAATCCTAAACCTGATTATCAACATTGTACTCAGCACATGGAAATTTCCAGAAGCACTCCAAAAAAGGAAAATGTCAGAGACTACCAGATAATTACAGACAGTTTACCATCGGCCCGCTACTCGGTAAAATCATCGAAAAAGAGGTTGTCAGAAGAATGAGACAAAAACTGAGCCAAAGCAAGGGCAGATGACAATTTGGCTCCACTGAAGGATGCCCATCTAAAAATGCTGTCTTCATGAAAACTGAAATCATCGCCGAGGCCTTGAATATGAGAAAACAAGCAGTATGTTACCTTTATGGATGAGAGCAAGGTATTCGACATCGTTGACTACAAAGGATTGTTGAATACTCTCTACAATCAAGGCATACCAGGGAAATTATGGGCAATAATGAATTTCATTTGTACTGACATAATATTAATTATTAAATGGAAAGGTAGCCTATCATGGACTATTCAGGAAAGCCAGGGTATTAGACAAAGCTTCGTTAGGCATACAAGCCACAGCTCAAAACTAAGCAAGCACGAGGTACTTAGTGAATCACAGATGGTGATGGATTACATTATCTAAGTGAAATCTCGCCTTATATACTCTCACTCCATGCCTCTATACATTTCGCAGAAACGTACAACTGCTCTCAGGATATATTCCTATCTATTCCTATAACTCTTCTAGGTATTCCATAAGCACACTGCGACTGGCTGAACAATCAATCCACCAATCAACCTCTGCTTATTTGTTCCTAGAAGTTCTGACCTGATAACTGATTTGTCCTCTCAGCCAATCAGTGATTCCTCCATCCTTTGTCTGGCGCACAAATCTATTCTCTATAAGTCTTTATTGCAGTGTCTGATCGATGCTGGTTGGTTATGACGTCATTCTGACAAATCATACTCCGCCGAATCCTTCCATGAAGAGTATGCCTCGTATAGACAAAGCGGTGGGGACCGGTTCTGATTTGATGTGATCTGTCAGCTAACTAACAACATTACGGAATGTGTTGTTGTTGCATACCATCAAATGATTGGCATCTAGTTTATCAATAAATTTCGATTCTGTTATTAATTCCTAAAGGACGCTACAATGTCCATCTCCTGTCCATTGCCTATTAATGGAGAATTCTCGGGAATGCTAGAGTGCTAGGCACATGTGCTGGATGATATCATGACCAGGTGGTGCTGCTCTAGCCTGGTGTGAGAAACTAGATTGATTACGTTATCAACTAAGTCCGTTTGTCACGTTCAGTTTCACTCATCCCAACACTGATTACTACACATTTATTATTCCCAAAACTACGATTACCAACAACTGCTGAATATCATAAAAAGTGAATGCCGACTGAACAGCAACAACTTTTATCTAAACTATTTTCAAATACACATCAACTCAGAACCATGGACTCTTTTCCAATCAATCCGTGCACATCAAATATTATTCTGTTAATTTCATCCGCTGGTTACCTAACGCTATAAACAGAATCCTATTCATTTAGCATTAGTACGTTTCTACTACATACAAAGAGATGACCGACTTTCTCGACTTTCCACCGTCCCAATGGTTGACATATTTAGTAAACAACAGGCGGTCGACACAGTCATAGTATACTTCGTCATCCTAACTGAATTGTATGTCGCAATTATCATTGATGCACATCTATGGCATCCATCTTTAGAACACCTGGACTTTTAGCTCACCTGGTATTTTCAAAACATAATTTCTTTTGGGACCTAAGTGAACTATAAGACATCCTGCGGGGGTCATGACTTCGCACAAGACAATCCCATATTTACAATATGTTGTGATAGCAAGGCTCAGTTGAAAGAGAAACTCTTGAACGTCAATTAACAGTAAAACCATCATCTTCAGCTTGTTGTACAATAAACCTTAAAATCAGTCTGCATAAGTATGAGTTAGTATCTGCATACTCACTATTAGAAAATGCGCTAAGTGGAAAAAGCAGATAACTTCAACAGTGACTAAATACGCTGATAAAGAATAAAAGACGATGCTGAAACAAAGAGCACATTGCAGTAGCTTAATCTGTCAGATTTCAAAATCGGCACTTCACACATAGCGTGAAGCAGATGTAAATCAGACACATTCTCAGACTATAAAGCCACTATTAAACTCAAACTACTCGTCCAGCGATACCACCTATTTGGCGGATCAACCGGAAATAGAGGAGCCGCCGCAAAATGTCCACTGTGCAACTATATCGCGGAAGATCTACAGCATTTTTTCTTGGACTGCCCATCACTTGAGAGAGTTAGAGAACCAATTGTAACCAAAATCCAAGCTCAGCTACATTCTAAAAAAAGAGTACTCCAAATTCGAGGTTCGCTGAAGGAGGATTCTGAGAGGCTGTACTTACATACAGAACAGTATTCCACATATCAATATCTATTCTGGAAATAGTCCTGTGGAGGCACAATAGTTACACTATTTGAGCAAGATATCTTGTCATGCTATTTCCATGGTGTTTTACGTTGGACATAAATCACTGCTTCAATAAAATCCAGTATATAACCTACGGGTATTTAAAATCATAGTTAATCCTGCATTTAATAGACTTACATCCAGGTTTTTTTTTACCGGATTTACATCCGCATATTCGAAAATAATATCATGAATAATACAACTTGTATTCACATACCAGTGTAACCTGTCATTTGCAAAAGCGGTTAAAATACCCAATTGTCAAGGCATATACTTATTATTATTATTATTATTATTATTATTATTATTATTATTATTATTATTATTATTATTATTATTTTATTACTTATGTTCGTTTTGAATTGAGAAACTTGTGAACGAGTTCTTAATGGACCTGACCAGTTTTAGCTATGCCCCGCTCATCTCTATCTAAGTTCCACTCACACTTCGCCGTGTTGGGATCCATCGATCCCCGAATGCCCTAAATATCAATTTCCTGAGAACTGTACAGGTAAGCTGTTGAATATTGTGTAACTAATTCGACTATGGCAGCAACATCGCCCAGTCAAATTAGTTTCAAAATATGGAACAGAATATGTATTAAATAGTAAAGACATACAATTCGCATAGTCCGTCTTTAAATATGCGTTCGTTGCGTATTTATCGACGTCATTCATGACCTCATTCATTATGATGTCATTCTGCACGTCGCCTAGATGATTATGACGTCATATGATGGATTGATGAAGTGGAAAGTTCTATTATACTTTACACGATAAATGCACGCTAAACATTGTGTTTGTCTGTCTCTATCCCACTCGACGTAATGGATCCCTTATCTGAATGGCCAGAATCTGAAGAAGAAAGAAGTCTTCATTTCCCTAAACCTCTCCTAGGGTATCTATTGTCCATCCAACGACAAGGTGTGCGCAGTGGAGCGTAGAGAAGTGCACGAAACATATATACATGGCACATACATATAATGGCGGTATATCTTTTAAGTTATTCTGCATTTCAATAATCCGTCTCTTCATCAGCACCACCACCCCACCCCCGCCCGGATAAGGTATAATGTTGGGGTGCAGTTTGTGTACAAGTGTTAATCGACTAATATTAACAGTTTTATCGATCTCACTGAACCCTCGAAATTCCAGTCTCTCAATTTCAAGACGACTATACATGAAAGCTATTGAAAATTTTGAAAATACTGGGACTGGAATCTGTTGCTGCTTTAGACAGCAATATCTCTCAGTAAAATTATTTTCAAAATATATGGAAAGGCATATTCTTTGGATCTAGAATGAATGATTTGTCTTTTTGGGTCTGTACTGGTTAACTGTTTATCCTTCAATCGGCCCAAAACAGTTTCAGCAGTTGTCGTTAGCAATGCACAAGAGAAGTTTATTTTTGAAAATTTATCACCGAGATGACTGGCTCAATAGTCGATCCAGTCATTCCGGTGGTAAATCCCCAAAGGCAAATATGTATCTCGGTCTCCAAATGGACATTGAAATATTCTTGAACAAATTAGAACATGAGTTAAATGGTACTGGTGATTAGAAAAGAATCTTGCAATGATGCTGTACGACGTCACATTTCCTCCTGTGTTGTAGTGCAATCTCAGCTCCTGCAATCAAACAGCCCATCTAGTGCCGAGAATTTCTAGAACTGTTTGACTGAAAGCTGTTGCTGTGCGAGACCTCTAGATGTATAACAAGTATATAAATAAAAGGTGATGATAGTAGTTGCTGTAAACTGACGATGGCGATAATGATGATGATGATGATGATGATGATGATGCTGAGGATGACGACGACGGCGAATAGCATACTGTACTGTATACATTTGTTCATAATGACGTCAATAAAGTTACATATATATTTATACAAGTAGTCGTGGCATTACAGTATTTTGGAATTGCCAGGGAGTCGAACCTACAATTGGCGAAAGCGCCTAGCGACTAGCCAACAAACGGTTCCACCACACCACCGCCCCAAGACAAAGTGCATATGTTATCAGTGAGGGTTTCACGATGTGAGTTTCTGATACACAGTGATTTTGACGATAATTACTGTGAAAGACGGTTTCGTACACAGCTGAGTACTCTTCAGTCCTTTCAGGAATCGCTGACATTACTCGGATCGAATATTCCAGAACATTTAATGCGACTTCGACTTCATGTGCGCGTACGCATATGTTTCTTTGTCAGTCGACGTCGGTCGATCGGAAGTTGGTAGTTTGCACATGTCACTAGTTTTATTGATTTTCTCGATTCAGCGTACAAATGTTAAATCGGACACCCTGGTCGTATAATGCTCATATTTTTGTAGACTGTCGAATTTAGTCGTCGGACTCAATTAAGCGCATAAATAATAAATCGTCTTACCCATTCTTGGTGCATCTAATGCGTGTCGAATTATGTACCGCAGCTTCGTTGCGTAGAAATGCAAATGGGATGTTTATAAAAATAACATCATAGCGTGAAGATGTACGCTGTGGGCATTGCTTTCGTGACTGCTGTTGTAAATTACTATGCTTCCCACCACTATTGATTTTCCATGGGGGATATATATACTGACTTAATTACAACTCTCTCTCTCTCTACAGCGTTGTATGTCGGTACAATATAATATAATATAAATCCATATAAATAATATTTTCAAAGACAATTCAATACAATAAGCACTTACATATTGTGAATGTGTGAATGTTTGGATGTCATATATATATATATGTTGAATGAGGATGCTGTGGCCCGGACATAGTATCTGTGTATTACGTTTTTATTTGTTCATCATTTTTTATAACGAGCATAATAAGGGAATGCTAGAATTGGTGCATTCATGACATCCAAACATTCACACATTCACAATATGTAAGTGCTTATTGTATTGAATTGTCTTTGAAAATATTACTGATAATGGCTTTATATTATATTATATTGTACCGCCATACAACGCTGGAGGGAGAGAGAGTTGTAATTAAGTCAGTGTTGACTAGTAACTCTATCGCATTGTGAGTAGCTACATTAAAATATGTTATAAACAAAAGGTACGCTATATGATCACAATTATAAATAAAACATTACAATTATTTGAAAAAACGTGTTTGCATAGTAAAATAGTGACTTGCATTATATTAGAATATTCAAAGTGTATCGTATGCATTTGCAGTACATTGCAGCATTAAAATTGTATCGTTTAATAGTATCCTTTATCCATGAACTACTGTTCTAGCGTCTCGAAGTTTCTATCCATCCATCGAATATTCAGCTTCACCATGTTGATCAGTCCTTTGGCATAATCATGATCACGACGATCCCCCAGATGAGCGTCAACCATAATAATAATAATAATAATAATAATAATAATAATAATAATAATAATAATAATGATGATAAAGTGTCCTTTAAGACAACAGACTCACATTAGCTGCTTCACCAATCAATGAGCTTGAAAATCTAAAACCCCATAACAGAGTTTGAATCCATCCATATTAAACACAACAAACCAACCATGTGTGATGCACCAGTGTCACACGCCCAGATGTAAAGTAAGCAACCATATTGTGTACCAACAAACTTTCCTGAGCTTTCAAACTTTCAAATTAATCTTTACTATTACTTCATCTGTTCAACTGAAATAATGAGTACCATATTGTCGTCTTTTATGAAAGTAGGTAACCACACTAGTAGTCATAAAATACGTGTTTCAGAACAGAGGGTGGTGGGAGCTGCGGATCGCAGAGTGAGGTGGGCTATCAGAACAGTAATTATGCACATACATTCCACACATTCTAACTCGGGATTGTGTCCTCAGAAAATATGCGATGCGCCTAAGCACACAAAATAGCTAATGCTTAAAACACTATCTCGCTGTTGTTATCTGTTAAATTTGTTAAATGTACTATCCCGGTTATCAGTAGGTCTGCGACTAATAACTAGGACATAACGTCTTATCTAGGCGGTGTTATAGCGTAGCACCCTAGTGATTGAATGTCAGTGGTCTGTCTGTCTGTCTGTGTGTCTGTCTGTCATGTTGTCTGTCTGCCGAGCTGTCTGTCTTTCTGTCTGTCTGTATATAGTCTGTCTGCACCCAAAGCTGGTTCCCATCAGCATGTGATAGCAACTGGAGAGGTATACACGTCTGCGGTGTTAACATGAACATTGATGACCAGCATGTGATACCATCAAAATCCCCATATCAGAGAAACTCAACCGGATAGGTACACACGTCTGCTATGGACATTGATGAAGTACTTCAAAATTTGGCGAGATTGTTGCCAGTTATCAGTAGGTCTGCGGCTAATAACTAGGCCATAACGTCTTATCTAGACGGTGTTATAGCATAGCACACTAGTGATTGAATGTCAGTGGTCTATCTGTCTGTCTGTCTGTATGTCGGTGGTTCGTCGGTCGGTCGGTCGGTCGGTCGGTCGGTCGGTCGGTCGGTCGGTCGGTCGGTCGGTCGGTCGGTCGGTCGGTCGGTCGGTCGGTCGGTCGATGGGTCGGTCGGTCGGTCGGTCGGTCGGTCGGTCGGTCGGTCGGTCGGTCGGTCGGTCGGTCGGTCGGTCGGTCGGTCGGTCGGTCGGTCGGTCGGTCGGTCAGTCGGTCGGTCGGTCGGTCGGTCGGTCGGTCGGTCGGTCGGTAGGTCGGTCGGTCGGTCGGTCGATCGATCGGTCGGTCGGTCGGTCGGTCGGTCGGTCGGTTGGCTTATTTGCCATACCAGTTATGCAAAGAATCTGGCAGCACTCCTTCCCGAGAAGCCAACCCAACCCCACGCAGGAAGCTACCAACTACTCCCGAGAAGCCAACCCCAGCCCATGCAGGAAGCTACCAATCACTCCCGAGAAGCTAACCCCAGCTCCCCGTTCCGAGAAGACCCACACCCTCCCCCTTGTTGATGTATACATATGTCATACACCTAGTCATATCCCCAGTGGAATAAGTGGGCATAGATAGACCATGTGCTTGGCCAAGGAAGTAACAATTTTCCGGATACTGGCCCTCTCTACTGGGGCATGCCTTATGGGCTAACCGTCTTTTCTGGGTATTGGAAATCCTCAGTCCGCGGGATCGCCTATGCGCTACCGACTCTGGAACAGCACACCATGCCTCGTAGGTGACTGTTGTCTCATAAACCTGCCAGGCTTTCATTATGTATAGCATCTTAAAGATAGACATAGGCCATGATGATCTCAGCCATAGTACTCGTGGCTAGCCCAAGAACTGCGGCTTCCATTAAAGGGATGCATTCACCCATAATCTTGGCGTCAACAGTATAGGAGGCACCACCGATGGTGACCTTTGGGATGTGATGTGTTATTCCTAGACAGTGGTCAACAACTGTACTCGCCACTGTAGCGAGGACAGTGGCTCCAGCAGCAGGAATAACCTCATTACGACCTGCCATCGTTACCCCGGCCACATTCGCGGCCACGTTACTGGCGACATGAATGACCAGGGGAATAGCCTGTGTCAGTAACTTCTGGGTCTTGTTATTAACAGTTTCTCCACCTTCTGGAGACTCGCCTTGCTCTCCGGAAGTTGCTTTACCATCTGTAGCATTGACATCATCGTTTAAGCCCTCAGTATACAACGAGTTTAAACGTGTATGTTCTACCGCGAGCATTCTAAGCAGCGCTAACCAGTCTGCATCTGTCAGCTGATTAGATTGGTATTCAGGAATCTTCATAGCACTATGCATATTGGCTTAAACCATGGACCTATGCCTCGGGTACTATGGCGTCTTCCGCACTGAATTGCATGACTATAAGAAGAAGTTACCAGATGAGCTCGCATAGCTCTCTAACACTGAGGTAACAGAGGAGCTGACAGCTGTGAAGCTATACCGAGGATTTGGTAAGGGGGCAGATCTGCATTGTCGAATACCTCATTATGGGTGGAAGTATCGTCGACCAGCTCCTGCATACTAAGGGATTCTACAAGGATCGGGAGTATCTGTCAGACATGTTCCAGCAGTTGCAGCCATCCATAGCATCCCCCGACTCTGAGTTGAATAATTCTCTGTGATACTACAAGCTGGAAAAGGGCTGTACCGCCGAACCATACAGTCCGTGGGTGTGTATGCTGACAGCGTGCTTGGGGGCTGTCGGGCAGGCCAAGCTAGTTCAGGCAATCTCATTTGCTACGGCTTCTGCACCGGCGAGTCAGGATGATCTATTGCTCTATGAGCAGGATCTACTAGTGGCGGAGAAGACTGGAGACGAGCACAGCAATAGCCATACCTGACACCACTCGTAGGGTTATCATCCTGATAGCACTACCAGGCGGGTGGTGCGTGTTAGCACGGATCACCGTTTGTCGTCCAACACTCCTGCTGTTCCAGTGGTTGGAACGACGGTAGCACTGGCCCTGGTAGGAGACCTCGGGGACCTAGGTGGCATGGGTGCTGGGATGACTTGCAAAGCTGTGTTGATGTTAGTATTAAACCCAAAGTGCACACCTGGGGAATTCCCCTCGACTATTATGTTATGATAGATCCTGACCGTTAGATCCTTGACATTCACTATCATATTGCTCGGAATAAGTCATAGGTGTGGCGATATAGCGAAGTCGAGCTTATGACAGGTTTTCTGTAAGGCTTGCTGGAACTTGGCAATGACGCTGCTAGGGTCTGCAATTATGATCATATCCTCAACGAGACTGCTGCACAATGTCTGCACCTCGCTTCCGTTAACACCATCTATGTGGTGGCGCAGCTTGGTCTGGGCTGTCATGAGACAATAACAGAATGCTTCTAAGGGCTGGTTGATTGGCACGATCCCTGCTGGTGTGAACCCTGAGGTTGTGTGTGGGACAAAGTATTTCCATGCCTCTAGATGGTCCTGCCTGATTCCGGTGATATGCATATTCTGCACCAGCACTGTGGGCTCTGCGTCTGGATCGAATGAGAACGTCGCTGTCTTCCAGTGGCCGATTTTCCATGGTGTCTGATAGGGGAAGCCTGATTAGTCTCATCTCGGATCGCCATACATAACGCCTAGACCGCTGTCGTCTCCACCGTGGAAATAATAGTCTGAGTGGGTATTGAACTATCGCTGAAATCTACTGTCTGTTGAGAGGCTGTAGCTAGTGGTGCCAACAGGCTGCGGATCAAAATCATTTGTATCAGGCAGGCTTGCACCCAGCTCATGGAGGATTCATCCCACCGTGTAGTACACATGGAATCAAAGACAGCTGGCAATGAGCACAGCTCTGGGGGTACCAGAATAAGAGTGCAGCAAACACGCACCAACGCCGTATCCCGCTGTGGCACACCACATAGCAAAGTTCAGCTGCTGATTCAAGAACGAGAGATTTGGGCCCGCCATCCAGGTATGAGCTTACTTCGCATCTTTGATAGTGATTGCAAGGTTGGTCAGTGGGTGTGGATCGATGGAGAAGCTGATGCGGGACCGTCCATCGACCATAATGGAGATTGGGATTAGGTCCGGTATGTCATCCAGGAGACCACGTGGTCCAGCTCTCGAGTGGGTCCAGGGTGTACCCGGGAGGGGCGGTTGGCTCTGGTGGATTGTCGTGAGGTTAGTCGGGCAGGCCATCTATAGTAATCATCTTAAACCCGCTGTTCCAGCCATGTATGCAACATACTATTTGACACTGGAAAGATCTTCGATGCATCCCCGCCACAGCATCTCGTTTTTTTAAACTCCTCCATGTCCACCCGCCCGCTGGAACCTGTGAGGTATTGCTGGCACTCTTTGGGGTTCTCTGTGCGGTACAGGGTTTGGAGCTCCAATATATGGTGGTACTCTGCATCAATGCCCTGTCCATCCTCGCGAGCTTTGCTGACAGACTCATCAATAGCCCGTAGGCAACCCTGTGCCAGTGCTACATACCCAGCATGCATTTCCAGCTTCCTGCTGATCTGACGCTGTCCAACCACCAGGCCGGTGGCCAGGACAGTAACGCCAATGGTCCCACCACCAAACGGGATAGCGACGATAGCACCCACCCCTGTAGCGAGGGTGGCAATGGCGGCTATACCAGCACTGGATCCAAGCACACCCGCAGCTGTGGTTGTGCATGCTAGACTGTTGTGTACTGTTTTATATCGCCTGGGTGTTCGGCTGTACCTTTCTGTCTCATGAACAAGATTCGGTCTAATGGTGTCAATATGCTGGAGTCACCAGCCATGTACTCTACCACTCTCCTCAGCTGCCAGGGCGGGATATAGTTCAGGCTGCTTTCGCCACTCTGATTGAGCCATGGTATACCTAGTTCTTAAACTCGTGCCATCATCTGTAGGATCGGCTGATGAGTCACTGTGGGATGTATCGTGGAGAGTCTGGCGAATGGAACAACCTTGTCGATGTGGAGATATACCTCCCTCAAACACCCCTCATCCAGCATAATGTCATGGCCAGTTGCTTTCGCAGCCATGACATCTGGAACTTGCCCTTGTCACTCTGATAGTACGCCCGCCGTTGGTTGAATTTCTTATATGTATACTTCTCCTCTTCATACTGCAAGACTTCTACAGACTCATCACACTTGTCATCCAATAATCATACAACTTTGGCCCTATGACGCCATCCTCCTGCCGGATGAGGCTCTTCCATTCTTGAACAGAGTTGTAGGCCCTTCGTCTCCTTGCCTCTCTGGTGTTCTGCTCATACCAGCTCACCCGCTGCAGTCGCTCGCCTTCGTGTCAACAACGCATTTCCTGTACGACTATATTTACCATCCCAGAGAAGGTGTGTGGCTGCTCCTCTATCTCCTTTTTCAACATCTCGGTGAATGCTTGATAGGTCTGATATGATGTCATAATGGGGATAGGTCAATAAGTAGCAGCAGCGTAAACTCTAATTAGGCATCCGACAGACCACCCATGCTGGCACATAGACTAATGGTGGAGCTGTCAAACAGATGATTTATGTGGGTGAACATGTTGGGGATGATCGCTATCCACAGCTTGCTGGTGGCTCCTGGCAGATATTCTATCATGTCTAACCCTACTTCACTATGTGAGCTATGGTAGATACTTCCTGGTGGTGGATGTAACACATGGGCGTATACGTACGTGGTGGAATGCTGAGCTACCTTCAAGAGAACACATTCCATGCGATACTGAACGCATGCCTACCAACTACCAACTACCATCTAGAGATGGTCTGATGACATTCTCCACGATTTGGAGTAGCAATCAGACAATCGGCATAGCTATACACTCCGTTTAAACCCCTATATAGATATACTATGGAGCCTATATTTGCTCCCTCGACCGGTCTGGTCGATCTCGTACACGTGTACGACGTTGATGCTGCCAAGGTTAAGGAACGCGATAGCAAGTCATTTGGCCTCCAATATGGAGCAGAATCCAAGACATTCTCCCTCCATCCCGTCGGTGAAGATGGTTTAGAGCTGCTCACTGGCACAAGGGATGTCTCGAAGGAACGTCTCAGTCGAGAGAGGGATGGAGACAGAATAAGTTCATCCTTCACCCCCTGATAGAACAGTCACTAGACAAGGTTGAGGATGTCAACACTTTGGACGCTAATCTCAGCTTTCATGTCTTTGAGCCGACTGTGAAGCATATCCCACCGATGTCACATCATGGTGTGGTGTTGACCCTGGTCAAACAGCTGCAGGTAGTCTTCGAAAAGAACGCCGTTTGGTACCGCACTGGACATGGCGCTAATTACCGAGCGTGGGTGCCACTATATAGACGTCCAGTGGTTACTGACCTGGAGGTCACACCACTCTTTACTGTTGTGAAGAAAGATGGCATGGTCCGGGAAGCTTATAACCAGGGGACATCTTTCCTGATGTATATAGCACAGGGTACAACCCTAGTTAGATGTGGTGATAAGATTGGGATCACCGGAGGAAAGCTCCTGCGGTGTCGCCCCTTTGATGGACCAGATGAAGCCATCAATATTCGGGAGGGTGTCTTACGGGTTGAGGGTGTGTCGCACTCCTCGAAGGGGAAGGGCTCAGTGAAGCTGCTCGAGCGTGTCAGCCTCACAAGTCCGCAAACAACACTCATTGTGCTAGAGCTGTGGCTTCTAGCTGGTGCTAAAGTGAAGCAGCTAAGAGCTGTCCCAGATGGGATGACGATCGGCATCGAGGCCGGCACAGGGCTTGATCTGACACAGATATATCTCGAGGAGATCACCTTGTTCGGGTTAACCCTCCATGTAGAGGATGCTGGTTATACTACTGCTCATACCTGTGGTGGCTGCCTCACAGACAGCCATGATATTAAATGCCAACTGGTCCCACTTCCGAGATGAGCCTCAGTACAATCGCTTCCGTGACCATCTGTGGAAAAATAGCTATGACCGATTTCACCCACGTGAGGAAATTGCGTCTGTATGCCACTTCTATGGTGTAGAAAGGTCTGGACGTGGTTGTCTGTAGGCGATGCGGCACCAGATCCTCTGTGTCACTTCTGAACATGCCAGAGTCTGCCATGGTGCAGATGGTAGGCACTTTAGCGTTCTGCCAAGTGAGCGTTGCCAAGGCAGCTGGAAGGGTCGGTGGATAATCCCCTCATGAAGATGTGACACCGGTCGTGACTACGTGTTGGTTTGATTCGGTTTGTTTGATAATGGAGACATGAGGCTGGTCATTTATTTGTGATCCAACATTATGCCTATCATCATCATCATCAACATTATGTCTATCATCATCATCAGTAGTTATAAAATAAGTGTTTCAGAACGGGCCCCCACCACCAGGTGATGCCCTAATAGAGAAACACAACTGTCTAGCTAACTGAATCTGAAACTCAATCATGGGTTACCCCGAAGAACTATGGAGTTACATGCATGGTGTAGGCTGTGCGGCACTTCGAAAAAAAGTGGCAAGAGCATTACATGACCTGGGCGACTATGCAAATACTTTGCTTGAGTTATGGAGAGCTTCTCCTCACCTATCATTCGCAATAGTAGTAGACGAGGTACTCGGCCGAAAAACCACACCAGGAACGGATTTAGGGGCTAGACGCTATCCACAGACAGCAATGGCAATGTCAGAACTAAGACAGTATCTAGGTCATCTGCTAATGAGGCACAGTATCATTATGTATGATGCTATCGAACCAAAATAAATGTGTTGCTAGATTTTTTGTTTTGGAGTAATATCATCAATGAGGCACTCGAAGAGGGGGTCGAGCACCTCATTTGTGAGATTCTTGTGCATGTGTGCCTCTGCTTTGGGTTTCCTGTATGGGTGCAGGCGTATCTCTGCTTTGGGCTTCCTGCATGGTGCTAAAATGGGTGACTCGCTGTGAGGGGTCGTGGTTGGCCTTACGTTGTAATACACCTTCTCATCTGTGAACTTATTGTGATTGCGTGTATCCATGGTTCGGAATCTTATAAGTAAACTTATGGGTTTGCAGTGGAAGTTTTGTACTTTCCTGGCATGAATAAACTTATGATGTCGTAGGTCTAAATGAAAGTTTTTGTACTTGCCTGGCATATTCTGAACAACAGATGGGGGCCCACCGAGGGGTTGGGGTGGGCCCTACGTTGTAAAACACATCGCAACCACCCATCCCTCTGTTCTGACAGCCTACCTCCCTTCTGTAGCCGCCGATCGGCGATCCACGGCTCCCAGCACCCTCCATTCTGAAACACTTATTTTATAACTAATGCACTGTCACTCAAACATGTGACGTATGTGACCTCATAATCAACTTAGCTGATGTCGTAGCTATGGTATGCAATATATTAAATATTCATCAAAATGGTCAATATATTTTACATTTATTTCAATGGAAAACAAATTTTTGGAAATCTTGAAACGACTGTTAGAATTGTACTGCTGTCATCTTCCAACTTTACAACTTCTTAGTAACATACATCCGCTAGTTCGTGTGGTGTATTAAAATACTGTGCCATTTCATTCAATAATAAGCATGTCTGCTGCCGATCCAGTAACAACTGTAGGTGTGGTTGCAATTCAAAGATGCATACTTAAAATTCCCATTGTTTTACTTTGGGTGGGGACACAGGGCATTGAGACGCAGATTTCTTGGAAACTATTGGAATGCGCCTCTTACAAATTGAGAAGTCAAGTCACTATAGGACCCATACGATCACTAAATTTTAATTCGATTGAGCAAAACATATTTTGGCGGGCATTTTGAAAAAAAAATTGTTTAATTTTCTTTCCACCGCGAGTTCATTTCTGCAAAAAACGAAAACTGGCATTTTGACGGCCAAAAATAATTCTGTGGTAACATCCTACCCATGTATGGTAGTGATCCGATCAAAATTACAGGTGTTGTAGCACTTCAAACAATTAAAAATCCCAATACATTTCCTATGTGACATTTTCCATGCATTGGGAGGTCAAAGTTCTGGCTAGCCACAATATATAATGCCAATACCCATATCTACCCCTACATATACACCCATAGACCCACCCTTACCCATACACCCACTGCTACCATGCCAGACCAGTACACGACTGCTACACATAGACAGGGCTACATTGTCTTAGTCTATTAGCCTATCCCAGCATAAAAACGTATTAGCCTAGCCTACCAGCTTAGCATAGTAGCTTAGCCTGGTAGCCTAGCCTACTAATCTAGTCTACTAGCCTAGACTACTAGTACAGCCCACTAGTATAACCTACTAGCTTAGCCTACTAGAACTCTAGCCTACGAGCATAGCCTACTAGTTTAGGATGCCTATCTGACTGGCTGGTGTATGCTACTGCCAGGATAGCCTACTAGCTTAGGCTGCCTTAGCTTAGCTAGGGCTGGATTATACTCATACCATGCCATGACCTACTGGCCTACCTACTGGTCTGAATAACATATGGGTCTAACATACTAAACAACCGGATAAACATCATAGTCATAGCCTACTCCGACAACCTAATAGCGCAGCCAGCTAACATGCTGGATGGCCTCATCTACTAGTCTAGCCTACTGCTCTAGCATATTAGCCCAATCTTCCCATCCACTGACCTAACCGTTTACTGTCACATTCAACTAGACTGGTATAACCTAGCCTACTGGCCTAGCACACTGTGCTATCCTGCTAGCGCAGCCAAAGAATTTAGTGGCTTGATTGGCGTCTATCGAATACCGAATTACAGGTCCCATCCACGCCAAATAGATTAGGTTAGTGTGCTAGACCAGTATGCTATGCTAGGCCAGGAGACCAGAGTGGGTTGCTTTTCTAGGAGAGTAGACTCGTATGTTAGACCAGGAGAGTACGCAAGTAGGTAGACTGGTAGGCTAGGCTATGCTATTTGGCTGTAGTAGGCTAGACCAGTCGGTTAGTAGGCAAGGTTAGGCTAGTCAAGTATGGTAGACTATGCGGGCAGGCTTTGCTAGTAGGGTATGGTAGCAGGCTATGCTAGCTGGCTTTATTAGTAGGCTCACCCAGTAGAATTGGTTAGTAGGCCGCTAGGCTAGGTTACTAGCCACATCTAGAGTACAGATATTTGTAATTGTAACCCCACCTGTCCATACACACAGACAGACACGTATGCAGGCAGGCAGGCAGATAGGCAAGCACACAGACAGGCGATAGATAGGCGAAGGATGGATGTGATTGTCATATACACGACATGATAATAACGATAATAATCATAATGATAATATTAATAAGGATACACGGGATATTGACGAGGATAATAATGAGGATAATTTTAACAATCGGAAAAAGAATATATAGCATTGCATATCTTATTGAGGATAATGGCATGAGTGCAATAAAGTTCAGTTCAGTTCACTCTTCTTTGAAATCACGTGAGGATATTAATAAGTAACATATACATGTATCTTGAAAGATTCCAATTCTTCTGTTGGAAATCTAAACCGTGTGCCATGGTCAAGCGAATTATGATTGTCAAGTAAGGAAACACACTAACGATGTTTCTTGATAGCCACCAAACTGGCTTACTAGAGTTGTTGCCAATTACTAACCAGGATAGCATGCGATAAAGGAGTGTTCCAAAATATATCTTCATCCTACTAAAACATAGACGATGGCTGGTTTGCGTTGAACAGGAAAATGAATACAGTTCATTATAAATTGAATATTGTATAAACGTCCATACAACTCTTCACTGAAATGGTTTAGTTTTTTTTAACAATAATATCAATCATTATGACAAGTTTATGGCAGGTTGATCTCATCTTTGCCAAACTACACCGACTGGGCTTTCCAGGACGTCCACGCAACTGACCCAACATATTTATTTAATGAAGTAGTAGTTCACATAGATAGGGACATCTCGTAAATTAACAGTGATGTTTAATACTTGGAAGATATCCTGGCTTTATCATGTAGATGAGTGCGTCAGTTGAAGACACTTCGCTGATATATGGTGTCACCAGAAATGGCAGCAACCTCCAGGACGAATCAATATTATTGAACAATCTTAGACTTTTGCTTTCAGGGAACAGTCCACCAGATGACCCTCAAAATCAAAGATGGTCATCAAATCGATCATCAAGCCATGAATTCGGACACTATATAATGTGTAAATAACAGTTGATCAATCCCATCTGTGTATCAAGCATATGACGTCATAATCAATTGGGTTACATGTAGGCTGACGTCACAATCATAATGGACAGAACTCCTCCGTCATGGACCTGGAATAATCTGTCAAGTGAGCGAAGTACGTGTCTTTGGTAGATTTACTATTTACTTGAACATTTTGACACTAATTTGACTGGGCACTGTTGCTGCCGTAGGTCGTCCGTGGTCTGCGCTGTGTTACCCAGCAACGCATAGATTACGTAACCAGATACCATACATACGCTATGCCATCATTGGTAATTCACCTTTCCAGACTATCATCCATCTATCAATCTGACGTCATGTGACGTCATAATCATTACGTCATAAATGATTATATATGGCCCGGCCCGGCCCGGCCCGGCCCGTCTTTAACTCTTAATAGTCCGACACGTTGCACGAATTGTATGTCTCTACTATTTAATAAACATGCTGCAACAACAGCGCCCAGTCAAATTAGTTCCAAAATATTCAATAGTTTACATGTATAGTTTTCTAGATGTTCAGAGATCGATCCAGCCCAACACAAGCGAGGTGTCGGTGGAGCTTAGCTAGAGATGGGCGGGGCATAACGAAATATAGAAAGGTGCATTGGTTTGCACCGTCGTCGCTGGCTATCCAACGCTGGCTAACTTTATTAATGTGTGCGCACCATCGCTGTTCGTTCTCACTCGTTGGATCAGCATTGGCAAAACTGTAGCATAATGGATGCTTCCAGTTTCTTAGTCAATCATATGACGTCATAATCAACTACATGGCGTGTAGGATGACGCCAGAATCTTGAATGGTGTAATTAACTTCGTCACGAACGCATAATTGATAATGGACTAAGCGTTGCTGTACGAATTACATGACCTTACTATTTAAAGGGGCTATACATGATAGAGCTGTAAATGTAATATATGGTGTCATGTCCATAGAACGCTTCCAGTGGGTCACGACTCTCATTTTAACATCAATTCTCATATATACGACTACTCAATACCCAAGAAGATGCCGATTATGAATTTCACAAATATAAAAAATATAACACAAATCTGACTGTCGCCTGCATCTCCGTTTCTCGGAGAACCCAACGTATTCATTACTTAGCGGTGGCTTGCAATTCGTCGCTGGTCTTGTACAAACAAAAAATAATATTACGCAACTTATTTGTTTGATACTCTGATAGAATAGCGCGCGGTTTCATTCCTCCCGGCGTGTTGCTCTGTAATGTTTCCAATCGCCGATCGCCGTGGCGCTAGTATTTTGACTGTCGCCAGCGAACTGTCTAGAGATGTTTAAGATTTTCTGAGTTCCTTCAAATTGGATTGTTTCGTAAATAAAATGCTTCCCTAAATTGAAAACTCATACGCGCCGACGAGTTTCGGAAAAACAACAAATAATAACAAATGCGCGTGACGGGATTGGAATTTATGTATAATAATGTCAACTAATAATACACCGGGACCCTTATATTGCAGTAAAAATACCGAAATTTCCAAATTTATTTATATCTCGGAGGTAATGCATCTTTAATAAACATGATGTTCGATATTTTGACAGCAACAGCAACCAGTCAAATTAGTTTCAAAATATTTAACAGCCTACGTGTATAGCTTTCTGGAAATTAATAGCCTGGCAGTTGAGGGATCGATCGATCCCAAAAGAGCGAGGCGTTGGTGGAGCTTAATTATGGCTGGCCGGAGAATAGCTAAAACTGGATTCCTCCCTTACAGTTGGAGCATAATAGTTGGGCCAATGTTGGGCCAACACCTTTCAACAAACGTGCATATAAACATGGCGCATGCTGGTCAAATAGCGTGGGCAAAACGCTGGCACAAAAAGGCAAAACTATAGGTAAGTTGCATATAGTGGGCCAACTTTCCGCAGCAGTTTACAAGTAACGCGCATACGCACAGTTATACATGTTGGCCATCTAGTGCAGGGCCAATGTTGGCACAGTAAACGCAGTGGCAGCTCTAGACACACTTGATGCTTGCCACAGCAAACATCTACGCACCATCACTGGACACCGATGGCCAGAGAGCATACTTTCCAACGATGCACCATACAAGATGGGCATTACGCCGTCGCTGTCTGTTAAAGTCGCCCAGCAAAGATGTTCCATGTTTGGCCATGTGCTAAGGATGCCAGAAGACACACCAGCACAGAGAGCCTTGGAATTCGCCCTACTCGGAGCTAGCAAATACAGGGCCAGGAGAGGACGTCATTGCATAAATCTGCTAAGCGTGCTGCGAGGTGACATCAAGAAAGCAGGACTCGGTAAACTCAAGTCAAGAATGGACCTGAGGAAGCTAAGGATTTTGGCTGAGGACAAAACACAGTGGGCAAAAGTGAAACAGGACTGATTGCAGCTGTCGGATGTTTCTACTACTACAGCCGCAGAATACAGTAATCATGCATACGTGGAGGAATCTAGTTTTAGCGATTCACCGCCCAGGTCTAGATAAGCTCCACCCACGCTTAGCCCGCGGCTTAATTTCCAGAGAATTTTAGAAGTAAGCTGTTGAATATTTTGAATCTGATTTGACTGGGTGTTGTTGCTGCCCATGGAAGCAACAGCGCCCAGTCAAATTAGTTTCAAAATATTCAACATAATGTTTATTAAATAGTAAAGCCACACAATTCTTACAACTTGACGGACTATTATGCGTTTATGACGGACGAAATCGCGTCTTTCATGACATGGGACACAATTTACTAGGCCTTCAGCCCACACGTGGCGTAGTTGATTATGACTTCATATGATTGATCGATAGACTGGATTCCTCAATTGAACTACCTGCTCCATCTACATTAAATATGCGTCATAGCAAAATACAATGGAGCGGTTCGATTTGTCAATCAAGGATGTGACGTCATACGCAATTCACCTTTCCAGAGTATCCGTCTATCAATCTGACATCAGAAAGATGACGTCATAATCATTACGTCATAGATTATTCCATATGGCTCGTCTTTCACTCTTAATAGGCCGAAACGTTGTAAGAATTGTATGTCTCTACTATTTAATAAACATAATGTTGAATATTTTGAAACTAATTTGACTGGGCGCTGTCCTAGGCAGCAACAGCATGCAGTCAAATTGTTTTCAAAATATTCAACATCTTGCCTGTATAGTTTTCTGGAACTTGATAGTCAGTAAGTTCAGAGATTGATCGATTCCAGCACGAGCGAGGTGTGGCTGGAGCTTAGGTAGTGATCGGCGGGGCATAGCTAAAAATGGAAAAGTCCATTCCGTCACATGTTACCTTGGCATTGGTATTCTTGGGATTCTGCGTTCAAAGTGTATGTATTGATCCAAATCCGCGCAAGACCTGGGCAAAGATTAGCCAGAAATAAGCGGACATAGCTAGAAATAAGCGCGACATATTTAGAAATAAGCCGGACATAGCTAGAAATAAGTGGGACATAGCTAGAAATAAGCGTGATATAGCTAGAAATGGATCCCAAATATGATTTCAAATCCACACAAGACGTGAGCAGAGATTAGTTAGAAACAAGTGGACATAGCTAGAAATAAGCGGGACATATCTAGAAATAAGGGGGACATATCTCGAAATAAGTGGAACATGGCTAGAAATAAGCTGGCATAGCTAGAAATAAGCGGGGACATATCTAGAAATAAGAGGGGCATGGCTAGAAATAAGCCGAACATAGCTAGAAATAAGCCGTGACAGATTTAGAAATAAGAGGGGCATATCTAGAAATAAGGAGGACATTTCTAGAAAAAAGAGGGACATGGCTAGAAATAAGCGGGACATAGCTAGAAATGGATCACAAATATGATTACTCTGTAGGGCTGCATAATATAAGTCTATGGGCATAATTCGTGTGAATTTCACTTACATATCTCCGCTATTGTTACCATAGTTATGTCGATAGAAATCCCATAAGAGTGAAGCTCCTGACGCCGTTTTAGAAACACGCCTGGCAGTACTACGCCGACAATATTTAGTATTGTCTTCAACGCACTCTTGAATGTGTTAGTAATATAATCTCATTTAATTTCTAAAGCACGCCGATATCGGCAATTAGTCTTATTTAACCATTTAATGGCCATATTTGGTCAGAAATATTAAACTCTGCAGTTATTAAATGTCCATTTGCAGGCCAAGAAAGGACTATTTTTTGGAAGAATTACCACTAGAATGACTGGCTCTGTTATCGAGCCAGTTATTCCAGTGGTAAATTTTCAAACATTGGTAGGCCTATTTCTTGGCATGCAAACAGATATTCACAGTTCACTGCAAAGGCCGATTTTCGCCGGCCTCCCAATGATATGGTTAAAGTGTGTAAACTAAGTTAATATGAACTTACTATTTGTATAATTTTCTGTATATACAACCTTTCAGGTAATATCATACGAAGATCCTAATATGAGAGAAATCCATTTTAGCTCGGTACAACAAACCTAAATAATGAGGAAAATAGCCTACACGTGGTCTTCACTAGTTACCCTGGGCGCGAATCGCGCACAGTTGATAACACCATAATGTAGGAATCCAGTTTTAGCTATGCCCCATCCATCACTAGCTAAGCATCACCCACGCTTTCATCGTGTAGTGATCGATCGATCCCTGAACTCCATGACTTTCAATTTCCAGAAAACTATACAGGTAAACTGTTGCGTACTTTGAAACTAATTTGACTATGCCAGCAACAGCGCCCAATCAAATTAGTTTCAAAATATTCAACAGCATGTTCATTAAATAGTAAATACATACAATTCGTACACCAACGCTTAGTCGATCATCAATTAAGCGTTCGTGACGAACTTATCTACGTCACTCATGACATAATTGAATATGACGTCATCCTCTATGTCATGTAGTTGATTATGACGTTATATGAGTGATGGATAAACTGAAATCGTCCATTAACCCTTTGAACGCAGAAATCTTCAAATTCATTGTACAGGAAGGTGTCGATGTCATAATCAGCAGCAGTTCTCAGTCAAATTAGTTTCAAAATAATCTACAGGCCGCCCGCCCGCCACCCACCCATCCGTCTAGCCGTCCGTCTGTCGGTCTGTCCATCCGCCCATCCCTCCGTCCAGGCGTCCATCCGTCCGCCCGTGCGTTTATGATTGCTTTGCACTTGAGGTCAATGCATTAACTCTCTGTGTCACAGGGTCACTAAGTGCATGGTAACGACAGAGCGTGAAGGCATGTGTCAAGTAGCATCTCCCGAGATAACCCAGGGAAATTAGTTGAAAGTTGGTCCGGTGAGAGAGGATTTTTGTCCTCTGGATTGTGGGCCAGTGGGTAGGCTACTCGGCTCCCAAACGCTAGGCGAATTGGTGCCATGAAATTGGCTTGTTAGAACCTCGCTCAGGTGGAAAATTGAAAAATGTAAAGATTACATTCCAATATCAACTGTTTTATACCCTAGTGCCAGTGCGTCGTCAATGACAGGGATCCTAGAACTAATGTGTGACAATAGTAAAAACTACATACATGCCAGTGCCTAGAGATATGGCAAGTCTGAAATGTACACTGTCAGTTACCGTCAATTCGTGTGCTTGTGAGTCGGGCGGTTGAAAGCTGGTACAGTGAAAGATGATTTTTGTCCTCTGGATGGTGGGCCAGTGGGTAGGCTAGTCGGCTCCCAATCGCTATGCGAATCGGTGCCATAGAATTGGCTCGTTCCAAACTCGCTCAGGTCGAAAGTTGAAGAATGTAAAAATTACATTCCAATATCGACTTGCTATATCCTAGTGCCAGTGCGTCATCAATGACAGGCAGGGTTCCTAGAACTAATGCTTGACAATAATAAATACTACTACTACTACTACTACTACTACTACTACTACTACTACTACTACTACTACTACTACTACTAATACAGTGTTCCGTCAAATCGGTTTCAAATTATTCAATTGATTACGTATATGAATATATGGTTACTGGTTTTTGCGGCTGTAGTGGTGGAAAATCCGACAGCTACAATCAGTCCTTGTCCGCTCTGGACCACTATGTTTTGTCCTCCGCTAAAATATTTGTTTCCTCATGTCAATTGTTGGTTTGAGAGTAACTGGTACTGATTTTTAGGCTACCTCGCAGCTCGCTTAACAGATTTATGCAATGACGTCACCTGACGGCCTTATATTTGCTATCTCCAATTAGGGCGAATTCTGAGGATTTCTGTGCTGGAGTGTCTTCTGCCATCCTTATCACATGGCCAAACATGGACCATCTTTGCTGGGCGACTTTTACAGACAGCGGCGATGTATTACACATCTTGCATAGTGTATCGTTTGAAATTATGCTCTCTGACCAACGGTGTCCAGAGATGGTGCGGTGGTGTTTGCGGTGGCCGGCATCATGTTTGTCTAGAGCTGGCTTTGGAGCTGCCCAGCTGCTACAGTACAAGTTATACAGCAACAAGGACACGCGGGTTGCATTATGTAAACGTGGTCTTTCTGTAAAGGGCATCTTTAATCTACGACTCCAAAGCTTCTAGAATGACTGGAAAGCCCCATGACACAGCGCGCAGCAATCCCAACATTACGGCAGAGCAGTGAGACTAGGAGTTTACTTTTCTTCTATAGTTCGCCGCCCAGGGGTGGGTCGCCAGTGGCATGCTGTGTTGGTAAATTACGTTTATCATGACTGTTCAAGCGTGATTCGGGGATGACAAGTTCAAATGGATAAAATGCGATAATTGCTTATGATAATTGTTTTCGGAGCCCTGGCCTGTAGCCCCGTTAGCCCTTGACTTACTGCGGCTCTGAGACGTCGGGATTATTCACGTCACGTGACAATACCGTCAATGGAGGGACATACCACTCAAGTATCTGACGTCATAGTCAAATATCTCACTTATTGCCTGACGTCACAATCATAGTGACGTATAGCTAAATCAAAATGTGTGTCACATAATGTACGAATTGTGCGTGTATGTTAGGATATTCAGCCAGCCATTCTAGTTGTATATTCTGAACAAATAGCGTTTTCTTGCTTTGCGAATGAACATTTCTCAAGACAACTGCGGAAGCCATTTTGGACAGTTTGCATGTTAAAAGTTAAAACGATTTTAATAGAATCTTTCATTGGAGCGTGCGCGCTTGCTTGCGCGCGTGCGTGCGTGCGTGCGTGCGTGCGTGCGTGCGTGCGTGCGTGCGTGCGTGCGTGCGTGCGTGCGTGCGTGCGTGCGTGCGTGCGTGCGTGCGTGCGTGCGTGCGTGCGTGCGTGCGTGCGTGCGTGCGTGCGTGCGTGCGTGCGTGCGTGCGTGCTACGATTACATACGGGCCCTTTCCGTTATCACGGATCCATTCTGCCACCTGCTCCTTGGCAAACCTGACACACACGGGTTCGTTCACTTTGCAGCCAATTCTAAATAACGCATATCGCAGCATCCTTAAACAGTAAACAATGATATATATATATATATATATATATATATATATATATATATATATCTCAAATACGTGTCAGTCGTTCATGTTGGTTGTACAATAATGAAGTGTGCATATATTCGTGATTAATTGTGTTGAAATGTTAAAAGACAGGGGAGGTGAACGAGCGCATCACGCAGACTTGTATGGAGTTATTTCCCCTTTTGAGAGAAATTTACCACACCCAGTCGGCTAGTGAGTCCAACCGCTCCTATCTTTGACCAGTTGAATATATTTATGTAACGATTGAGAATACCTCTGTAACATGATTTAGATAAATAATAAGAAACAATAAATATTCAAGGTGTATTAGTGTTTGTTAATTATTGTTTAACAGATATTATTTTAATGCGTGACAGACAGACAGGGTATTAGGACAATGCATATTACTCATATCCCTGGATCGTGAATTTCATCTGGCCAGGATATATCACACTGTGATGACCAAAATCGTACCTTTGGTCTGGTTTATCGTAGTTGAAATCTCCTCCAATTCTCTCTGTTGGCGGATTCACTATGCCTCTGGAAAATTGCTAAAACTATTCAATAACACTCATATCAGTCAAAAATGGCGTCTGTAGTGGTCTTGGGAAATGTCTATTTGCAGACAATTTTTTGAAAATTTACCACTGGAATGGCTGGGTCGATAATCGAGCCAGTTATTCCAGTCGTACATTTAAAAAAATAGTCTTCTATTGGTCTGCAAAGGACGTTTTCAATGATAAAATTGAAAATTTTCTTGAACGGATTCGAGGGCTAAATGGTTAAAGGAACCTGGCATTTACAAGATTGCTAGACTATATTAATGAGACTGGAGATATGATTGAATCTGCTAGATGTATGCGGATCGTGTCCATGAGTACAGGGGATCCATTTCTAGCTATGCCCTGCCTATTTCGAGCTAAGCTCCGCCCACTTGTTCCGCGTATTGGAATAAACTTATTTATACTTTTAATTCTGATTTCACAAAATCCCAATTTCAAGGTAACTATACAGGTACGCTGCTGAAAATTTTGAAACTACCAATGGCAGCGACAACACCTGGTCAAATTAGTTTCATAATTTGCAATGGAATGTTTATTAAATAGGAGACATAACATTCATACACTTGACGGAGTTTTCAATGTTCAGGACGGGGCTTGATACACTGTCGTCATGTATTGTGACGACATGTGACGTAAATGAGTATGCCATCATATACATAAGTGACAGATCCGATCCATCCATTGGCAACACACGCAGACGTAGCAAGCATTTCTGACCATACAGAGTATGTCTAGGGTGACATTCACCTTTGACTCATAGACATCAATAGTCAGATAGTTATTCGGGATCTTAATGCGAACCAACCAGGCAAGATAGGTTGCATATATCCGTTATAACGGTTATCCGTTCTAGCGCGCGGGTTGGACGGGCGGGCGGGTGGGCTGGCGGGCTGACAGGCAGGTAGGCGCACGAACGGGCACACGAATGCGCACGCACGCATGCAGCCGCGTAGATAGGCACGCGCGCAGACAGGCACTCATACACGCCTGTCCGTATGCACTCACGCACTCAAGCGGGCACGCACATAAGCGGGCGTGCACGCATATTCGCGGATACTCGGCATTTCAAGAAATGGCCACACATCTGTGAAATTGTGCAAATGATGGCAGCAGGAAGGTTGATGAGTACTTTCTGGACGTATTTAGTGTTTATAAATAAATCTGTTGATTATATTTATGCCTTTGCAATTTGTAATAGACAAGCTATATTTTTAATTAATGGTTTGTATGCGTGTCTGCATGCTCACATAGGCAAATACTAGGAGAGACCAATCGCGCGTGTGCGCGTGCGTTACCGGACAAAGGAAATCCTTAGTGCCCGTCCACACTTATTTTCTTAAGAAATATCCATGACAACATTGCCACCCTGCTGAAATGTTCCAATAGCGTTGTATATACTTTACTCACTACCTATTAACATACTGTCTTCATTAGTTTTATAGAGCACAGCGCACGCAATAGACTGAACTATTTCAAGCTATGGCCCGCCCCATTTCTAGCTAAGATCCGCGGACTTGCATCTGTTCCGACACTTTGAACCGGGAATTCCCTTAATCTCAATTTCGAGGTAACTATGCAAATAAAATGATGAATATTTTAAAACTAATCCGACAAGGGCCGTTGTTGCAACATCAATTTATCAAATTAGTTTCAAACTATGCAACAGAATGTCTATTAAAATGTACCTCCGCCGAAGACATACATTTCATACAGTTACAGTCAGTCGGTCCATTGCCCCTCCCTCGTCGGATCTACGTGATTTGACTGTGAAATCAATGAGTAAGTGATGTATTCTGATTATTGCGTCCCATTTAAGACAGCTAGACAAATGGGTGGTGAACTGTGTCCATATATACCTCTCACAAGACGGAGCGCGGTGTTGGATGCAGTCAGAGGATTGTGTTCGACGCCAGCGCTCCTGTCACCACACACCATGGCTGAACCTCAACTATAACGGTCATGCTGCTCCACGACGTTGGCATCAGCAAATATGTCATTTGACGGAGCTGCAGACAAACACGTCCATTGTGAAAGTCCAAGCAGAATCACGACCCGTTTATGAACAAGACAGCTTCCCACTGAGAAATATCCCAGGTAAACTGTTCACTACTCCATTTCAATCTGGTTTGACTGAGCCTCTCAATCGAGGATGTCCTCACAGCAGATCTGCCGTCCAGGGGCCTAGTGCGCCATAAAGGCGTTAGTTGGTCGGTCGTAAATCTGCCATTTACGGCCACATCTTCTTCTTCTTCTTTTCGATCGCTGGTATCACACTTGGAGAGCCGTTCTCAAGATGAAACATGTGGTTTTCTGCAGTTCTTACACAGGCCCATACAGCTTTTCAAGAAAAGAGGTTGACAAAGGCCAGATCTCTTCTCTCAGCTGCTGATACGTACTGCAACATTGAAGTATGTGCTCTGTGGTCTGTTCTGCCTCTCCACAAGGACAAACGGGCGATGTCGTAAGGTGGAACCGCCTGTACATGTGTTGGTTTAGTCTGTTATGTCCAGTTCTGAGACGAAAAATGGTCACTTGCTCTGGCCTCGAGAGATGATGGTAGGCATCTTCTGATTGAGGTGTTCTATAGAGTGACATGATGATAGTCTTCATCACTGTATGTGTAACCATGTTTTCTGTCTGATTCTCTTCTGCACCCACCTTTGCCAACTTGTCTGCTTCTTCATTTCCTTGGACTCCACAGTGTGATGGGATCCACTGCAATGCTATCCGAAAGCATTTGGTGGTGTGTAGTGCTTCTTCAAGTTGTGGCAGCTTACCTTTGGTGATAGCCTGAAGGAAGGAGTGGGCATCAGATAAAAAGACGATCTGTGCAATAGGGTCTGCTGTTCTGCTGATGGTATTAGCTGCATGGGCCAGTGCTTCGACTTCAGCTCTGTAGTTTGTGCAGTGTTTGCCTGTCGGTATTGCAGCTGACTCATGTTGTCCATTTGGATACTGTATGTGCAGTCCGGCAGCTCCGCTCCTAATTGCATCTTTGGCTGATCCATCTGTGTAGATCCTTATCCATGTCTCCTGAGGGTACATTTCTTCCAGCATGGCTAGGGTCAGGGCCTTCTTGCTCACATCACTGTGTTCGTCTTTGGTTGTGAGATGAGGTACTGTGGTGCGAATAGCTATGCTCTCTAGTTTGTTTTCCCAGGGTGGAGGATCAAGGGTGTGGTTTGGGTCTTCTATTTGTGCTGACAACATATATTGGTGTTTCCTTTGAAGTGCTTTTGTCTCTTTCACAAAACTTGATCTTTTAAGTCTTCCTGATGACAGCTGTGCTTGCCTGATCTTCATCGGGTGGTTGTTGAACGATATGAACTTTGCAGCTTGGATCAGTGCTTTGCATTCCCTTCCTTTACTAAGGGGGGGGGGGGGGGATGCCTGCTGTCTACTCCATTTTTGCTATTGGTGTTGATCGCATTCCACCAATGATGATGCGCAGTGCCTGGTTTTGTACTCTGTCGAGGTTCTGTTGATGAGATTTAGCTGCTGTCATCCATGAGCTGGATCCATACTTAAGGTGTGGTCGTACGGCACCCAGGTAGATGGTCTTGAGGATTCTTTCATTGGCACCCCACTTTGTTCCTGCCAGCTTCCTCATGATGTTTAGCTTTCTTCTGGCCTTTGACTCTGCGTTCTGGATGTGCTCCTTCCATGTTAATCTTCTGTCATAGGTGACTCCCAGGTATGTCTGCTTGTCCTCGTACTCGAGTGGAGTATCGCCCAGTGTCAGATTGCCGACCTTGGTTTTGGTGGACAGTGAGAATAGCATGGCTGATGATTTTTCTTTGTTGATGGTAATGCACCAGCGATTGGCCCAAGCTGTAATTCTGTCCAAGGCGAGCTGCATTCTGTACGTGGGAGTCGTTGTGTACTCCTCGGTGCACCAGAGTCCGAGGTCATCTGTATAGAGGGCTGCTTGGATCCCATTGGGCAGCTCTGCTACAATGTCATTAATGAAGAGTATGAACAGAGTTGGTGATAATACTCCGCCTTGTGATACCCCTTGTCTCAGCAATACATTCTGTCCAGATTGTCCATCCACCAGCACCCCAGCTCTGCGATTGTGTAGGTATCACTTGGTCCATCGGAACATGTTGCCACCGATGCATGTGCGCCGGAACTTCACGAGGAGGCCATCCTTCCACACCTTGTCAAATGCCTTCTGCAGATCGATAAAGGCAGCTAGCATCACCTTCTTGGCTTGAAAAGTGTCCTCTATGACCTGTGCAAGATGTGTTGTTTGATCTTCTGTGCTCCTGTATCTTCTAAAGCCAGCCTGCTCTGAAACTAAAATGTTCTCCGACTCCAGGTACCACTGCAACCGCTGGTTGACGATGCGCTCCATGGTCTTGCATATGCAGCTTGTAAGACTGATAGGACGGTAGCTCAGCACTTTCATCCTGTTCTTCCCTTTTTTCAGAATAGGAGGCATTCTGGCTTCCTTCCAGCACTGAGGAACCTCTCCATTGGTCTAACTGAGATTAAAGATATCTAGCAACGTTCGGAGAGATGCATTACCAAGGTGTTGGATCATTTCAATCCTTGACTTTTAGTCTTGGTGCGGTGGTCCAGTGGAAAGATGCCTGGTTGCTGATGCTATGCGGAGTTGCAGAATGGCGGTTCGATCCCCCGACCGGGAGATGGTAATCAACAAATTAAACTAATGGGTGCATGACTGTCGGCTAAGTTAGCACATGGAAATTGAAGCCGCACGTTGTCAGTGCGTCAATAAAAAATACATACATACATACATACATACCTTGACTTCTTGGTCTTGGCGCGGTGGTCCAGTGGAACGATGTCTGGTTGCTGATGTTATGCTGAGTTGCAGAATGGCGGTTCGATCCTCCGACCGAAAGATGGTGATCAACAAATTAAACTAATGGGGGCATGACTGTCGGCTGGTTAGCACATAGAAGTTAAAGCCACACGTTGCCAGTGCGTCAATAAAAAAATAAAAATACATATACTGCCAGAGCCGCGCTGGGGTCAGAGTACAATAGGCGTAACAAGCCTAGGATTGAATCGTGGCAGGTGCATCCACAGATAGTCCCATATGAATCGGCAGTGTGTCAGTATATCAGACATGTGAAAGCTGGTCGGCCAAAGCTTGACTTCTTAGTTTTGGCGCGGTGGACCAGTGGAATGATGTTTGGTTGCTGATGCTATGCGGAGTTGCAGAATAACGGTTCGACCCCCCCCCCCCGACCTGGAGATGGTGATCAAGAAATTAAACTAATGGGTGCTTGACTGTCGGCTGGTCAGCACATAGAAATTGAATCCGCACGTTGCCAGTGCGTCAATAAAATAAAAATACATATACTGCCAGAGCCGTGCTGGAGTCAGAGTACAATAGGCGCAAAAGGCCTAGGATTGAATCGTGGCAGGTGCATCCACAGATAGTCCCATATGAATCGTCAGTGTGTCAGTATATCAGACATGTGAAAGCTGGTCGGCCAAACCTTGACGTCTTAGTCTTGGCGCGGTGGTCCAGTGGAAAGATGTCTGGTTGCTGCTGCTATGCGGAGTTGCAGAATGGCGGTTCGATCCCCCGACCGGAAGATGGTGATCAACAAATTAAACTAATGGGTGCACGACTGTCGGCTGGTTAGCACATAGAAATTGAAGGCGCACGTTGCCAGTGCGTCAATAAAATAAAAATACGTACATACATGCAGGTATACAGGTAGGTTTTATAATTGGCAAGCACTATTTCTCGGAACCCTGTCATTGACGACGCACTGGTACAAGCATTATTTCTCGGAACAGTCGTCATTTGAATGTAATTTTTACATTTTTAATTTTTCGATCTGAGCGAGGCAGGCAATTCTCCGGCATCTATCGCCTAGCATTTGGGAGTCGAGTAGTCCACCCACGAGGACAAAAATCTTCTTTCACCGGACCAGCTTTCAACTACCCGACTCACAACGACACGAACTGACTGGAACTGATAGTATACATTCCAGACTTGCCATATCTCTAGGCACAGGCATGTATGTAGTTTGTATTATTGTTAAGCATTAGTTCTAGGAACCCTGTCATTGACGACGCACTGGCACTATGAAATAACACAGTCATCATTGGAATGTAATCTTTACATTTTTCAATTTTCGACCTAAGCGATGCCTCGACGGATGCGGCGGCCGTGGGTTTCATTTATTATATTATTGAACAAATTGATAAATGCGAGAACATCCATTAGGTAGTTTCTTTTAGAAAAGGTTGAAATCTACACCCGAAAAGTTGTAAAACATTATGATATATCTACCCGAAGTCTTTATCTGAAGGCTTGCTTTTCCGAGTATCCCTTCTACCATTCTGAGGAGATTCGAGGCCTATAAATAATAACATCAAACGCCAGTAGTAAATTACTATTGAGATGCCAATGACAGCCATACTGGCAATGTATGTTATTAATAAAGGGTAGCAATGTTAAAGAGATAAAGTGATTATTGATAATGGAGACATCCGATTTGTGACTCAAATATGTGAGCGCATAATCAAGCATGTCATATCGTTCCATCATAAAAATCCAAACGGCTGTCATGAGCGTACAGAATTCTATGTTTGTGGTGAATTTACATTTCAATAAACATTCTGTTGAATATTTTGAAACTAATCTGACTGGGAATGGTTGCTGTCATTCAACAGCTTAAATGTATAGTTATACTAAAATTGAGATGCTGGTAATTCAGCATTCGAAGTATATAAATCGATTCCAACGCGAGTAAAAGTGGGAGTGGCTTAGTTAGATGAGGGCGTTGTATAGCTAGAGAGGCATTCCTTAATGTGCTAAGAAAACTGTGCAATGAACCTTTCCATTTTTATCTATGCCCTGGCCATCTCTTGTTAAGCTCCACCCACGCCGATGGTAGATGGATACTATGAAAAGGGGAATTCATTCTTACATTCATGTGCGTATATTGGATTGATTGGAATGCCATTTATGGTAACACTTAATAGTAGTAGTAGTAGTAGTGGTAGTAGTAGTAGTAGTAGTAGTAGTAGTAGTAGTAGTAGTGGCAGTAGTAGAAGTAGTAGTAGTAGTAGTAGTAGTAGTAGTAGTAGTAGTAGTAGTAGTAGTAGTAGTAGTAGTAGTAGTAGTAGTAGTAGTAGTCGTCGTCGTCGTCGTCGTCGTCGTCGTCGTCGTCGTCGTCGTCGTCGTCTAGAGGACTGGCATCATTTTTAGCGGACGTTTAAAAATGCTGAGAAAACATCGCATTTAATAAAATACTTCAATTCGACAACTACATTAATATATAGAAAAACTATTTGAAATGCATGACCGAAGGATGATTTTGTACTTTGTACGGTTGGGGTACTCGTATTTCTTCATGTTCTTAATCTTACGACAAGTAAAATAAAACCTTTTCCAATTGCTATGTTTCTCACGCACCATCAAAGAAATAGATTAGAGATAAAATACCATATATTTATCGACCTGGCTCTACCAACGCGAAAACTCCTCACCACTAAGTGTCGCATAGTCAACGCCATATGCACCAGCTACCAAAAGAGTCAAAGAGAACCCAGCAAGATTAGATTCCTTCTATGCAGAACTGAGCTCCGCCATTACTATCCCAGCTAGATGTCAACTGTTCGTGAGCGGACTGTGGAGATTTCAGCTCCAAGCTGGATAAGCTCGGCATTGCAGAAAAAGGTTCAGGGCCTGGCTTGTGCATGGGATCGTATGGAGAGGGCACACGCAACAGCAATGAAGATGCACTGTTGGCATTCCTTAGTTCCAATGACCTATGGGCCACAAACATGGTTTTCAAACATCCATGCTGCCACGGGACAACATGGACTGGACACATTGCTGATCGCAAAGCCCCCAAACGGTTCTAAGGCTACAACAGCTGTCTTCAACCAAATAGATTTCATACTATGCAAGACAGTAGCAAAACCCCTACTTCTGGATGCGCGTTCCTATGGAGGCGCAGACCTAAATTCTGACCATAAGCCAATCATTACACGCCTCCATATGAACTAGCTCTACCTAATGCATAAACGCCATACAAGGCAAGAGGGTAGAGTCAGCTAAAACTTACCCAAGCTCATCAGCAACACTGACACTCAAATGTCATACAAAAAGACTCTCGGGGATCAGATAGCTAACATCGACAACAGCTACAATCCAAACGAAGCCCTAACCAAAATACTGTTATCTATAGAGTCATCAACTACTAGCACCATTGGCGTTATAAAAATAATATAACTAGGTATACTGACGACCCTCTCGTAGTAAAACTGTCAGCAGAATAGAAAGCATTACGACTGCGCAACTATCAAAGTGGCCAAAGTGAAGATCGCATCAAACTACGCTAGGAACGCAATGACATTCTGTGCCACATTAGTAAACTCTATCCAACCAGCAGCCTCCCTAGCAGATGAGATCACTGCCACGGATGACTGCCACACACTGTATCGGGCAGCCCGAGTCCTGAGAGTTACTGACTACACACAACCACTAACTGCGCACAACTCTGAAGAACACTTTATAGGGGCTGACCATGGCAAAGCCGCGGCAATTCGAGAATGGTTCAAGGAAGAGTTCACTGACCACGATGATGAGCCCATGCACCCATTCTCAGGCGAGCCCAGGCCATTACTAACACCATTTAATACAGCAGAAGTTGAGAAGGCACTTAAACACTATGCGTATGAACTGCTATGGTTGTATTAGAGAGCTGAACAGGGAAAAGGATGGTACGGGCCATTCTGGCCCCGCCCTATGCAATTCATGCTACACTTGATTCCTGTGAGTTAACATGAATTTAGGCATGAATTTAGGATTAAATACAAGTTGCCAAAGGTTCACTGCTACGGTCGATAATTAATAAGATAGTTAGTCCCTAGTGAATTCATACTTTGGCAGACTGTTACTATAGTAGAGGTATCGTGAGACACAGAGGGAAGTGGGGTGTGTCTTCATTACGAGTGGGCCCACTCAGAAACCTAAGCAATTTCAGCGATGGCGCAACCGACCCGAAGGTGGGACTTAGTACATTTAAGACAATATAATTTGCCAAAGATGGGCCGGAATTAGTAAAAAGGTGAGACGAATGCTGGTGGCTCTTTTGGCTCTTCTTCTTCTTTTTTCTTCTTTTCGTTCGCTGATCATACCGCCGGTCCTGTAAGTGACTATCGACATGATCATAAGCCATGGATCCACGCACTGAACGCTTTTGGCTCTAATGTGGCCATTCCTTTGGGATGCTTTTGCAGGTATTTAGCAACTATACATTTGTGGCACCTGAAGCTGGATTTTCAATAAACAGCTGCTTATTAAATACACCAATCGGCTTGGCTTGTTTACAGAGTCCTATAACGCGAATAGCTGAGCTACTACCTATGTTAGATTATACCGAACTTGTGCCGTTGTTAGGCACAAGAAGGGTTTCCTAGTGTGAAGTGCTAATATTGAGAATTCTTATGGTTAGTGCACTATTGTTGATGTATTATTTTAGACGGCGTATGCGAGTACAATATATAACATATATGATTGGCAAAGTTTATAATTATATATAAGTTCTAATAGAAGAAAGGAACATGCCACGAAAAGTGAGAAAATATTTGTATATAAATAGGCAGTAACTAGCCGTATAAGTACGCCTAATAGTCGTCGGCGTGATTTCAGAATTATACGAGGGCTAAACAAAAAGGACATTCAATTTGGCCTATTAATCATCGGCGCATGAAAGTGAAAATATGTGCCAAGCCACACATGGCACAGAAAGTCTTTACAGTGGACAAAGACAACGAAGTATTACGGTTATAGTGAAGAACAACTGTATGATGTGGCCCGAGTCTGTTGAATAATGCAGCTTGATGATAACATAGCGTGATAGTCCGGTGAGGGAAAACGAAAGCTTCAAAGAGCTTGAAGCTCTGCACAAGACGAACTGTGCGGCAAGCTCAGGTGCTGCACGGCAAGCAATGTTTAGAATAGTGATTAGAAATGCAACAGTATTATTAAGTTCAGCCTAGAAGAATCCGCTCAATCGTCTACGTAATTCGAGTGATGCAGGTATATGGATTAACGGGAAACAAATTGACACAGTCTTTTCGGCCCAATGGAATTGAGCTGAGGCGAGGTGGCACAGTATTTCGGCGCTAATATAATACGTTGTTATACTACTTTCAGTTGTGGTACAGATACGAAATGGCGAGATATAATCGAAAGTATAGGACGTCTCATGGGGCAGTTCACAACACAAGTTTGAGTACAAGTCCAGATATGAGATGTAATATTGCGTATGCGGTGTTCAGAGGATTCTGGTGCGCATTTCGGCTAACCTACAGTACTGGCTCCGCCGATTTATACAGTTCAGTTTTTAGCCCAAGTTTAGGCTGAAGAATTAGTATTTCGAAATGGCAATCAGTGGATTAGAACGGCACGTGGAGTTACTGATAGAACTACATTGTAGTAGATGCTTATAGACGGGCAATGTGTTCTGGGTAGCTTTTCAATATACGTCAGTACAGAATGATCATCTATCGCAACTGATTTTTATGGACCGAAGACCGAAGTGGGTCTTTTTCTAGTTTTGGGTGCCCAATGAGAATGATCCAGCAGCGCGTTACAGCCAATGCAACGCAAGTTGTAACAACCAGTAACGTGTCTATGACGTCATAAGTGCATCAGGGATAACCGCAGTATGGACAGTAGTACATGGGCCTATTTTTTTTAAAACGATATCTCCGACATTTCTCATCCGATTTTAATTTGAATAGCAGATTTGGATTCCAGAGAATATTTTGTTTTAGATTCGCCCAAAAGATTGAGCGAAAATGGCTCGTATTAGCGATCTGGCAAACACGGGAAATATATACAATAAAGCGGCCATCTCCGTACCTACAGTACAGCGTGAATGGCCTATCTATAGTGTATCGCGCATGCGTGGTAGGCGATCGCACGGACTGTTAACAAATTTCTATGCATTCGAACCGCTATGGTCGTATTAGAGAGGCGAAAAGGGAAAGCGCCGGCACAGGCCACTCTGGCCTGGCCCTAAACGACCAGCGATACACCGGTAAAGCACATGGCTTGAGGCGTATCTACGCAAGCACAGCATGCAGAGTGTCGCTGTAGGTGATGGAGTATGTGTGATGATGGCATAATACGTGCGTATAGATGGATCGATTTGAAAAATCCCTCCACTCTAGACTTTTATTCTCTAATCTTGTGGAGCGCCATTGAGCCTGCGTTTGCCTGGATATTAGCGCTATAGAAGCCCAATATATTGATACATAGACAATGAAAAGAACGCAGTCATTGCAGGAATAGAAGGAATCTCCCGGAACAAGCAAGGTGCACAGGGGCATCGCTGCTGTGAATCTCAGCATCAGGGCAAGTCTCTGCTAAATAGTTTTTTTAGTGTAATAGTTAAGTAGTTCTGGAGGGGAAGCTCCACCAATCTAACTGTGAGAAACCATGACAATTATCCAGCTCAATAAGAGTGAATGAATGTGCGGGAAACCTACTTTATGGAAGGCTTTCTGACTGGACAGAGTGATGGCGATGTTGTAGAAATGCAGATAAGGTGCCATATAC
The DNA here is from genome assembly GCA_034401795.1 of Chaetoderma sp. LZ-2023a. Classification (NCBI taxonomy): domain Eukaryota; kingdom Metazoa; phylum Mollusca; class Caudofoveata; order Chaetodermatida; family Chaetodermatidae; genus Chaetoderma; species Chaetoderma sp. LZ-2023a. The sequence continues at coordinate 18,688,741 of CM067365.1, read as the reverse complement.
CGCTTACTTGGCAGACCAGTGCAAAAATGAGTATGTTCCAGGTGAACGAGAAAGACGTGTCAATATCCGTTAGATAAGGAAATCGATCAATTTGCAGTTTCTGAAATACTCGTCTATATAGTTAAAAACAATTCTGGTAGTGAAGGTCCTGCTATAGTCTGCCTTGAGATATGGTAAACTTGTAAAAGCAGCAGCTTCAACACATGAGAGTAGTCAACTAAGACTTAAGGGCCACCTGTTTGCCGAAATGTCTGAGGTAGAGGCTTTCCACAAAGAAGTAGGCTCAGTTCTATCGCAAGCTGCCACCGACTCCAAACCCATTAATACTTAGCGAAGCGATCATGGGTTTGCGAAAACGCATGCTTGACAACAGGCCCACCTTTGATAGACCTTTCCATGGTGGATATGTTCAAGAACTGATTCCGTCAACTCTTCTGCAGTTTGTTGGGAAGATTGAACATTGGACTGATCCCAATTCGTAACTGCGATTTACAGCATCAAAGAGAGACCTAGTAGAGGCGCACCTACTGTAGCACAACTGCTATGAAATGTACAATGAAGGATTAGCTCCTCATCACCATTCCAAAAATCCGATGACCTCATATCAGTTCTACTCTCTTTGAATTGACAAAAAGCCACTTCTAGTAGATATACTCCTTGTGTATTACACCAGCAGTTCATATGACAGAGTGCACACCATTTCTGCAGCGCCTGTACCTACAGCTCGGACAACCAATTTTGCGAATAAGGTTGTTTACCACATCTATCATGGACCACAGAGCCCACAACCAAACTGCAAAGGAAAGGAACCATCTATTTCCATGGAATTCCAGTCTGCCTGCATCGACTCTAAGTCAATGGGCGTCAAAATCGTGAACCGCCCATTCTTGGTAGGAGCAAAGTGAAGACTATGCCAGATCGTTCTGACGGCGTCAATATCAGCATTCTGCTCTGCGTACGTAAATGCATATTTTCCACTAACATTCCAAGCGCAACATACGACAGATGACAAACATGTGCAGGCCCTATTTTAGTAAAAGGTTAAAACAGTAAATACTTGAAATAGTCCGACAAATATTATTAGAGATAAGCCAGTCAAGAAATGTGTTTCCGCATCGTAGTCATAGGTTTTTATTCGTGGTACCTGATCATCACTCATCGCTTTCAACACAATTGAGTACTTTTCCAAAACAAGCTAGCTGCCCATGTTTATATTGTTTATTGCCCCATCACATTGAAAGGTAATCTCTATACTACTTTGGTGTTTGAAGTCCTTAGTTTCATTCGTGTAAAACTCGGGCTGTAGAGTAATTTTGTAATGTGTTGGCGTCAAAAATCTAGGCAGTCGTATGTCTTTTAGAGGCATTCCTGGAGTCTGGACTCCAGGCATAATAACATCAGGGGTTGTAGACTGTAATGCTGGGGGTGGATGGTTGACTTAGACGCAGTGTGGTGATCCTTACAATCTAGATGAATACCTATAATAAGATGAAAAGCCGTAGATGTTATGCAGTAGCTATTTTATTCTGGCATTACTCTGCAAATATTATAAAGTTTGCCAAGGTGTGTCCGTGTGTATGTCATGCTCGCGGAAGGTGCTGACTTTCAATGTTGTGCTCCAGTTTTTGTCCATGCATTTACTGCCATTTAGTTACCCCGTAACATAGATATATAACATTTTGACATCAACCTCAAGGCAATGCTAACCAGTCTAATTATGAAGATGTGTGCCAAATCTGATGATTCCACATTCTTGCATTCCAGGGCTATGTTATTAAATAGTAAAGCATACACTGCGTACAACCTGGCGAACTATTAAGCGTGTAAGTCATAAAATGAGTCATTCATGATGTAATTGATCATGACGCCAGCTTAGATCTGACGTAGTTGATTATAACGTCATATGATTGACTGAGAAACTTGATTCATCAACGGAAAAACTTAATGGCGTCACAAGCTGGCATGAGAAGAGAGTTGTAAGATTCCCTCAAACGAATTGCCTCAATGACGGCATGTACATTTTATGACAACAACAGGACACTAGTGTTGCAGCACTTGGATAATCAAACCAGCTCGTTCTTTGTTGTGAAAGAAGGCATGCACTTGTTGAGGCATCGCTGAGTAAGCTGTCAAGCCTGAGAAGACTTGCATATCCATATAATTTAGCTAAAACCTATTTTTAAGCTAAAAGAAAACATCACCCAGTCAAATGACTGTCAAACTATTAAAAATAATGTCTATTAAACGTAAATTCATGAAAGACTTTCAATTCATACACTTTCTTGACGGACTTTGTGCGTTTAGTATCGGATGTACCTCATTTTAATTGTGACGTCAGCTAACAGATTACGTATTTAATCATGATGCGGGTTACTTAAAATGGCAGAGTTGACTCATCCATTTTGAATGATAGTGTGTATTTTGCGTGAACTTCAATTTCAATTTCAAGTTTATTTGCCAGCTTCTTCAGAAGTGCAGAAAACATATATACAAGAGACATACATAAAATGGCGGTTACATATGTTAATAAATAATTAAATCTTGTAAGTTTTTTCAGAGGCATATACCACTTATATAAATAAGTAATGTTAATAATAGTAGCCGTAACGATGATGATGATGATGATGATGATGATGATGACGAGGTACGCATTGGTTGTTGGAGCGTATACGTGACTGGCAACTTGAATCCATATATTCATAAAGAGATAAATGATGTTTCCAATTCGCGCAATCAATCTGGATATGATGTCACCGTATTTCTCTACTACTGTCTCGTCAACGACACTCCCTCATGATTACGTCGCACCACCCACTATGGTGAAATGAGACATTATTATAAACGCGCATAGCATCAGAATGTCCATACTCACAGTATCCATGTTTCAAAGTTTCATCAGAACACGCTTCCGACATTGCGCGCCATTCAATTCCCTTCTGAGCCAAAGCCGTTACGTTACCGAAGAGAGGTAACTTGCATTCTGTTTCTGGGAGTTGCACGACCAATTGTGTGAGCAGAGCCACGAAAAATACCGAAACACCTGCTATCGCGGTAGCTATGTAGATGTATCTTTGTCGAACGTAGATTCCTCCGCGTTTCGGTTTGTCAGACGTAAGACGTAAGGGGCTGCCACTAAGTTCACTCTCCGTGGTGTACTTTAGTGCGCGGTCAGCAAGTGATAACTGGCCTAAGATAGCACAACACATGCATGACAATCTCAGTCTCAAGTTAGCACTGGTGGAGGAAAGATGCTTCGGCAATTTGGAAAATCGTGGTATTAATCCTTTAACCCTCAAAATCTTTCAAAAAGATTTAAATTTCATCATAGAATATGTTCATTTACACACCAAGAGAAGACTATTTCTTTTAAAGTTTACCACCAGAATGACTGATTCGGTTATCGAGCCAATCATTACAGCGATACATTTTCCAAGCTAGTCTACTCTTGGTCTGCAAATGGGCATTTTCCGATACCAATGCAGAATCCGGTTGGCTGGTTTGAGCGCTGAATTGCCCATTGATGCAGCAATCAGTTATAATTTTATTCACCAACAATATTATCAAAATTCTTCAATAGATGTATATCACAATTTGAGCCCTAACGCCAGACTTCGACAGCTCATTTTACAATTTAGTAAGTATTCTGGTAAATATTTTGAAACTACTTTGACTGGGAGCTGTGGTTGACAAATTAATTTCAAAATATTCAATATAGCTTCTACCTATATGGTTACCTTGAACTTGAGATTTAGAAAATCCAAATTGGTAAATTAGACGCAAAATCTGTCGCTTTTGTAATTAGATTTGCAATTCGTTAATTAAAATTATTAAATAACGAGATTTACTCCTAGCCACGCCCCGCCCATTTTAACTAAGGGTCGGCCATGCTTTTCCCGTGTTGGGATCGATGGAACTCTAAATTCTCTGAATCACAATACTGATGAGATGAGACGGTTGGCAGAAGTCCATTATAGACGGTCCAGCCAGCACGACGTATTGAATAAAATAGCCAATCAATAAACCTGTAATAGTTATGAGCCAATCTATTAATAACATATAATTAAGCGAATAGTAATTAACGAATCGATTGTATAAAAAAGCTTTATATTGAGTCAGGACTAGGTCACTTCGCTCTCGTTATGGCCTAGCCTACTAGCATTATGCATGCGTGTAAATTATACGTAAGTGAAATATTGTGTTCATTTTATGTTATTGTTCTTTACCGGTCGGCTATTTTAATGATTCGTCAGTTTAGCTTCCTAGAATATAACCTGGATGTTTAGCTTCAAATCATGGGCAGAAATAACGTGAACGATAAACAGGTTGTGTCCTTCACGCGCAAGACGCGCACGCGAGCAAGCAAGCGTGCACGCGCGCACACACGCTAGCACTACGAAGGTGTTTGGTGACTGACCAAAATCCGCATCAGCCATCAATTTGTAAGTACTTGTACCATAACTGTTTTTTTACATAATTAGTTCAGAATTTGTTTACGTGTGGTTGGTTATCTACGAGTTATTCGCGTTGGACAGGTTTTCTTAAGGCCGTGTCCGTAATTTTTGACAAATTATGCAATAGAGTCATTTAGCGGACTATGCGTCTATAGCGGACACGAAGTTATACATACGTGCTCACAAACAACTCATTTGCTTTGGTAAGTAGCTTAGGACTCCAGCAGAGACAGCTTTGCTTTGTTACCACTCCTCTTAAAGATCTCCAAGCATTTGGCCCTCAAAGGCAGGCGCCCTCTATAGGTAAGTTTGAATGTGCGTATATTGATACAGAAATGGTAAAAGAGCAACTTGCGCGTGGTAGACGTTAACACAGCGTAGGCATATATATCCCGTAACTGAATACTACACGACCATTGCGGTACTCTAGATATGTAATCAAATATTGAGAACGACGTTTGTGAGAATAAAATGTGCGATTTAGTTTTAATATCTCAAAAATAAACACAGGTTTACAAGTTATTTAACTGTCCGCATACTGAATTTCTACAGACTACATTTTCCATAGGGTATAACCCTGGACCTGCTGAATATTTTGAAAACAATTTGACTGAAGGTATTTTGGTGGCTAGGTCGGTTAAATTATGTTATTAAATATTCAGCAGGTCCAGAGTTATTTCCCATTGAATGTATTGCCTGGTGGCTTGCAGCATTTAGACAGTTAATCAAGGGGCAGTTATTTAGAAAATAACATTAAACATAACGTTGCTGTAAATAAGAGACGAGTGAATATTACATAAAATAACACACTTTGCTTAAAGATAAATAGCATCTATCTCACATCGTCTGTGCTACTTTCACGGCGTGTCTTACATGCTCAGTTACAATGGCAGTAACCATAAATAACCAGAAAGGATGATTTCAAAAACACGTTTACACTTTAATAAATATTCTGTATTTCGAAAGTAATTGTACGTGGAGCTGTTGCTGTTTATGGCATCAACATGTTCCTGCCAAACAAGTTTTAGAATAATACACAGCATACCTCTGTAGTTGCCTTCAAATTGAAATTCTGATTATGGACCGTTCCTGTTTATCCATCCATCACATGACGTCATAATCCAGTATGTGACGTGTAGGATGATGTCATAATCAATTACGGCATAAATGACTCGATTTAGTCCGTCTTAAACGCGTAATAGTCCGTCACGTTGTACGAATTGTATGCTTTACTATTTAGTAAACATTCTGTCGAATAATTTGAAGCTAATTTGACATCGTGCTATTGCGGCCATAGGCAGCAACAGTACCCAGTCAAATTAATTTAAAAATATTCAACAGCTAATCTGAATAGTTTTCTGGAAATTGGTATGTTCAGTGATCGATCAGTCCCAACACGAGCGAGGTATGGGTGCAGGTTAGCTAGAGATGGGCGGGGCATGGTTAAAACTGGAAAGGTCTCTTCAGCGTTCAAATGCTTAAGAAGACCAATGAGATGTAACCTCTACCGTACGTCTATTAAATACACTAACCCAGCCTTGAGTAATTACTAGAGAAAGTCATCGAGTAAGAAAACTTGATGAGATTACGTTTATATTTATGTTTGCTGGATGTGACCACATTTTAACCCCTTTAACCCACGAATATTTTTAAGAAAGTTTCAATTTTCTCATATAAAATGGCCACTAGCAGTCCAAGAGATAACTATTTTTGAAAATTTACCACTGGGATGACCGTCTCGATTATCGAGCCAGTCATTCCAGTAGAACATTTTCAAAAATGCTCTTCTCGGTATGCGAATGGACATTTCTCAATACCTACGGCTGAAGCCATTTTTGCCCTCTGATATGAGTGTTAAAGGGTGAACCATGGACCTTGTAATGTGCGAAATCGGCGTGTTTTATTAGGCCTAATGACGCTCTACTAAATAACGAGGTTAACGTGTTTAATGTCCGAGTCGTTAAAACTTAGCCAAAACAGATAGCGTTAAACGTGAGTGTTATGAGATCACGTGCCACACACATCTTCCACCTGTCATTGCGCATGAACGAGTGAAAGGGAAATGCCTTAATTAAAAAATGGCAAGCACACTATTGTTTTATGACGTCTCTGACAGAGATTGTATAAATTAATAGGAATAATATGATATAGTACGAAAGCCTATGAGGCTCATTCGAAATTCAAAATTCAAAACTCGACGTCGAAATTCAGATCTTAATTTAGCCAGTCAGATTTTACGTTTGCGCATTCTGAAACAATCATTGCTGATGTAAGGTTGATGCCGACTTCTGTAACAAATGGAGAAATGTTTACATTCTTCTTGGCAAAGATGTAATGTTATTGCTTATTGCTGATGTGTATATGGGCCACAATGCATACCATGGTAACGGTAAGCATATACCAGCCTACTATCCGGGCCTAGGCTACTAACCTATTCTACTGATGTAGCCTACTGAGCTAACCTAATGCCATAGCCTGAGCTCTTACTGGCCGCCACTTTAATAGTCTCTCCTACTAGCCTACCTCCTAGAATAGCCTACTGGTCTAACATATAAGTCTACTCTCCGTGCATAGTACCCGACCAATCTGGCCCACTGTCACAGCCTGCAGTTATACTCTACTGGCCTAGTCGACAAGCATTCTCTACTATCCTACATTTCGAACATACTAGTCAACTAGTCTGGCCAACTAGCATACTCTACTAGCCTAGAATGCTGGCATAGCCCACTAGCTTAGCCTGCTAGTCCAAGCCTACTAGCCAGCTAGCCTACAGGACTGGCATAACTGACCAACATGTTGGTATATCTCATTTGACGAGCCTACTATCCGAATGTTGGTATGATTACGGGTAGCCATATGGTTGGGTATCTATGGAATAAGGCGCACTATGTATGAGTCGCTATATTCTTAGCTATGTAATAGGAGTAGCTATTGGGAAGGGTTGCTATGTGGTGGTAGGGGTAGCTATGTGGTAGGGTATAGGTAACCATGGATTTCGAGTACGTATGATAGCTACGGGGATAGGCGTAACTGTACGATATAGCATGCTTAGCATTTGGGCGGGGTAGTAGTTGGGTAGTGTAAGTTATTGATATGGTTTTCTAGGTGGACATAGATATAGTAGCTATACGCTTAAAGTAGATATGGTGTACGGGTAACTATTGTGTCAGGTGGCGATGGGGGTATGGTAGGTATTGGGCAATGGGTATTTTATTTTATTGACGCACTGGCAACTGGCAGCTTCAATTTCCACATGCTAACCCACCCCCCCCCCCAGCCGACAGTCATGCACCCATTGGTTTAATTTGTTGATCACCATCTCCCAGGTCGGTGATCGAACCGCCATGCTGCAACTTGGTTTTGGCCGACCAGCTTTCACACGTCTGATATACTGACACTCTGACGATTCATATGTGACTATCTGTGGATGCACCTGCCACAATTCAATCCTTGGCTTTTAAGCCTATTGTACTCTGACTCCATCACGGCTCTGGCAGTATATGTATTTTATTTTATTGACGCACTGGCAACGCGTGGCTTCAATTTCCACATGCTAACCAGCCGACAGTCATGCACCAATTAGTTTAATTTGTTGATCACTATCTCCCCGCTCGGGGATCGAACCGCCATAGCTATGTGGGTAATTGTAGTACTGGAAAATGGCATCTATAGTGTGAGAGTGGTAGATGTGAGGATGAGGTAGAGTAGCTAGCCCTAACCATAGACATACACCAATAGTTACACATAGCACACATGCTACCAATACCATTGCCAGCATGGCTAAACTTACTTCATAGCTAAAGGTAATCCTTATCGCCATAGCTACAATTACCGACACATAACTAGATGTCCATAGCATACACGCAAAGCTAACCCTTCCACTGCACTATAATAACCTAGCCATACTTCCATAGCTCTATGAGTAAACCTTTGCTAAGGTTAACGGCATATTAAAATATTACATATATCCACAAAGGATGCAAATATTACCCTACTATATATCTACCCATGATCCTAAGTCTATACCGTCCCCAGGGTCGGGGCCAATGTACTCATGTACTCAGTACTCGTGTACTCGAGTACATATTTTCAAGTACTCGCATGTGGTCAGTACTCATGCCTTTTATGAGTACATGTACTTGTACTCAGCCTCAGTACATTTTCGAGTACATACTCTGTACTTGTACTTTTGGGTACCTAAGAGTACATGCTGAGTAGTTGTCCATTTTCTACATAAAACTAATATGCATACTTTATCCTCTTCATTCAAAATTCCAAGCACTGGTTGTCAGAGAGGTGATATGAAATCCACTAAATATTTGAAAACAATTTGACTGACTTGGTCCTATTTGATCAAAATTGTGAAATTAACTTTCCTTGTAATATGTTTTCATAATGATTTGTTTTTAAAAGTTATTTTAAAATTGAAATTCTGAATCTTTGCCTGAAAAAGGGCAACTGCTGTACTAGGTATGCTTATAGGGAATAAGATAACAAGCATTTGACTAATGACACTAATGAAATCTTTTTAACTAAATTTCAAGGCTGGCATACAGGACACTGCCCAATATTTTAAGCATAAATTGACCAGAATACATTGCTACTAGAGCCAGCAACTGATTCCAGCCAAATTAATTTCAAAATATTTAAAGACTTAGCTGTTAATTCGGTTTGAAATTGAAATTCTGGATGTTTGTGTTGAAATGGAGAATTGCTGTGTGTATGCTAATAGGAAATAAGATTAAACAAGTAAAGCAAATTAACCCATACACTATCAAAACCCTCTTTATCTACCTTTCAAGGCAGACATACAGGTAAACAGTTACATATTTTGAAAATAATTTCTCTGTAAACCATAATTGCTGCTCAAAGCAGCAAACCCTACCACCAAATAACTTTCAAAATGTTCAATAGAATCTTTTTACCAGCATAAAAATTGTCATTTCTGGTCTTTTATCATTGAATGTGTTGAGAGATGTAGGAAGGATTAGAAAAGAGCGTGTTCAAGCACACAGGCCTTATGTCAATAAACATCTGGCTTGGGCAATTATATGCCTATTGATAAGATACAATTCATGCATGATAGTCCTGACAATAAAATTTCCATTAATATAGGCTTTATAGACCTTCCAACTATTAACCTTTTTACACTCAATCCAGCGAAAAAAAGCCTTCTACAGTGGTCTTGGAAAATTTCAATTTGCAGACCCAGAGAAGACAATTTTTGAAAATTTAACACTGGAATAACTGACTCGATAAGACATTTGACATTTTTCTGAGATAATATGCAAATTGACAATTTCTATGAGAAAATGGGCACATTCTTGAACAAATTTGAGGGTTAATCATTGTTAATATTACATAAATTATTTTAAGAATAAAGTTCAATGTTGAATTTTTACATGATTTATCTGTAATTTAACCCTTTCACTGATGAAGCTTTATATTATACATCCATAGTAATCATGCCAGGAATTCAGCATATTCTTTATGAAGAAAGAAATATTCTGTTAAATATTTTGAAAATAATTTGATGGAAGTAATTTCTCCCCAAGTTAGGAGCAACTGCCAATCAAATTATTTTTCAAATATTTCTTGTTGTAATGAATGTGTCATTTTCTCTGTATCGTTAAAAGCAATAGGAAATATTCTGTGAAATGTGTTGATACCAATTTGGCTTGGAGCTAATGCCGCCCATGGTAACAACAGCATTCAGTCTGATTATATCCAAAATATTCGTGCTTAGTAAATAAATGGAGGGAAACACCACTACAGAAGCCGTATTGTATATTTACGGAATTCACAGAAACACCACACTATATAGAAAGTACGGGGGAATATTATAGTATGGTTGTTCTCCTCCACTAGCCACCATGTATGACAGTTTGGTATTATTATGTACTTGTACTCGTACTCATTTACATTTACAATATACTCATACTCAGCCTCAGTACAATTGCTAAAAAGTACATGTCCTTGTACCTAGCCTCAAGTACTTTGCCAAAGTACCCGTACTCAGCCTTAGTACCGCTGCCTGTACTCGACCCCAACCCTGCCCCCCCCCCCTCCAATACAAAAACGCCAGCATACAACACATTAGGATGCAAGTACATACCCATGCCACCAAAATACTTAATTATGCAGCTAGCACAAATACTTATAGGTACCACACCACCCACCCCCAAGTACCACCAATGCCAGGTACTCTAACTCGCACGCACGTGCATGTACGTACGCACGCATGCACACACGCACACACGCATACACACACATGCACCCACGCCACGCACGTGTAGACGCACGCACGTACGCACGCACGCACGTGGATGGGCGCATGCGCACATACGTACGCAGGCACGCACGCACATCCTAGTAACGTACCCATCCATCCATCCACTCATATTACCATTCAGCCACACATAGTACAGAACCAATCATCCATTCTATCGACGCCCACATATTTATGCACCTATTTCATATAGCCACCGTAATACTGAGCTACTCACATGCTCCGATCATACCCACACAAAGTACGGGGGAGGGTATCGCAGAGCCAGACGGTGAGGTAGGTGGAGCTGCGTGGTGTGACATGGTGCAAGGTGAGCGGATGATAGGATAGGCCAATCTACTATGCTAGGCCAGTAAACTGGTAGACTAAGATAGGCTAGTACGATAGACCCGGGTAGTAGGCTTCGCCAGTTGGGACGGCCAAGCTCGTATGCTAGAACAGTTGGTCAGACGAAGCTAGTATACTAGGCCAGTAGGCTAGGCTATTAGTGTACTATGTCAGTAGGCCAGACCGAACTACTATGCTACGAGAGTATGGGTGTATGTTTGACCAATACGTTATGCTAGTATGTAGGCCAGTAGGCCAGGCCTGGTCAGTAGGGAATGCGAGTCCGTTAGGTCAGTGCGCTAGGCCCGTAGGCTAGATGATAGCTGGCTAGTAGGATATGCCAGTAGATGACTCGTAGGCTAGTAGGTTAATAAGTATGACAAGTAAGCGTGTAATTTAGGCTAATAGGCTAGACCAGTAGGATAGGCTAGTAAGTGAAGGTTATCCAAAATGCTAGCAGACTAGTAGGTTATCTGGCTAGTAGGCTAGGCTAGTAAGCAACCTATTATGCTAGGCTAGGCTAGTAGCCTAGGCCAATAATCTAGTATGCGAGACCACTAGTATATTAGGCAAGGCTATAAGGCTATGCTAGCAGGTGAGGCCAATATGCAAATCCAGTTGGCTAGGAAGCGGTAGACCAGACTGCTAAACTTATAGAATTTGCCAGTAGGCCATGTTAGTAGGAATATTAGTTGACTAGGCCAGTTGGCTAATAGGTTAAACGAGTAGACCAGTAGGTTAGCCTAGTAGGTTAGACTAGTATGCTAGGTTATTAGGCTAGGTCAGTAGCCCAGGCAGGGCTACGATGCTTAGGCCTGTCGCTTAATCAACATAGTAGGTGGGGCCAGTAGGGCATGACAGGCTAGTATCGTAAACCAGCCAGTGGGCTAATCAGCCTAGGTTAGTAGGCTATACAGCTAGACTAGAGTATGGTAGTCCAGTAGGCTAAGCTATGCTAGTAGGCCATGCCAGTAAGCTATGATAGAAGGCTATGCTGGTAGGCTAGGCTAGCAGGCTACATTAGTAAGCCTCTAGGATAGGACAGGCTAATGTAGTCGTGTCGGTATTGATATGTGCAGCAAGGGTGGCTTGTATGGCATGGCATGGCATGGCATGGCATGGCATGGCATGGCATGGCATGGCATGGCATGGCATGGCATGGCATGGCATGGCATGGCATGGCATGGCATGGCATGGCATGCATGGGATATGTGTAGGGCTGGGGCTATGGTTGTATTGATGGTGATAAATATGGGTGTTGGTACAATGTGTATTCAGATGCCATTGGCTAGCAATATCTGTGTGGGGTACAGATCGATATGGCGTAATATGGCAAAGTTGTATATGGGTGTATAAGAACGAACAATGGTACTCATTTGTTGTTATGAGAGAGAATATAAGTACATAGAACTAAGCTGGTGTCTTGCCTGTCATGGTCCGCGCACGAGGTACCTCGCCGATCTCTGATTGGCATAATCCATGAGGTATCCCCACAAAGGAGAGCCATAATGTGACTACCTATTAAGTTTAATATAAACTAGTATACCCCTAGCACAAATATTATTGTTTGTGATAGGGAAGTGCCTCACGCGGGCCTCCGTCACAGGAAAATGCCGTCAACGTCGAGGCAGAGGAAGAGAGATGGCAAACAGGGCCACTCTCTTGTTCAAACATATGCTAAGGTGTGTAAAGTGAGTCAACCTAGTGAAATTTTAAGTTATAGTGATGCACGCTGTATTACGTGAAGATGGGGTGGATGATTTCCGGAGAATTCAACACCGTCACCTTATGTAAGTTAAAGATACGGAATTGGTAGCTGCCGCTTTATTTATGCGGCCCTTCTGCTAGATCCTATCCTATCATTTAGTTTTTAGGTTCATAGTCCATACTTAGGCTGCACGTGGCAGAGATTCCTAGCTATCTTTTAACACATACGCCAGACTGGCGGAAATGCTCGGTTCCTGTATGGCCACCTTGACGGAGCACCGCCCTCAAATAGCCAGCGAGCGGACATGACAGAATCATATAGCGATACTGTTGCTTGCCACACTGCAACCACGTATGACAGCACAGGGACAAGTCCCATTTACATAAGCATTTAGAAGCACATATATGTTTATGGTGGGGAGTAAGAGACAGATATCCAACTATAGTGACCTTTCCGTTAGGGCGTGGTGGGTTTTAAGACCGCACCCAGTCACTGTGTAGTGTTAGAATGAGATCTGTGTACTGTCCACCACCTAATGTGTCGGGGGGGGGGGGGGGACATGTACAATCCCCACACGGGGATTAACATTTACCTGTCTTTAGGGTTATGTTAAAATAACCAGAGATGCACTGCTGGCCAGTTAATAATAATATATGATTTCGCAGTGCTTCGTACATTGGCACGGATATCTAAACTAACCAGTATCCGCAGATACAGAGGGGATGTTTGTGGTCATCGACACTTTGGTCTTCACCGCTCGGAAATAGTTTCAGAGTCAGATCGATCCAACGTAATGGAGCGAGGTCCAGACAATTATTACGCCTTGCGGCTTGGAGGAGCGTAGACAGAGACAATCACTCATATATAAAACATAAGGAGGCCCTAAGGTACATGGCCAATTTATACTATCTAGCCGGTGTTCGGTGTTACAAATCCGCTACATCCGGAAAGATTACTTACACAAATGTCTCTTAAAGAGCGATCGTCCCTAACTACTTTTAAACCTATCCTATTGAGTTAAAATAGCCAGGTTTAGTCGGTGACATGTCAGTTTCGCATAATGAGAACATGAATAGTGACCTCAGTGAAAAAGACATGCTGTAAGGAGAAAAGAATGGTGCGGCTTATTGTTGCTGTATACTGTAGCCTAGCGAACTGCGGTCCTAGTATTTTATATAAAATACGCAAAACAAATAACTAGGATGCCTATTGCCATATATAACTAACTATCACAATATGGACAATAAGTGACGACGGTGCTCGTTAGTCATAAGCACAAAAATAAAGATAATATATACATTCAAAAAGATGTAAACTATAAAAATGCGGTCTCAGACAACCCGTCGGTACCTATTAGTCATCAGTACCTGTAAATAATACATGAATACAATAATACAATACTACTGTTGCGGAGTACCTATTAGTCATCGTTATGGAACCAGTTCTAAGATCACTGTAGATGATGAATCACACTGCGGAACGCAAAATGGCTCGATTCTGAAGTTAGCTGCTAGGAAAGATCCGCAGATAAACTGTTGATGCGGCTCTCTCTCAAGAACTGTGAAGGAGAACGATTGCGGATGCGGATGGCTAGTAGATAGTTACATTATATTTACACATCTTAATTTAAACAATGTGTAGAAAGTTCCGTTTGAAGCTGTCCTGTAGTAATGAAGGGCTACAGTTAAAAGTTGTGTGATGCATATGCATCCCAGGTGTTCACAAGACGAAATGCACTTCATAGCTGGTGCGGTGCACCAGCCAATGTCCCACTAGACTGTGGTCAAAAAGTTAAATGTTAAGCACGACACACTGTGCGGAATTTGATTACCACATTTCAGCGTGGCTCAGCAGGTCTGGCGAGTTATCCATCAAGAGCAACACTCGTCCTACATACTTTTACAAGATGTTACATCGGGGCCACAAGGCCCATCTGCAGGACGGTTCCTCTGGAGTTGTTGAAAGTGAGGGGGTTTTCTTACTTAATTTCAGTTATTGCCACCGGGTGATATCCTCCCGGGAACACACAAAAACTTGGTTGATGCGGATGCGGTAGTCGTGTGCCAGAGACGAGAACTCAAATCCGATGGGAACTGCTGTGGTTATAAGATAAACAAGCAAACAGTAAGCAGTTGCTTGCGTCTCGCAATACCCTGGCGACACAAGGTGTCCACTGCACTGTCCACTAACCCTCTCTGTGGTACTTCTCTCAATTCTGATTTCTGAGCTCCTTTTATAGTACTCGTGGCATCATGGCTAGAACGCCCAGCCAATCAGCGCGCGAGGTGCAGCCAATCATCGTGCGAATTCCGGAGCAAGTACGGAATCACGTGATGCACATCCTCCTCACCCATATCCCCGCCCCCAATCCACCCACCCACCCCCATTCACTCAGTACATGCACGCGCTTATGACGTTATTTCAATATTTTGAGCTAAATTAGGGAGATAAACAGGGATAACTCGATCATTTCTGATCCGATTTTAAAATGGTAAAGTGTTTTGGAATCCTCCTTTCTCTTATGTGTCTTTATACACGCATACTATCATACTCAGGGGGACGTAATTGGAACGTACCCGGCCCGGCCATTTCGTTCCCAGCTAGGCTGCGACAGTGTGTACCCGACCGGTCGAACTGCACTACACTACTCAAACTGTACTACTATTTGCTTAAACCAGTATGGCGATTGCCCTTACGCGACTTCGTAATGATACATACTCTAGAATGTGACACGGTAGAACGATGCTCAAGATAATAGAGGGATTCGATCTGCAACTCAAGTATCTGACGTCATATGTTTCCTGACGTCACAATCAAGATGAGTAGGTTCGTCACGAAAATCGTAAGGTCCGTCACAAAAGATGTGTATGGCGTTGATGAAGTTACAATTTGATAAACATTTTGAAATTAATTTATCTGGTCGCTGTTGCTTCGTATGATAACGACATGGCAAATTAGGCGAATTAGATTCAGAATATTCGACAGCTTACCTGTATAGTTACCTTGAAATATAGATTATGGAAATTCCGGTTTCAACGTTTCAAATCTAATCCTAGCCTAAAAGTGGGCGGAGCATAGGTAGAAATGCATGTGATAGCTATAAAGGGGCCCCTGCTTCTCATCACAATACCAACCGACCTGCGCATCACCTGTCCATCACCTAAGTCAGAATAGGGCTCTAGGGTTTTGTTATACTGCTCATCCCATCAGGTAGGAAATATTTTATAGTGCCATTGAGTTTCTACATATATGTTGACTTCAGCGTGGATGTGGGGTTAAAACGTGGTGCAGTTCTGATGTATGCCTATTTAAGTATGTCACTATAAAAATCAACCAATTGTACATAAGGGTTTATGTTATGTAAATCCACATATCGCGGCAAACAGTGGAAATATTTCAATGAAACAAGACTATTTGTATCCGATAGTAATATTTGAACAGCACAATATATATTAAGTGGCATTCTGATAGTGATTTTGACGTGAAATAACACTGAGGGTGCATTTCACATTTTATTTTGTACATTTTATACAGCCTCGCCGCATTTTAAAGTCTGTTCACGCTATGGAATTTAATCTTGAGCGGCATTCTGAAAAATATTTTAGGCTACTATACATAATATATAACCGGCAAAGCTGTAGAGAATGTACAAAATAAAATATAAACCGCATCCTCTATGCTATTTCACGTCAAAATCCCTATCCTCATTACCACTGACGCGTCTGTTCAAACAGATCTGCCCATCACAACCACATGCATATGCACACGTGATGCCTTCCTTCGTAGACCGGCACCTTCTTGTACTAAAATATGACTTACATTTACATTGTGTGAGTTCCACTACCACATCTGTGCCAAGAAATAAGATCACCATGGCGGGAATACGATGTCCATCTGCGTTGAACATCGAGCCGTGATCAGGTGATCGGGGTTATTCCAGCATTTGCTCCCTTGCATATGCCTGCACGCTTCCTACCTTCTGCAAATGCAGATGGAACAAGTCAATAGTCTAAGGCTTCTTATGCTGAATAAATCATATCCATGATCAGCAATAGATGTGTACGTCGTATTGTTGTATACTAGTGACACTAAAGATAAATATCCGTCCACTGTTTGGCTTGAAGCACATGTAGTGTTTTGACCTAAACACATAATTGGAGTTATCATTTGCATCCATTAAGTGCATGGCCTGAAGAAAAAACGAAGGCCACATAATCGCCCATGTCGCGTTGAACGGCATGCATAGGAATACATTGACTCTGTTTTATAACTGCAGTCTTGAGGAAAGGTATTCTAATCCAAGAATAAGGCAGTGTCTAGGACACATTGCACACACATCATAATGGACCTTTCCATTTTTAGCCATGCCCCGCCCATCACTATCTAAGCTCCACCCACACCTCGCCGTGTTGGGATTGATCGATCCCCAAAATTCCCTAGTTATCAATTTCCTGAGAACTATACAGGGAAGCTGCCTATGCCAGCAACAGCGCCCAGTCAAATTAGTTTCAAAATATTCAACAGAATATGTATTAAATAGTAAAAGCAAACAACTTGTACAACACCGCATAGACCGTCTTCAAATATGCGTTCGTGACGTACTTATCGACGTCATTCATGACGTCATTCATTATGATGTCACTGTACACATCACGCAGTTCATTATGACGTCATATGATGGGTGGGTACTCTGGAAAGGTGAGTTAATGCTCCACAAAACAGCATTTTGACATTAAGCCGTTGAGCTGCATGGCGGACAGGCATAAACATCCTTGAGTCAGCCGCTTCAAGGAATGACTCGAGATCACTAACCATGTTTTGAACAATTGTCGTCACCGTTTCAACTTTCGCTGGCAGCGTAAACCAGCGTGCACGAAAACCTGTTTGTCACTAAATAGATATCTTGTTAATCTAGTCATTGAAAAGAAAGTCTGATATGTTTATTATTTTTTTATTTGACCACATCTTCTGTCTTTGTGTTGGGAGAGGTTGATTTTGTTGTGGTTGCGGATGTCTTACATATGTATTTTCCACCTACATGCCCTCTCTCCAGATTGTATCATCTATGTAGGTTTCACCAACTATTGTTATCATCTCACATGGCAGGCCAAAGAGTATGCTCAGCAGTTTTCGAAAGGTCTCCAAATATGTTATAATCACTGGTCTCTGCGCATATTATCCGCAACAACACCATAAAGTCTATTACGACGTTTTCAGATCAGGTGATGACAGCGTCAACAAAACTCTGTCCTGTTCTATCAATAATGTAGTCATATATTTATTTGTTTATCAAATAGATCCGTCCAAAAGGGGTAATGGTGCCTGAGCCACTTCGTATTTATGGAGCGATGGGATGTCCACATCTGTACTCTGGGCTATTACAACTAGCGTTCTGAAGGTATGTTGATTGATGTTCATGGTTTTGGTCGTTTCGAGAGTCTTTAATTTAATAGTTTTGTTGCAGTTGCCAAAGGTGTTTAATGCTGGAATAGATAGTGAGACAAAATGTATCTTTCTTTGATCGCTATCATTCTTTCAACAGTTAATGTGTGCATTTCTTGTGCTCGAGCTTTCCTTGTCACAGAACTGAGCTTAGATGTCTTCTGGTATAGCAGGTGATGTCACACTGTTAACCAGTGATGACACAATTTCATTGGATTAAATTATGAACGGATTTCTCTTTCTATATGTTACAACTGAAATTATCAACTCAACTGATGGCTCAATCTGATGCATTCTAGGCTTTATGGGCATGTGGATGACTGACAGATCACTGCAATCCGCCATAGATGATACCGCAGCCTTAAAATATGCTCTTACGTACTACTTCTGGA
Organism: Chaetoderma sp. LZ-2023a; assembly: GCA_034401795.1. Taxonomy (NCBI): domain Eukaryota; kingdom Metazoa; phylum Mollusca; class Caudofoveata; order Chaetodermatida; family Chaetodermatidae; genus Chaetoderma; species Chaetoderma sp. LZ-2023a. Next base: position 18,670,132 of record CM067365.1, on the reverse strand, counting down.
GGGCATTATCCTTGATACACAAATAACTATGACGTCCGCGGTATTTTCTTAGAGAGTGTTGAAATTTCATATTATGTCATATGCCATTGAAGAGTTTAGAGGGAAGGTCTAGTGAAGTCTCCTTTTCGAACAGATATTCTACTATGTCTGGTTTATGTTCTAAGGGTAGATACCCTTCAACAACGTTAACGGTACCCCATGGCATACTTATCCAAGTAAATCCAATGGAAGCATTTCGGTAAATGTCTCAATCTACACATTCCTTTTGTCATGACGCGTGGCAGCAATATAATCTAAGAGCAACTGTTAGAAATCGCTCACTTAATTACCCCAAAGCACAAACTGATTGGAACGTTGTATTGTAACCACACTGGCTTAAGTAAAACGATAACAATTTAAACAACGTAAGCAAATTAAATGACACATTAGATAGGTTTGTTTACAGTTTTAGTATACTAACACTTTTTAAAACTATCCTTGACTAGATGCTATTCAAAAGAGTCTGCACCACTTTTAAAATACACATCCACATCAGCCTATTGTACCAATATGGTACGCGATAGCCTTGTATGGTCAGGGATCTTCTCCCTAATGGGATGAGTATTACCTAACGGCCCACCCCACCCAACCGGCCTTTGCTGCTGGACTATATTAAATTTATTCGTTATGACATAATGGCCAATCCAGTGTGTGAGTCGGGTAGCACAGGGTTAGCGGTCTATAAAGGTAAGGGCAATAACTGGTCCCTCCCAATACAACGAGTGCGCTAATTCTCAACTGACAAACATACTAAGTTGCGCAAAGGTTTTACGGTTCCATGAACGATTCCTTCGATCAACGCAGAAGAAATAGGGCGCGTGCTTCTGTACGTGCACGTGCGAGTGTGTAAGTACGTGCGCGCAAGCGTGCATGTGTGCGTGCGTGTGAGTGCGTGCGTGCGTGTTTATTACAATTTCCCGTACGCAAATGCGTCCACTGTGCAATCTATCAAAATAATTATCATAATTTGTGTAAAAGTGTGGCTAGCTCTCTGAATCACTGACACCATGTCTCTGATCTAATCCTCTTGAATAAGTGTATGTAAAAGTAAATTAGAATTTTGATAAAAAATTCTGTATTGAAACAGCTGACATCATCTAGATATCTTCATTTGACGAGATTTATTATTTCTGTTGAATTCTTCAGAAACACAATCTGGCTGAGCGTCTAGGATGTCCTAGTGCATGCTTGCAACAAATAATATCAGTCAAATTATACCCAATATCCGTGTATGACGTTATTAGCTATTCCTCGATGTTCATGTAATTGAGATGGAAGTGCGTTAATCCAATTCTCACTATATAAATACAATACAAGTTGCGACCTCTTCTTCACTCTATGTCAACACTAGAGGTATCGATCCATTGTAGGCCGTGCAATAAACATAAAATACGCAAGCACGTGGAGTGTTTTCTACATACAGTACTGGAGACATCATTATACCGCTCGACTTGGCAAGGAAGGACACCGTGTGGGCCATCACTGGGTGGTTATAAAAGTCAGGTGTCGCTTAATACGAGTCACTTACCATAATAACTGTTTTTTAGTCCACGAGATAGAGTGTCAATATGACCACCCGTCTTACAGAACCACCATCTTTTATCCCCAGAAGCAGGTTGTTATAAGCGCGTGTGTCCGTAGTAAATAAAAGTGAAAAGGACGCTTTATAATAATGGCACAGTAGACTAGGGGATAAATAGGCGCGGTTTTTCTTTCACACAAGCCTTCGAGCGAAGAAGGACAGAAGCCTATTCAGACACAGTCCGTTCATAATAGATAAATAGATGTATTCGCACAATAGGCCATTTGACCCTTGAGTGCAAATGGTTACACATAATGTGATAATAAGCATCTTCATTTGCAGTATAATTTTAAGGCGTGTATTGATATAACTTTTCTGACGTTTACACTGATCTTTCGAATATTGGCTGTGCTTATCTTGTAGTATTAAATAAACTCGTCGACTAGGTATCGTGTTAGTAGCATAAAAGGAAATAAGTTTTATTCATGTTACATCAACGGCCATGTAAGTACTTTACCCAACGGTTATTTTCTGTCAGGTGATAGCTTGATGTCGTCGTCGTTGTCATCATCGTCGCCATCGTCGTCGTCGTCGTTGTCGTCGTCGTTACTTATGTGTTTATTTATTTGTTTGTTACACATATGTGCTGCTTATTTAATGTAATTATTTATTTGTTACTTATATATAAACTACTTTAATTACTCTAGACAGACAAGGCACTCTGTGACGGTCAGTGAACAAGTAATGAACCTTTCCTGTTTTAGCTATGCCCCGCCCATCTCTAGCTAGGCTCCACCCACACCTCGTTCGTGCTGGAATCGATCGATCTCTGAACACGTTAGTTCAAATTAGTTTCAAAATATTCAACATCATATTTATTAAACATCAAATAATTACAAAGACATACAATTCATACAACGTGTCGGACTGTTTGAGATTTGATGACGCTCTACATGGACCCCTTCGTGACGTAATGATTGTGATGTCATCTTACACGCGCTGAGCTGATTATGACGTCATACGAGGTCAGATGACGGATGGATATTCTGGAAAGGTGAATTATGATCGGAATGTTCCGTTACTTCTCGGGCGTTTCCGTCAACGATATACAGTTTGTATATGAATGGTCCAGGACACCACAGTCGTCATCGGCATAGTCGTCGTTTTCATAGTCATCATTCCTGATTCTTATCCGCAGTGTATTGCGCATGTTCAAGAGCTGCTGATCAGTGGAGGGGACAGTCCTCGGGCTGCCACGGGATTTGTAAACTTCTAAGAAACATATTACGTGCTGAACCTTTTCGCAATAGCGACATATAGAAACTACGTCGTTCAGTGAACACGTTGATGACGATATTAAGAAAACATAAAAGATCCTGTTGTTACTCAACAAAATTTAACATTGTCATACCCTTTTACATTAAAGCAAGCGGAATGATTTTTACCACGCAGAATGCGCACAACCCCGTTTAGGATATAAGCGGCGTCCACCCCCACAGGGTGAACATCGCTAACACACCTCTCTGCTGTGTCTAAAGATAGGGAACACAGCATAACATTCCCGTCACTTTTTTCTCTTTTTTTACGAACTCAGTGTGTAGCTTATGAATCTGGTTCAAAAGCGCCAGAGACAAAACCCTCAGCCATATAGGTGCCTGGAAAAGCCCCCAGACTAGCGACCAAAAAGTTGGTGTCCAAAAAGTTACACACGTAATGGCTGACTAAAGGACCTGTTCCCCTACTGCATCATGCACCTTTAAAACCGTCATCCTAAAATCCAGGCCTTACGAGCATACTGCGAAATCTATAGTGTGCTGATGGCCGATCCTAACAGGCATGCGTAATAGTTTCCCAATCGTAATGGTATCATATGGGATAAACAATCCTGCGATGTGTTACGGCTGAATAAATAGCATAACATATGTTTAGCTTAAAGTAGGCAACACCAGGCTTGCGTTATCTGTTGAATCATTGGGAAATCACCTGGAGTTAGGTACGCATTGTGTTTCATAAACTATATGAGCACCTTTGCGATCACCGTCACGAGGTCCGTCTTGGCAATCAAAACTAGCAAACACAATGGACCTTTCCAGTTTGCCCATACATTATATGACGTCATAATCAACTACGTGACGTGTAGGATGACGTCATAGTCAATGCCGTCATGAAAAACGTAGATAGTACGTCACTCCCAAATAGTAGGTAACGGACTATGCGTTGTTGTACGAATTGTATGTCTTTACTATTTAATAGACCTGTTGTTGAATGTTTTGAAACTAAGTTGACTGGGCGCTGTTTCTGCCATGCACCCAACTTCAAGAGTTACCGAGAGTGTCCATTCGTGTTGTATACAAATTCCAATCCTTTGTTATTACTTTGTTTCGTGAAGACCGCACCATGCTAACGCAGCGTACTGGCCAGATGATGGGCCGATCCCGGGCCGATACTATGAGCCCAGCATCAGCCCAGTAAGCTGCGTTATCTGGGCAACGCCCACCTTCCTGCCTCTTCTAACTCTTTAGATGGAACAATGGCGTTTGCATGTACTTATCATCCAAGCTAAAGTGAGTTCTGCCCCACATCGTGATGGCATTGATGAGGGGTGTGAGAATGACTACACCTGCTCGATATTCTGGACGAATTGCTAAGATCTGGAGAATTCGCGTCCGCGCACGTCTTGTAGGCTTTTCTATGCCGTGAGTTGGGATACGTTTTCGCAACTGACGGTGTCAGTAGTTTACTGATTCGTTTCCTCGGTTTTCGAGTACCGGAAGTGAAAGATTTCTCGACGCGGTTCGTCGAACCAAGATATAATCAGCAGGATATTAACTATATTTTGGCCTACATGTGATTAATCATATATTGAGTAACGCAAGATGAATTATTACACACTCCTTGGCGAAGCTGAAGATGTAAACTTATATCAATAGACACATATCATTCTTGCTGACTTTGTATAATTAGATATTTGTTCTATTTTTCTGTGAAAGTATTTGGATTTCCTCCAAATGAAAACCTTGATAAATATGAATTAGTATTCTATTGCCTCTCGGCCGTATAATATATCGCCATTGCTTCCACGTCTCGTGGTTCTCATGTTGTGAATGAATACAACGAACGTGAAAAGAAAACCTAATCGTATGTATGTGCAGGTATACATGCATGGTGTGCATGTGAAGGGAGTGTTTATGGTGTGTTGGCCTGCAGTTGTAGTCAAGTCACTTACTAAGTATTGTAATGCTTATCCCTCATGGAAATATCAGTTAACGCAGTCACCCTTAATGGATGTATCAATTTCTAGCTATGCACCTCTCTTTTGTACCTAGGCTCAGCCCGCTGTGTACGCTGGTTTGAATAGATATTGAGACTTTGAACCTTTGACTCTTGGAATATTAATTTCAAGATAACTATGCAGCAGTGCATGAACGCCAGTAAATATTCACCAAAACGAGTATTAGGTGGAAAATTCCCAAAGACGTCCAGTGGATCATTTTTAGCTATTTCCCGTTCATCCCAACTAAGCTCCACCCACGCCTCGCTCGTGTTGGGATCGATCGATCTCTGAACTCTCTGACTATCAATTTCAAGACTATACAAGCAAACCATTGAATATTTTGGAACTAATTTGACTTGGTGCTGTTGTATGGCAGCAAAAGCGTCCAGTGAAATTAGTTTCAAAATATTCAACAGTATGGATCCTTCCATTGCACACTGTTGACGGATCGCTTATATCTGAATTAGTTTGACTCGGAATGCCCATCGTCTAATATAAGGATCTATTTCTAGCTATGCCCGCCTATGCCTAGCTGAGTTCCACCCACGCTTTGCCAATGTTGGGATTGATCGATCCCTGAATGCCCAGTATCTCAATATCAAGATAAGTGTACATGTAAGCTGTTTAAAGGGATGCTAACCTCATATCATATATTGCATTGCACCAACAGATTATGGTTTATAGATTCCATATTATTCATATCATGTCACATTCCCGTATCTGTATCACAATTATCGGCTTTATAATATCGCGTAAAAATTGAACAGTGATCGCCGCCATTTTGTCTCCTCCAGCGATTGTGCGTGATGTCATATGAGTGTCAGTGCATTACATTCTGTATTATGTAATAATGATTTTGTTGAATATTTTGGAACTATGTTGAATGGAAGTTGTTTCTGCCTATGGCAGCAACAACCTTCAGTCAAAATAGTTTCAAAATATTCAGCAGCTTACCTGAACGATTGCTTTGATATCACATTATCAAACTATAGACGGCACCTCCACGACTAAGCGCATTTACCGAGGCAGACACTCTAAGTGTTTTCTGATTGGTTGAAAAGTAAACTATGACTGCCCTCATAGGCTGTAGAAATGTATCAACATTTAGCTCCTGATTGCATCACAACAATGTACTAGCTTCAGCAATGTAATTCAGATATGTGGACATAGCTGCAGAATGAATAATTTCCTCGTGAGAAACCCTGCTTTGTTATTCTCTAACTGCCAATGTATCAAGCGTTGTAGCAAGTGAATCGGTCCGTAAAATGTATGGGTGTGGTGGAAGGGAAGTTTCTGGAATTATTCTGAAACCATCTAAATTGTACCGCATAAGGTACGAGAAACTGGCGGATAGCTAGTATAACAACACCAGTTCTTATACATCACATTGAATTGAGGAATCCAGTTTTAGCTATGCCCCGGCCATATCTAGATAAACTTCAAACACGGGTCGCCGTGTTGGGATCGATCGATCCCTGATCTGTCTGACTATCAATTTCTAGGAAAACTATACAGGTAAGCTGTTGAACACTTTGAAACTAATTTGACTGGGTGCTCAGCGTCCAGTCAAATTCGTTTCAAAATAGTAAAGGACATGTTGATTAAATAGTAAAGCCATACAATTCGGGCAACAACGCGTAGTTCATCATCATGTAAGCGTTCCTGTTGAACATATCAACGTCATGTATGACGGCATTGGTTATGACGTCATCATGTACGGCATGTAGTTGATTATGACGTCATATGGATGGATGGATAAACGGGAAGGTCAATTTCCTCAGATGCAAAGGTACAAAGACAAGAAACATCTCCAACTTACTTTGGATGTTCAAATCCATTCAAGTCTAAGGACCGGTAACTGGTTATATTGTCACAGACAGAGTTCGACCTGGAGTTAGACAAAACGATATTCAGTTCTTGACTCTGATAACATTGGAGAAAGTGTAGTTAAGAAAATCTTAGCTCTCGGTCTCTGAGAAAAATTCTTAAAGGTGCATATTCACACCAGAATGCGTGAAAATAGAATTGTTATAATTGTATACTTTTAGATGCTTAAGTTGTATGATTAGATGTAATGAAACGAAATTAATCTTAACATATGATGATTTCATTCCATATAAATTAATATGTTTTAAGCTATAAAACTGAACTAGAGGCACGAGTCCCTAATTCAAATTCACAACTTAGAAAATTATAAAGTACACAATGTTAACAACTTTATTTTCAAACATTTTGTTGCGAATATTCACCTTTAATGATGGTAATCAAATTTAAACGTATGTCACGCATGCACATATGATATTGCTTAGCTAATGCTTACGGACTATTAGGCCTTAATCAGAAGTGGTGCTGCGTAATATGGTGTGATGTGTGTTGTCAATTCAGCGAGTCAATGACTAAGTAACCTTCAGCCTATTTGTCCGGTAAAGTTTCATATTATATACCATTGCATAGTGGTACGCTCTCGTCGAAATTTTCCAGATATGGGACATGACCTGGTCAATAAATAAACCTTAGATGAATTAAATATTGCTACTACTAGCAATCCAGTATTAATTTGAGGTATACTTTCACTACTGCGCGCTTCGTCACCCCTAAATAACACGAATCTCTTTGTCACATATTCTAACCCGGGTCATGGGACAGGGCTGACATTTGAAGTAGGGCTCTGTAATTTCCTCTAATAGGTTCTGGTTCAATACAAATTTAGATGCAAGCTCACAACTGATCGTGTTTGCATTCGCCTATAGGCCTATATGGTCTAAATCCGGGCAATTATAAATAGTGACCGAAAGTTGCTGTTCTTGTCGTAGGCTGCAACAACTTTCAGGGGAAATTGTATGTTGTTCTCGTGAAGGTATGGGATTCTGAGTAGGAATTATTCAGAATAAGAATGGTTAATGTTCTCCATAATAGCATACAGTTAACGTTGTCTATATCGGGCACCTGCTTTTTGGAGACAAAAGATGATGGCTCTTAAGACTGGTGGTTGTAAAACCACTTGTCTTAAAGAACCGCAATCTTTCGACCCACAAAATAAATATATACCACAGCAAGTGAGTTGAACTAAAGGATCATTTGTGTTTTGTGAGAATTTTTAACTAGATTTTACCGAATCCTTAGTGGCCAGGTATTGCTGTACAATCATGACGGTGCGTATGATGCGGTTGTGAAGTGTTTATAGGAAGTACGATATAATTGGCCAGCCTTATAACATCACAGACTTACATTAACCCATTCGCACATTTACTGCCAAGATAGTAACAAATTCATTTCACACGTGGTATTAGCTAATTGGTGGCCGGTCTCAGACAACAGTGTTACCATAAGATGCTGCTCTCCTTACCCAACATTTTTGGCTAACACAGTTGTAATAAAACTCTAATACACCCCCATAAGTTTAAATAGAGAATGTGGATATTTGGTCGCGATGGGGTGTAGGCTTAGCGGCCCAGTATACTAGATGCGTTGGATGGGTAATGCTCATTCGGATACAGTATTCATTCGTATATTGTTAGAAAACGCATCAATCAGATTAAAATAAATTTAGATTAAAATATAATTAACCCATTCATTTCTAAATCTGCCAAACTGGCCTTTTCAGTTGTATTGAGGAATGTTCATTTGAATGGACAAGAGTAAAGTATTTTTTGAAAATGTAGTACGCTCGATAACCGATCCAGTCATTCCTCTTTGCCTACAACTGGATATTAAAAAAGCAAATATTTAAATATTTTAAAACAAATTTAACCATTAAAGGGTTAATGTGTGTGCATCGTCACCTGTCTATAGCGGGCACTGCACGTGGTATCAGTATGTGTCACTGACCACAAATGCGTGTTTAAGGTAATTCCGTTTCTGCGGTAAATAACCTCTGTTGCTAGATGATGGTGGTTCGTTAACAACTGTGGTTTTTAGACCGCTCGTCATAGCCCTTTCAACCTAGAACAACCGAATTCGAAAACTTATTCACATTTTAATAAATGTTCTGATGAATATTTTGAAACTAACTTGACTGGGACCTGTCGCTGCTTATCCTAGCAACAGGCTCCTGTCAAATTAGCTTCAGATAATGGACCGTTCCAGTTTATCCATCCATCATATGACTTGCAGTATGAATGGCACGATTTAGTCCATCGCAACGGTTTATATTCCGAAACGTTGTACGAATTTTATGTCTTTGCTATTTAATAAACATGCTGTTGAATATTTTGAAACTAATTTGACTGGGCTTATCTTTTCGCCCAAATATGGAATGCTTGTTATAAAATATATATATTGTATGCCTAATAACTGATTAAGGCTAGATGGAGTAAACCTTAATTCCAATTTTCTGATTATATCAAGTTTTATATGCAGCTCGAGAAAAACAGTACCGTTCTTCTTCTTATAAACACAGAGATGTATTATGAGAACAACTATATCTGGCGACCGGATATTACTACCAAAATGTTCGTCATTTCAAAGTAAAGCTTAACCGAAATAAATCTTAGAATATGATAATTTTATTTTAAATAACTTAATATAATTGTTTTAGTTTTGAAATTGAATTAGAGATATGCATCCCTAATTCAATTTCACAACTAAAAGAATTACAATAATGTATATGGAATGAACTCATCATAAGCTAAGGTTTCTTTCCTTTCATAACATCGAGATACACAATTTAAGCCCATAAAAGTGTAAACTTTTAACAATTTTATTTTCAAGAATTTTGGTGCGAATATGCACATTTAACAGTTTCCATATTTTGACCCCGAAACACCATAATGAAAAATCATTTTACAATCTAATAATTATTATGCTGAGTATTTCGAATTTGCCTGGGAGATTTTTATTACGAATGTGTTCCAAATTATTCACTAACTTACGCGTAGGCCTATTATTGTCTTTAAATTGCTATTATGTGTTCTATTGTAATGGGCAATGTTGGATCATGGAATTTTACAGGCGTTGCCCTGGGGATAAGTGGGGGTGTGGTCCTAATAATACCAATAAGTATCCCAATCTCAACGTAAGCATGTAACGTGTAGGTATGCTATATTTTGAAACTAATTTAACTGGAAACTGTTGCTGCCTTAAACAGTTTCCAGTCACATTAATTTCAAAATATTCAACAGCATATGGCGTACACGGTTACACCTATAAGAAGTTCAATTTACAGTATCTGGGTGTCTGTTTGAAACGGGAAAACTGAGAACTGCTACCGTGAAATCGTGAAGCAAAATTGGATGGCATGGGCCACCCCCTCAAAATAGGGACGTGGTGATTAATACAATATGAACGCTTGCTACGTAGTAAGGTATGGATTGACATTTATCAAACACATACAGCACAGGTCAGAAACAACTTACCCAAACATGTTCCCAAAACAAAATAAAACACTGTTGAATATTTTAGATTCAATTCGATTGGACGCTAGTGTTGCCTAAATTAAATCAAGATTTTAAACAGAACATTTCTTACCAGCTAACATGTTTCTGTTTTTATCTTACAAACATTTTAACTTTTTTATGAGCTGGACTGTTTTTAGAACAGTAGGAATTTTAAGCGACGATAATATCTATCAATCTCCATCTAGATTAACATAGGGGCTTTACGTAATCGGTGTTGCGCCTATCATTCAATCATATGACATTTTCGTGTGATAAAGGTTATAATATACACACTCGATCTGCGACACACTGATAGTCGATACTGCACATACATAATTAGGCAGAACAATGGAAATACCGTTTCACCAGTTCGAATACAGAGCCTGTATTTCATTGCATCTAAATTCAGGAATAACTACTGAATATTTTGAAATATTTTGTATATATATATATAGCTTTATAAATGTTAACCCTTTCAAGGAGAATCCGGCCTCTATAGTAGTTTTGATTAATGTCAATTTGCGGGCCGAGAGAAGACTATTTTTGAAAATTTACCACTGAAATGACTGGCTCGCTAAACGAGCCAGTTATTCCAGTGGTACATTTTCACAAATAGTCTTCTCTAGGCATGCAAATTGACATTTAATAAGCAAATATTTTACTTAAACGAATTTGGCGACTAAAGGGTTAAGGTGTCGTTTGTTTCTGCTTTCGGCGTGTTATATATGTTGCTGTACAAGAGCTGTATACACTCCTCGGTCCTGTATCGACCAAGATGATCTAAAATCCTGGAATAACTTCTGAATACTTTGAAAATGGTAGTGAAGTGTGCTGCTGTCTTACGTGTTTAATACATAGATATAAGCCAATATATGTTTAACGTGTCATTGTTTTCTGAATTCGGTATATAATATACCGAATTCTGAAAACAATGACGCGGTATAGTTATCTTTATAGTTATACTTTGTGAATTCAGGTTTCAAAGATTCAAATCGATGACAACACACGTACAACGTGGGTGGAGCCCAGCTGGATTTGTGCGGGGAATAAAGTGTTCCAAATTAGCCATCTTTTATATGGCCTCATAATAAACCACGTGACACGCTGGATGACGTCATAATCAATTACGCCATGAATGACGTAGATACGTTTGCCACGGATGATTAATTGATGACAGACTAAAGATGCTAAAGATAGGCGGGCATAGCTAAAACTGGATTCATCCATAGCTAGAAGTGGATACCTATGTTGAAAAGGATGTTGTTGAAAGCTAGAGAGTAACATCCTTCAAAAACGTCATTTTTAGAATGAAATCTCGGTAAGATACTAACAAGATAATTAATTCAATAGTGACGTAGTAAAGGTGCATATTCACACCAGAATGTTTGAAATTAAAATTGTCAAAATTGTAGGCATTTAGAAGCTTACATTGTGGACCTAGATGTAGTGAAGCGAAATAAAGCTTAACATATGATGATTTGATTGCGTATAAATTAATATAATTCTTTGTTGTTGTGACGTTGAATTAGGAACTCAAGTCTTTAATTTAATTTCACAACTGAAAAGAAATTTATACGTAATGGACTCATCACATTTTAATTTTTATTTGCTTTAATAAAAAATTGAGGTACACAATGCAAGCCCATAAAAGTAGGCAATTTTAACAATTCTATATTCAAACATTCTGTTGTGAATATGTACCTTTAATCCGAATTATTTGTGGTTATTTCCAGATATGTATCGAACTAGAGGAGCGGCATGCTTGGAAATGGCAGCTAATAGGTACAGCCTGTTCGGCATATGACTTTAACTAGATGTTCCCATTAACAAATTGGTGATATGCCCAATAACTGTTAATAAATAACTCTTTAGCAAAGTGTTGGCGTCATCATGCCGACTCGTCAATCAAGCCCGCTGCACAATGGTACCCCGGTACGACTGCGGCAGAACAGACCATCCCGGGGTGGCGACAGCAGACGTTGGTCTAATCGATTGTCATGTCCAATGTTACCTGATAATTTCGAGAGTCTTTGGCCAACACTCCAAGAAACCTACATAGGACCAGACCTGGAACTCGATGAGAAGGATGAGCGAGACATTGAGAATGCCGCCGAGTCATGTAAGGAGGCGGAGGTTAAGCTGTCAAAACCTAAACGTGTGGGGATGTTGGAACTCGTAAGTAGATCGAACTGTCATGAAGTTCGCTATTATCTCTCTCCCCACCCCCCCCCCCCCCCCGCGCCGCAGGCCTCTCTCTCTCTCTCTCTCTCTCTCTCTCTTTCTCTCTACCTCTCCCCCCCCCCTCTCTCTCTCTCTCTATTGCGAGCACTGTCTCTCTCTATTGCACGCATGCTCTCTCTCTATATATATATCACGCGCGCGCTCTCTCTCTATCGCACACGCACGCTGTCTCTCTCTCTCTCTCTCTCTCTCTCTCTCTCTCTCTCTCTCAAGCGCACACTCTCTATCTCTCTCTCTCTCTCATGCGCGTGCGTTCTCTATCTCTCTCTCTCTATCTCGCTCTATCTCTCTCTCTCTCTCTCTCTTTCTCTCTCTCTTTCTTTCCCTTTAATAGTCAAACTGACAAAAAACAACTCCGCAGTGATCTTGAGACATGGCCATTTGAAAGACCAAGAGAAGAGTATTTTTGAATATTTTCCACTCGAATGGCTGGCTCGGTAAGAGGGCCAATCATTCCAGTGGTAAATTATCAAAAACGCTCTTTTCTCGGCCTGCAGATAGACACTGGCCAGCAAAAAACCCTTAAATTTTCTTGACCATTATCCTTTTGTTGGTCAACTCGACAAAAAGAAATTCAGTGGTAAATGTACAAAAAAATGGTCTTCTAAAATTAAAATATCTTGATATATCAATAAGTATTTTGAGCGCTTTGAGGCGCTGTTGACATACGAGGGTTAATCAGTATCCTAGTTTCTAAGTAAATTCCGCTCACTGTGTTCCCTCATTTGAATCTATTTTATCTCTTTGGAAACTGAGTTCCCATAATCTCAATTTCATACATGTAATCTACTGAATATCTTGAATCTAATTTGACTGGAAGATGTTGCCTATGGCAGCAGCAGCTCCCAATCAAATTAATTTCAAAATAGATAGGAGAATATTTAGTAAATTTTACATCCACTGATGACATATAATTCACACGGTTACTAACGAATATTTGATCATTTCGTGTCGGACCTACGCCATTTGATTGTGACGTCCGTTAACCGTTGACGTATCTGGTTATGCCGTTTGATACTTGAATAGCAGGTATGTTCACTTCATTGGTGATTAGCTCCTCAATCGTTTCCTACCTTTGAACTTATCAACAGCAATATCTTTGAGAAACTGAACCTGCTTGCGCAGTGGTCTCGGGAAATTTCTATTTGCAGACAAAGAGAAGACGACTTTTAATTCTACCGTTGGAAGGCCTGGCTCGATAACCGCGCCAGTCATCCCATGTGTAAATTTTCAAAAATAGTGTTTTCTTTGCCTGTAAATAGACATGTAAGAAGCAAATATGTTTATTTTTAAAACTAAATTTGGCCATTACGGGGCTAATAGTCTTTTAACACAAGTCAGTTATAACGTAAAATATCAATCATTATTCGGGACGTAAGATGGCTCCTTACAGCTGGCGTTTGCTTGAGCAGGTCGTTTGATCGGTACATAATTTGTTTATTTCTAGTTCCGGTTCGCAGACAGGGTTGATAAGTTGCTCATGGTGCTCGGTTCTCTGGCAGCCATTGCCGCCGGTTGCGCGCTGCCAATCAACTTTCTTCTCTACGGATCGGTTGTGACCGAATTTGTCGGTCACGCGAAGTCGCTTAACGCTACGTGAGTTTTAATTTTGTGTGCGTAAGTTCTGATTATTATTAGACAATAAAGTTGTGTGTGAATAAATTGTTTGTAGCGATCTTGCTTCTGATAATGTCAAAAGTCCAAACCCATAATACCCTTTACACGCATATTTACAAAGGCACGTATACACGCAGGTACGGAAGATGCATGTCAAAGATCCTTTCTTAGCTATGCATTTCTAGAATCCCGACACTTTATAAGCGCTTTTGAATAGTGAATTCTTGGGATCCAAAATTCGGCGTAACACTAGTCACCAGGAAATCCATTGAATATCTCCCAGTAAAATTACTTTAAAATTATTCAACACAATCTGTATTAAATTGGGTAAGTCATCAAATACATGCAGTTTCAGATGTTTACCGTCTGACCTTCTCCCCTTTCGATACCGACCTACGCCGGTTGATTGTGCAGTGAGATAGCGTGTGACGCCCTTTGATTATGACTTCAAATACGTGAGGGACAGTTAGGAAAGATCCATGTATTTCCCATTCGATTGATGTTATAATACAATTTTCACAGAATGTTTGCGGCTATGGCTAACGAGAGCTTCGCCTACATCCTTCAGATGAGCACAGATCGTCCATCAACACCCGCCATCTTGGATCCGTCAGTCACGTCTCCAGTAGCTGTAGTCTCCGCGGTGCCTCCTGGGGAAATGATAGGTTCACCAACGAATATATCTGATATGATCACACCGTTAGCGATTAAGTTCACGTATGTTGCTTTAGGAATGTGGATCGGCTGTTTCGTTTCGATATCGCTTTGGCAATTAGCGACTGAAAGACAACTACTTAAGATCCGCGTGGCATTCTTTCGCTCTATTCTTCGACAGGAAATCGGATGGTTTGATACTCATGGATCGGGGGAGTTGAACGCTCACCTGTCAGAGTACGTATTGTATTGAGGAATCCATCTATATTCATCTCTATCTAAGCTCCACCCACGCTTCGTCCCTGTTGGGATTGATCGATCTGTGCACTCTCTGAATCTCAATTTCCAGAAAACTATATGGCTAAGCTGTTGAATATTTTGAAACTAATTTAATTGGGCGCTGTTGACGCCACAGGTAAGCTGTTGAATATTTTGAGATTAATTTGATTGGGCGCTGGTGCTGGAGCACAAACGCCCAGTTATCTTAGTTTCAAAATATTCAACAGAATGGTTATTAAATAGTAGCCATACAATTCGTACAACGTGGCGGACTAAATCTGCATTCATGATGTAATTGATTATGACATGGGCCTACGCGCCCCTTAGTTCATTGTGACGTCATGTGATCAATTGAGACACCGGATTCATGACTTACAATTGACAATTTTAATCTTATGAAGCGTTGATACAACAAATTATGAGCCTCGCTCCGATGCATTTGATGCGTCCTTCGGTCTATTTAATTCATCCTCCATCCACCCCTTAGTGTCACTCACCTCTCTTTATCGGTCAGGTTATTTAAACAAATCTTATAGTTGGATTTGGTCATAGGCCATCGTGGATAGTGTTCTGTGTTTTCGAAACGCCTTAAATTTCGTCTCCAAAACTGATTGATCGATTTGCATGTAACTCACGAACCTTCTATTTATCCAGTACAAGCGCTTAAGTAAATGTGTACAATATAATCTTGATTAGCATGGTAACAATCTTGGATGACCTAGTTCCCACAGAAAATAACTTCCTTCTCCTCAGGAACCGCTGAAGGAATCGGCTAGAAACTTGATAATGGACCAGTGGCGATTCATGTTTGGTTCGTGATTTAGCAATTAAATTTAAGCTATTGTTAATTGATGGATTTTTTACAATGAAAATATTGATACTTTTCAAACCGATTCATCGATCGGTTCAGTAACAACAATAAACTCCTTTGTTGTGTATACGATTAAGAACGGAAACTAATCTAAAAGGGCGTAAGATGCTCGCGCAATCATCATTGCCAATGTATGTCACCCATTCGTCATCATCATCATCTATTGTCCGTATTTATGAATTATCATGTGACCAATAAATGAGCTTTTCATTCCATTTATTCAGTGATTTACAGAAGATTGCATTGGGTATGGGCGACAAGATGGCCGTGTTCCTGCAGATGAGTACCATGTTTGTGGGTGGTTATACCATGGCACTTATCCAGAGTTGGAAGATCGCGCTTGGCGTTATTGCCACCACACCTTTAATACTGATCTCGTGGTCATTTACTACGAAGGTAATTATATGAATCCATTTCCTCGTTCAATCGTATGACGTCATAATCAACGATCTGACGTGTAGGCTGACGTTATAATCCGTACGTCATGAATGACTCGATTTAATCGGTTTTAAACACTTAATAGTCCACCAGGTTGCATAAATTGTATGTCTTTACTATTTAATAACCATGCTGTTGAATATTTTGAAAGAAATTTGACTTGGCGCTGTTGCTGCTAATGGCAGCAACAGCGCCAAGTCAAATTTCTTTCAAAATGTTCAACAACTTACCTGTATAGTTTTCTGAAAATCTATATTCAGGGGTGTTCAGGGATCGATCGAGGCCAACACGAGCAAAGTGTGGGTGGAGCTTAGCTAGAGATGGGCGGGGCATAGGTACAACTGGACCGGTCCATTATATGGAGTAGTTTTAGAAATCAGTTATTGGTTACTATGCCGCAGTTATGATTCTGATAAGAATACTAACAAAATAAATGTAAGCTTACAATAATACCTGCTGGGGAGGGGTTGTATATTATCATATTCAATGGTGAGATCCAGCTGTTACACACTAACCATACGATATATATATATATATATATATATATATATTTATCATATGTTGTTCTCTGGTGCTCTGTAATCACACATTCCGCACGGGCGTTATTGTATTATGTGGGTGTTCGTAACCAATGCACATCATTATCGGGTGCTCAGATAACGTCATATGTATATAAATATATGATGTCACTTGATCATTCGCGAAGCAAATTGTTCCACGATCATTCAATGTAATCTAATGCCACGTGTTGCCATTGGCGCAGAGAACAACATCTGGCCCAGTAAACACATAAAATCTTTATTTATATCAGATTGTTTACAGTTTTCCATTCATCAGATACATGTATAAATACACACCAATTACGACGCAGTCAATTCGTTGACATAGTAAAACAATAATAACAATGACAAGCAGAAGAGACGATATTAATATACGTTATCACGCAGTTAAATATATCTCTAGCGAGAACTTGTTATATGACGCAATAGAGGATTGGTCTTTAAGATCGGTGGTCTTATACCGGTTTTATGCAGCCATCGTCTTTGCGTCACAAAACGTAGATATCATACGATCTTGTGTGTATTAAGCGACCGTTAACGACCAGAGTTCACGTCCATACAGTGTCCGTTATAGAAAGTTATGACTGTAAATTTCAGCTTCTGCAAAGTTTCTCTCAGAAAGAGTCATTGGCTTATGCGAAAGCTGGGGGAATAGCGGAGGAGGTACTTGCTGCCATACGCACTGTAGTCGCATTTCATGGCGAGGAAAATGAGACAGAAAGGTACACAGCCATACGCGCGCGCCCACGCGCACACGCACGCATACATGAGCGCACCCACGCGTAAAATCAGTGCCGTTTATATCCGTCTCTATCTCAAATATTAGGTAATACTAATATCTGTTGATATATTGTTGGTATTACATTGGGAGTCTACTTACACTGCAATGTTGCTGCTTTGCAACTGCGCAATCGACATGAACAGAACACGCCAAAGATGTGACACATCATCACATGATTATGATACTAACAGTCTGTATGCGCCAAGGCTGATAATTCAAGATCACCCTAACCAGTTCTCTAGATCCGGTGAAAATGTGAACAGTTACCATGAGGTAACGTAGTAGCAGTAGTAGTAGTAGTAGTAGTAGTAGTAGTAGTAGTAGTAGTAGTAGTAGTAGTAGTAGTAGTAGTAGTAGTAGTAGTAGTAGTACAACAAACAATCAGTTGGTTGGTCAGTCAGTCACTCGGTTGGTTGGTCTGTCAGTCGGTCGATCGGTGAGTCATCGGTCAGTCGGTCGGTTAGTTGGTCAGTCAGTCAGTGGGTCGGTCACTCTGTCGGTTGGTCAGCCGGTTAGACGGTTGGTCATTCAGTCAGTCAATCATTCAGTCGGTTGGTCAGTCGTTTATTTGACCGACCAACCGACCAAACGACTAACCGACTGACGGAGCAACCACCTAACCAATCAATCAATCAACATATACACAAGGAAATTGGATGAGAAAACAACTAATTAATCAGTTAGTCCATCAGACAATCAGACACAAGTCATACAATAGACGTGTCCATTTCTAGGTATGCCACGCCTATTTCTAGGTATGCCCCGCCTATTTCTAGTTACGCCCCGCCTATTTCTAGCTAAGTTTCGTAAATTGTTTCCATATGTTGGAATTAATTTATATATTTTATTTACTGTATTCCCGTCCTCCCAATTTCAAAGGAAAATTGAAATCGCGCAAAACATGGGCGTGGCTTAGCTAGAAATCAGTGGGGCATAGCGAGCAATAGATCCCTATAATTATGCAGATGTAGCGCGCCAATATGGAATTTGCACCGTTGGCTAACGGAGCAGGGGCCAATATCGAATTTGATATCGGCGCGCCCATTGGTCAACGGCGCAAGCCCACCGACTAATTTGATATCGGCGCGCCCGTTGGCCACGGGCGAAGGGGACCAATATCGAATTTGATATATATTGGAGGGCCCGTTGGCCAACCGCGCAGGGTACCAATATCGAAATCTATATTTTAGGTATGAAACAGTATCAAAGTACGCAAATTTCTGTTTATAACCGAAACTTATTAATGGCTGGCCAACACAATAAATAAATAACTTATCTAAAACAAACTGCCCCACGTGAACACGACGAACGTCCATATGAAACCGTATTAGAACAAGATTAATTAATATGATTTTCAGACCGACATGAGTACATTTCAAAGTTTACTGAGTAGATTTAGCGGCGCCATGTTTAATTCTAAAAGCAACAATGACTTTCAAAGTGTATACAACGTGGACATCGATGTCGCCGCTTTTGTTTCCACACAGTCGTCGATTGTTTTTCTAAAAACAATTGAGAAAGAAACCAAGTCCGTTTTCACTTCTAACAACTGCGGAACCTTCGTTCGATACTGTTCCACTGCGATACAATATTGTGTAACAGCTGAGTAAACACAGTCAGACGAACAGTGAATCAGAAACGTGTGTAATTTAATATTGGTCCCCCACTCGCCGTTGGTCAACGGGCGCGCCGATATCAAATTCGGTATTGGTCCCATGCGCCGTTGGCTAATGGGTGCGCCGATGTTAAATTCTATATTGGGCACATGCGCCGTTGGCCACCGGGCGCGCCGGTATCAAAGTCTGTATTAGTCCCTGCGCCGTTGTCCAATGGGCGCGCCGATATCAAATTCAATATTGGTCACTGCGCCGTTTGCTAGCGGCGGAAATTGATTGGCATATTGCAGCCATTAACATGCCCGAAACTCAAATCAGCTTTTGAAGGAAATTGTCTGGCGCCATATGACAGAGTGGCTGTCCTGAAACGCATGCCATTTCAGGAAGCTTACGATACAAATACAGACCTCAATGAAAATATTATTGATCTACTCAAAGAGAGGAGAGGATGGCCAACCTCAACATCACCAACCACACCAAAGCGGGGTGGGTGATGTGACAGCCGGATGAGAACACAGCAGGACATACCATCGAGATCCTTTCATGAAGCGAGTCTGCAGATCAACCAGGAACATCAAGTCCTGGCAGCTCTTCCAACAGTACTGCGATTGATGTGCATGGCAATGTGGATGAGGATGTGGAGGAGGATGGCATGTGTGTACAATGTGATATGTTGTATTCCACCCGGTACGATATCTCCACTGCCTCAACTGAATAGACCTTTCTACTCTATCCATCCATCATCATGCCGTCATAATTAACTGCCTGACGAGTAGAATGACATAATCATCAATGACGTCATTATGACGTCATGAATAACGTATAAAAGTACGCCACGAACGCATAATTGAAGACGGACTACGCGTTGTTGTACGAATTGTATGTCTTTACCATTTAATAAAGATTATGTTGACTATTTTGAAACTAATTTGACTGGGCGCTGTTGCTGCCATAGGCAGTAACAGCACCCAGTTAAATTAGTTTCAAAATATTCAACAGGCTTCCCTGTAAAGTTGTATGGAAATTGATAGTCAAAAAGTTCAGGGATTTCAGGGATCGATCGACCACAACACGGGAGAGGTGTGGCTGGAGTTTAACTGGGGATGGGCGGGGCGTAACTAAAACTGGTACGGTCAATTGAACTGATACCGATGGCATTGCTGCAGATATGATGATCCATTCGTTGTACGCAGGAGCTGTCATGGCTGAGCTGAGGGCATGAGATGATTAACCTGTGGACTTGTAATAAGTAAGTTGTTGACTTTGTTCACACAGAAGTTCATGACACGTTAGATTTACCATCGAAATGAAGCTAAAATTAAAGGACATTTTAAGTTGCTTTTTGCGACAAATTGATTTATGCTTTTTTAAAGTTGAATTCAGTTGTGTTCTCTGTTTGCCAAGAATCAATAAAAGCGTCGATTATTCAATATAGCATGGTTACTATGATCATTAAACTAGGACTTGCGTGATTGGCGAAATAATCCGTTATTGTGGTTACTTCGCCACCTAGAGAAAGTTATGCCTTTTTCAGGACATAAACAAATGATCATTTTCAAAGATAGTGTTTTCTTATTCACTGGAGTATAAAGTGCTCTAAGCACCAGTATTCCAGTTAGGAAAGAAAGGCATAACTAGTGTGCACATAACATGTGCTGAAATCTGAGAGACAGAGATGTTGGTTCTGTAAAGAAGCGAGACAGAGATGGGAGCTCCGTAAAGAAGAGAGACAGAGATGTTGGCTCTGTAAAGCAGAGAGACAGAGATGTTGGCTCCGTAAAGCAGAGAGACGGAGATGTTGGTTCTGTAAAGCAGAGAGACAGAGATGTTGGCTCCATAAAGAGGAGATACAGAGATATTGGCTCTGTAAAGAGGAGATATAGAAATGTTGACTCTGTAACGAAGAGAGACAGAGATGGGGGCTCTGTAAAGAAGAGAGACAGGGATATTTGCTCTGTAAAGATTAGAGACAGAGATGTGGGCTCTGAAAAGAGGTGAGACAGAGATGGGGCTCTGGAAAGAAGAGAACCAGAGATGCGGGCTCTGTAAAGAGGAAAAACAGAGATGGGCGCTCTGTGAAGAATAAATACAGATATGTTGGCTCTGAAAAGAAGAAAAACGGCGATGTTGGCTCCGTATAGAGGAGAGGCAGCGGTGTTGGCTCTGTAAAGAATAAACACAGAGATGGGGTCTCTGTAAAGAAGAGAGACAGAGGTGTTGGCTCTGTAAAGAGGAGCTATAGAGGTATTGGCCCTGTAATGAAGAGAGACAGAGATGTGGCTCTGTAAAGAAGAGTGACATATATGGGGGCTCTGTAAAGAAGGGAGACAGAGATGTGGGCTCTGTAAAAAAGAGAGACAAAAATGTGGGCTCTGTAAAGAATAAAGACAGAGAGCGTGGCTTTGTAAAGCAGAGGGACAGAGATGTTGGCTCTATAAAGAGGAGAGACAGAGATGGGATCTCTGTAAAGATGAGGGACAGAGATACGGGCTCTGTAATGAAGAGAGACAGCGATGTTGGCTTTGTAAAGAGAGACAGAGAGGTGGGCTCTGTACAGAGGAGAGACAGATATGGTGGCTCTATAATGAAGAGAGGTAGGGACGTTGGCTCTGTAAAGAACAGAGACAGAGGTGTTTGCTCTGTAAAGAAAGGAGGCAGACACGTGGGCTCTGTAAAGAAAAAAGACAGAGATGTTGGCTCTGTACAGAATAAAGACAGAGCTGTGGGCACAGTAAAGAAGAGATACAGAGATGGTGGCTCTGTAAAGAAGAATGGGACACGGGCTCTGTGAAGAGGAGAAAGTTGTAACCTCTATAAAGCGCTATTCAGATTAAGGGCATCGTTTAAAGAATACCTTTTCATATGTTGCTATATATGGGTCAATTTCACGAAAACGTACCAAAAGGGTGGCTCAGAAATGTCAAATTTCAAACTGTTTGATATACAATTATATGAATTTTTATTCATTTGACTTGGTTGGAGAGGATGATTTTATAACTTGCCATGCTTAATCTTAATCCATTTCCTGAAAATTATGTCCTCATTACTGACATTGCCGCCGAGTGGTCAAGACCATCACACGGTATCAGGCGTGATTTAAAAAAAATCAAAACTAGCATGCAGATCCAATGTATGTGATGAAAAATGGTCAAGAATATATTTACGACCAATTAATGAATAATATTTCGACTTGTTAGCTGTAAGGGTAAATTGTATGAATCCAAATGAAAAATTCAATGTGATGGTCTTGACGTATGTGACGGTCTTGATAAAATGTTATGGTCTTGACCTGAAATAAAATAAAAATGCAAATTTATCTGATATTGTGTAAAGGAGTCTATTGATAACACAACATACTTAAGTTAGACACATAACACCATAAGGCATGTCTGATGCAAAGAAATGTGCACATTTCCATGACTTAAAAATAAGAAATGTGATGGTCTTGACTGTGATGGTCTTGACTGTGATGGTCTTGACTGTGATGGTCTTGACTGTGATGGTCTTGACTGTGATGGTCTTGCTAATATGATGTGTTTGTCAATGCTGTCATTCACTTTGTTCTCAGTGGATGCAATGATGATATGCTTATCAAAATAGACTGTCATTCTAAATATGAAAATTTATCATAGGGATGGATAAATGCATTTGGGAAAACTTGTGCAAGCGTTCGGTCTTGACATCTAAAGTCTAAATAATATACTCTTCAAAGTACTATGATTCAGATATTAAATTTCGCTTATATAGTTACACTGTAATGTTTTGCCCGTTTGTGCGAGATACTGTTAAAGGAGAGCGATAACAGGGGCGATGACTCAATTGGATTGAGTGCCACAAATATTAAAGAATGGCTATATTTATAGGTTGTGACGTCTTGACAAAAAGTTTCCTTCATGAGTTTTTGAAGATGTTTCTGTCTACTACAAATTTTACGATGAAAGGAAATCTTACAGCCTCTGTTTTGCCCTTCCCACATACATGGCACTAATTATTGTGGCATTATTGTTTACTAGCGATGCTGATTATATAAGTTATATCATCTACACATTTTTATGTTTTAGTTTCTGACATGACATTTTCTAGGGGGTGACATGATTCACGAGTGATTAACATATTCTAATTAAGCGGCCACATTGCTTTTATATATGTATCTAATCACGATTATAGTTGCCACTACTGAAAATAGCTTAATAATAAACCAATTCGTAGGTACAGCACACATATTTGCTGACAAAGACCTCTGACACCATTTGGTACGGTTTCCTGAAATTGACCCATATATACGTTTTCATATGAAGTAAATCTCGCGTCCTATTTTGAAATAAATACTTATTTATATGTCACAAATCATTATAAATCGTGTCGCTTGCCTCTTCCAGATACAGTAAGAACCTATACGCCGCCCAGAAGGTTCATATCAAGAAGGGTTTGTTCTTTGGTCTGGGTTTTGGAGCAGTCTGGTTAGGGCTCTATCTATCATTCGCTGTCGCACTCTGGATTGGAATGTACCTCTACCAAAAAGGAGAAATTGAGCCAGGGGTTGTACTACAGGTAATTATTTATGGAACGAGTCATTCATTCGTTCGTTCCTTCGTTCGTTGGTTCGTTCATTCATTCGCTCTCTCTGTTTGTTCGTTCGTTCGTTCGTTCGTTCGTTCGTTCGTTCGTTCGTTCGTTCGTTCGTTCGTTCGTTCGTTCATTCATTCATTCATTCATTCATTCATTCATTCATTCATTCATTAGCTCAACTAGCCAGCATGGCCATGTAAGATTAATTCATGCATGTGTCTGTCTGCCTGCGTACCTGGCTGGCTGGCTGGCTGGCTGGCTGGCTGGCTGGCTGGCTGGCTGTCTGGCTGGCTGCCTGCCTGCCTGCCTGCCTGCACGACTGCCTGCCTGCCTGCCTGCACGACTGCCTGCCTTCCTGCCTGCCTCATTTATTTGTCAACCAATTTTTTGAAAAAAAGAACGCTAGTGTGGTCGTCTTAGGATCCATATTTATACAGATGCTTGATTAGTCAATTTATTTTGCGGCAATCTTTGATTTCCCGTAATTTCCATGACATCGGATTTTTTTGGTATGAGTTGAATGACTATGTTATATTAACAATTCTATTGTCATCTTTCAGGCTTTCTTCGGCACTGTGTTGGGTTCTCTGACATTGGCCCAGGCTATCCCTAACATTGAGGGATTCAGTGTGGCCAGAGCATCAGCAGGCTGTATATTCGAGCTAATAGATCGGGTATGCAAATTATACGTCTGTGACCCAGACTTAGGGCCTAGTCAGTGTGCGCAAAGAACCGTACCACTGGGTGGCTCGTGGGTAGTGCTCGGCAAAGGGATGGTCATGGGGATAGAGGTATGGTTGGGGATATGTGCGTCTCTGTATGCGTGCGTTGCAGCGTCGGTGTGTGCGTGCGTGCGTGCGTGCGTGCGTGCGTGCGTGCGTGCGTGCGTGCGTGCGTGCGTGCGTGCGTGCGTGCGTGCGTGCGTGCGTGCGTGCGTGCGTGCGTGCGTGCGTGCGTGCGTGCGTGCGTGCGTGCGTGCGTGCGTGCGTGCGTGCGTGCGTGCGTGCGTGCGTGCGTGCGTGCGTGCGTGCGTGCGTGTTCGTGCGCTGGTGTGTGTGTGTGCGCGTTGGTGCGTGTGTCTTGGTGTGTGTGCATGCGTGCGTACGTTCGTGCATGTATGAATGCAGTCGGGCGGGCATGTGGGCGAGTGGGCGGGTGGGTGTGTGGTGGGTTAGTGAGCGAGCAGGCGGGCGGGCGGGAGGCCGGGCCTGTGTAGGGCGTGTGTGTGTGATCGTGCAATGTAAACAAAACGATTCGTCGCATGGCCTATCAGCTATATGATGTCTATCATGGGGTAAAATGGCTGCCAACATAAAAAGTGCCATTTACTTTTTCCCAAAGGGCAGTATCAATAGAAAGTGTCTAGTGCAGTATGGGTAAACTGATGCCATAATCATAGACGACATAAGTGTGACCTCTTATTCATTCTTATTATCTCATTTACACGATCCATTCCGCGCTGGTTAACTGGCATTTATGTGTGGAATCGTAGCAAAATCTGTATCATGGGTGAACAGCCTAGCGTAATGGTTAAACCTCTATGCGGGACTGTTTTATAAATACAGATTTCTATCGATCTTTTGACCTATAAATTCCCAGAATATTAACTTCAAGATAAGCTGTTGAATATTTTGAAACTAATTTGACAAGAACCTGCTGCTGTGGTATTCAACGTTGTATTTACTAAATTGTAAATACGTTTTCGAATTCGGACTTCAATTGCTTACCAAAGGATCATTTCCAATCGGGGCATAGATGGTGCTTATTTTAAGTCGTTGAATGCCGGCACGCTTCGTCCAAGAAAACAAGTTCATAGTATCTTGAATAAATGTGTAAGAAGGGTGATTTAATTCCATTTTAGGTATCGGAGATTGACAGTTTTGCGGTAACCGGCAAGAAACCAAAAAGCCTTGAAGGAAACATTGAATTCAAAGCCGTGTCTTTTAGCTATCCTTCCCGGCCAGATGTTCCGGTAAGTAAGACGCTGCCGTTTCGTATCAAATTCACAAACACATGAGTTTAGTAGGATCTTAATGGACCTTTCCAGGTTTTGCTATGCCCCACCCATCTCTAGCTAAGCTCCACCCACACCTCGTTTGTGTCGGGGGCAATCGATCGCTGAGCTCCCTGACTATCAATTTCCAGAAAACTATACAGGTAAGCTGTTGAATCTTTTGAAACTAATCTGACTGGGTGCTGTTATTGCCTATGCCTAGGGTGCGTATGTCAACAACAGCGCCCAGTCATATTTGCTTCAAAATATGCAACAGCATCGATATTAAATATTCAAGACATACAATTCGTACAATCTGTCATACTATTAAGCGTTTAAAACGGACTAAATTGAGTCATTCATGATGTAATGATTATCACGTTATCCTACACGTCACTTAGTTGATTATGACGTCATATGATTGACTGAGGAAATTAATTCATGATTTGGAAAAAGCTTTAGTGAGTTCAAAATGATATTTTGTCAACTGAGTACGAGGCAGTTTCAGTTTCTGTAGATGACATAAGCTAACTGTTCTTTTAAAATATCCGAGTTTCTTTGAATTTGTTCAACTGAGATACACATACAGAGAAGGCCTGGCAAAGACTGATGTGATCCATTACCAACCACATATCGCCTACTGACACTGTACTCGTTGAGATTTCAGTCATAAGACAATCATCTTTTGAATATTTTCAAACTAATTTAACTGGAATATGTAAGTTGCTGTCAACTGCCAGACAAATTAGTTTAAGAAATATTCAGAATATTCTTAGCGTCAATCCGAATGTATTGTTTCTTGCCTGTATACGTCATAGTGATAATGGAGTATGGATTAATCCGACCTGTCAGTAAGTATATGGCGGCATAATCAATTACGTCACATATAGGCTGACATTACAATCAAAATGCGGAATGAATGGCATAGCTAGAAGTCCGTCGGTTGTACTAATTGTATGTCTTTATTATTTAATAAATAGGACGTTAAATATTGTAAGTCAATTTGTTTTCAAAATATGCAATAGCTTAGCTTTATATTGGAATTCTGGGACTTCAGGGTTTGATGGATCCCAACACGGGTAAGGTTTGGGGTGAGCTTAGCTATAGATGGGCGAGGCATAGCTAGACATGGATTCCCCTGCTGGGTTCTGATAGGTGTGTCTGTGCGTTTGTCTAAAATTGAGTCTGTCTGCATATATAAGAAACTGCTAAATCGATTTTGTACAGATAATAACACAGGAAACGTTATTGGGTATGTCTATGCTAGAATTAGTCTACGCTGGTGTCGATCCGAAAAAGGAAATCAAGTGGACATCTGGAAAATCCAAAATTAAAGAAGGGCATGACAAAAATTGGGATGGCCAAGGTGTGCAATATCTGAATATTTCCGTTATTAACAATGCAGGTACTTCGTGGTTTGTCATTTACTGTCAAACGAGGAACCACGGTCGCTTTGGTTGGCGCCAGTGGATGCGGGAAGAGTACAGTTATACAACTGCTACAGCGATTCTACGATCCGCTCTCTGGAATGGTAAGTTATGGTACGTCAACAACTTTTTAGCATGCCAGTAATTTCTGAGCTACCACCATGACCGTACCCTGCCCCATCCGCTCATCCTTATACACATGACATCAGAGTTAATATACGGCTTACGCGTGGCTATGCCAGTGGTGGGCACAAGAGACACTGATTCACTCAGAACAATAGACCAAACAACATACATTCTGCATAGTTTTAGGAACTATAGGGTTGAAGATAATGAAATAAAATTCCCTGGATGCTTCAACCATTAACGTGAAACGAACAGGTAGTACGTGCGTGTGTGTATGCGTGCGTGCGTCCGTGCGTCCGCGCGCGTGTGTATGCGTGGTTGAGTAATTACCTATTTGCGTACATTCGTTCGTTCCGAGGTGCGTGCATGCGTATGTGCGTGCGTACAAGCGTGTGTGCATGCATGAGGATGTGCGTGTGTGCCTGCGTGCGAAAGTGTGTGCATGCGTGCGTTCGTGCATGCGTGCGTACGTGCGTGCGTACGTGTGCGCGTGCGTTCATGCGTGCGCACGTGCAATTTCTTTTATTATTATTATTTTTATTATCTAGATTTCTCTGGACGGATACAATCTACGTGATATCAATCTGAGTTGGTTGCGTCACAAAATCTCCGTGGTCAGCCAGGAGCCTGTTCTATTTGCGACAACAATTGCCGAAAACATCAGACTAGGTGGTGATGACGTAACGCAAGCGGATATGGAAGAAGCTGCGCACTTAGCGAATGCACATGGTTTTATTTCCCAGCTGCCTCTGGTATTGTTTTGATCAAATCACTGAAGCAAATACAGTTACTCGTGTGTTAATGAACACCTGCTTTTGAGCACAAATTACTCGGAGAACCAGACACCTAAATTAACAACCATTATTTGCCTCTATTTACCATAGTCCAGGTGTTGTTTTACCCGAGCATCTGCCTGAAATGGCCACGTGTTGCTGGCCTATACAATCTAATGTCCAGTATAGACAGGTTTACTGAATATTTGTAATTTTAAAGCGGGATCCATATATTCACGTACATGTTTATACACATAACATAGGAATTCACTAGTAGTAGAGAGGTTGGAAGTTCACGGTTAAGCAACTCAATTCACCTTTCCAGAGTATCTATCTATCAATCTGACGTCATATGATGTCATAATCAGCTAAGCGGCGTGTAGGATGACGTTATGATCATTACAGCATCGATGATACTATATGGGCCGTCTTTAACTCTTAATAGTACGACACGGTGTACGAATTGTATGTCTCTACTATTTAGACAGAATCAGTGCCCATTCAAATTAGTTCCAAAATATTCAATCGCTTACCTGTATATTTTCCTGGAAATTGATAGTCAGGGAGTTCAGAGATCGATTGATACCAACACGAGCTAGGTATTGGTGGAGCTTAGCTAGAGATGGGCGGGGCGTCGCTGAAAATGGAAAAGTTCATTCGGAGATAGATGCCGTAATAAGTTTGTAAAGTGGCTACCTGTCTTCCGCGTACAAGTTTGTTGTAATACATTCTTCTCGCTCGATGCTACCGTGGGAGGACTGCCAGCCAGGTGAATTTGAAAATCTTCCCAGAACTTCACCAGTGCTGAGTACAGATCTTAGCAAACGCCGATAATAGGGGCAGTTATTCGTTGTGGTAAACTTGCAAAAAATATTCTGTACTCTTGGCCTTCACATGGACAGTCAATGGACAAAAATTAAATTTTCTTGACCAGATTCAGCCAGAAACGTTATAAGACAGGTGGTTATTTTCTGCCATAGCTTAAACAACCTCCATCTTTTGGCTGCAACTACACTCGTATAAAGGGACCACCTGACCCGAGTAACTAGTTTGTGCTCCGTGAGGTGGTTGGTAAAGAGAGCAATACTATTGATTGATTTACTAACTTCTTCAGAGAACATTGTCAATCTTCAACTTTATCTGGAGCTCTTGTAGTTACCTTTGTGCCTATACAATATGATAGATATTTCTTTACACTAGCTCCTTTGTTGAACTACGTATTAAGGCAAAATCCTATTAGAAGCGTGTTACTTTCCCGTTTACTAGAGACTTAAATTATAAAACCACTATATTACCTTCTCGGCGTGAGGCCGTCGTATTGCTGCGATCAAAGACTCGCAATGGTGTAATTATGCGAGATAACACATGCGATTCTTAGGATAATAGACCCTGCATGGTGCAAACATTATTAAAGCATTCTGAACTTTTCAACCTATATCTGATTGATGTTGTGGTTTACATTTTGAAAGAATGTATTTAATATCTGCTAAAAGCAAATACGATTGATAATAATTAATTCACTCCATACATTGTGCTTTTTTGCGGAATATCGCTTCTTTCTTCTCTATCTAGCATTATATTCTACAAAGGAATAGTGACGCATGAGATGTAAAGCGATTATCTTGCGCACAGTTTTCTCAGTTCACGTTAGCCACCCACTCATCACCACCTTATGATTCCTATACACGCCATTTTGCACTCATATTCGTAATCTGTTAGGCGAAGTTTTGATAGGAGAATTCTCTTTCAACCTTTCCAAGCTGATGGCGCTGCTGCAATGTATTATATATTTGGGATAACTTCCATCTAAATTACCTGGGAGCTGTTGCTTTTTATGACTGTAACATATCCCTGTAAAATGATTCTCAAATTATCAGACCGTTCACATGTATAATTAACATTGAAATTCTTCAACATAAAATAGAAAAGGACCTTGGAAGCTATATATTATTTACCGTATTCCCATCCAAACAGGGATATGAAACTTTGGCTGGTGACAGAGGTATGCAGCTGAGTGGTGGTCAGAAACAACGCATCGCCATTGCACGAGCTCTCGTACGCAATCCCACAATCCTTCTCCTGGACGAGGCAACTTCGGCTTTAGACAGTGAAAGCGAGGCTATCGTGCAGGATGCGCTAGAGAAGGTGATATTATTTATCTATCTCGATCATATTGCGCAGAATGTAGCAACGGCCCAAGCGCCACGAGGGAATCCGAAATCGCATTCATGAACATATTAAACCTCACGTCCATTAAATAGTGTTAGTAGACAAATGTAGACGTATTGACAATCCTACCATATCATCATTTGGCATCATGGTAAACTGGCGAATGGTATTGTCATATAAAATGGGCGAGATTTAGGGTATCTTCCATAACTAATTTTATTATCATGATCTCGGGCTCATTGCCGATAAGCGATAGGTCTATAAACCTAACATACTTGAGACTTTTTTTAAATATTAGGACGTCCCTTTCTATATCAGCTTCACTTTCAACAAGTTGCAAATTATTGTTAAGATCAATATATATATTTTT
>CM067365.1:18611938-18634438 GCA_034401795.1 Chaetoderma sp. LZ-2023a | reverse complement strand
GAATTTCGACTAAAATTCGAGACCACGTCAAAAAACGCTGTAAATAATGACTTACACTTTGTAGTTGGAGGGCATAAGTTACGCTTGATTTTATGGATGGGAGTAAGCTTCTCGCGAATACCTACTTACGCCACTTTTGGGGATTACGCCCTAGTTATGCCCTTCTAGGGTGTAAGACCTCTTCGTAAATACGGTCTCTTGGAGCCAGCAAATACAATGCCAGGAGAGGACGTCATTGTATAACTCTGTTAAACGTGCTAAGAGGTGACCTCAAGAGAGCAGGACTCGGTACACTCGAGTCAAGAATGGACCGGAGAAAGCTAAAGTTTTTGGCTGAGGACAAGCCACAGTGGGCAGAGCGAAGAATGACTGAGTGTAGCTGTATGATGTTTCTACTACTACTACAGCCGCATAATACAGTAATCATACATACTGTAGGTCTACGGTGGGGTTATTATGCTGACCCACGTTCTGATGGGGGGGGGGGTGGGGGTGGGTGGGGTGGGGTCGGGTATAACAGATACAGCATCATAAGACTTGTATACAGACATCTTCTCTCTGTAACGCGTCAACACGTACAGACCAAACATATTTATAATGGAAGGAATGGTCTGATGAATATTTTGAAACTAATTTGACCGGTAGCTGTTAGGGCAACAACAGACTTCTGACGTATTAATTTTAAACTATGCAACAGGTTCCCTGTATGTGTGTCTGAAAATGGAAACATTGACATGTCACGCATTAAAGTGTTAAGGCGTATTGGCACATCATGTCCTTAAGATACAGGACTCGTCTGATTCTAAGCATACTTATATTTAGCTGCGGGTAGCTGCTCAATAAACTGCCATGTCTCTTAGCCAGCTGGTCACACGGTCTGTCAGTCGGGCAGTCAATGGGTCTGTCGGTTTGTCAGTTAGTCAGGAAATAAAGCTTATTCCGGCACGCATCTTAAAAACTATTGATCCGATTTTGCTTTAAATTTTGACACAACCAAGGAGCTTGCCGTGCACGCGATTTTCTAGACGTTGGCCACGATCCGGATAAAAGAACCGGATCCGGATCAGATAAATTTCTGGATCTGTGGATATTCGGAAGCTTCTGGTCCGATTTAGGTCAAATTTTAACACACGAAAAGGTTTGACCATACACTAAGATCCCATAATTCTGGACATGATACGAAAAAAGCCAGAGAATCCAAAAATATCTGGAAAAATCAAGAAAATCCGAAAATCTGGAACTGCAGCTACCACGAATCTATCGATCTTGTTTTTATTTCGCTACTATGTTGCTTTATACATCTTCTGTTTATTGTTTCAGATCGAGCATTCAGAGGACCATGGT
This sequence comes from Chaetoderma sp. LZ-2023a, assembly GCA_034401795.1. Lineage (NCBI taxonomy): Eukaryota > Metazoa > Mollusca > Caudofoveata > Chaetodermatida > Chaetodermatidae > Chaetoderma > Chaetoderma sp. LZ-2023a. Next base: position 18,633,094 of record CM067365.1, on the reverse strand, counting down.
ATGTTATTGAGTGATCATGCATAGGCCTATATGTGCTTGCGTGTGTGGATTCAGAGCCGTATTAAATATATTTGGCTCCCAATGACTAATTGGTTGTGAGGTTCCTTATCGGGTGGTACTACTACTACTACCACCACCACCACCACCACCACCACCACCACTACCACCACCACCACCACCACCACCACCACCACCACCACCACCACCACCACCACTACTACTACTACTACTACTACTACTACTACTACTACTACTACTACTACTACTACTACTACTACTACTATTACACTGCTACTCCTACTACTACTTTGAATACTTTCTACTAATTGTACAACTGAATGGATGTTACAGATTTGTTTATTCTAACTGCTTACATTGCAGAGTTAGCGACAAAAATGTGTTTCCGGTATGCACTAAGGGGAACTCGTGATCTCGATGTTTGACCTTTTGACCTCAAACGAATAATTTTCTTTAACCATTCATAATATTACTTTTCGCCGGCCGTAATATGTATTGCACTAAATCTCTTACGTTAAAGTCATATGGTTCCGGAGATGCGTCTATGATGAACGGAGAGGCACACACACACAGACAAACAAGCAAACAAACAAACAAACAAACACACAGGCAGGCAGGCATGCATGCATGCATGCAGGCAGGCAGGCAGGCAGGCAGGCAGGCAGGCAGGCAGGCAGGCAGGCAGGCAGGCAGGCAGGCAGGCAGGCAGGCAGGCAGGCAGGCAGGCAGGCAGGCAGGCAGGCAGGCAGGCGGGCGGGCGGGCAAGCAGACATGCAGGCAGGCAGGCAGGCAGGCAGGCAGGTAGGTAGGTAGGTAGGTAGGCAGGCAGGCAGGCAGGCAGGCAGGCAGGCAGGCAGGCAGGCAGGCAGGCAGGCAGGCAGGCAGGCAGGCAAGCAACAATAAGCCTACCCACATAGGCCTTCGGCGGCGTGAGTAATAATATTGTGAAATATACCGTGCTATAAAAAAATTGATATAGAAGTAAATAAGTTATTAATTGGTGTATTTTCCCTATTAATAGATGTAGATGTATGCGTATATTTTGCATACAAGCCTAGTGCATAATACAAAGTCAAAAACCATTCTTTCGTTATTTATAGGAGGAATGAAAAAGCAAGATTCGGTATCTAAAGCTTCAGTAAAGTCTCCTGAGGAATCGCATACCGGTGACTATGATAATCTAGGCGAGCTGGAGGATGAAATACATCGAGGTGTGTACAGCAACCCATCAACCAATAAAACAACTACCTTGTGGATCCATGATCGTGTTGATTCTCTGAACCAGTTCATATTAAAAGTGCATATTAACACTACACGCTTGAAAATAAAATTGTTACACTTGCATACTTTTATAAGATTAAATTATGTGCATATGTGTAATGAAACGAAATGAATCTTAGCATATGATGATTCCATTCTATATAAATAAATATAATTGTTTAAGTTGCGAAATTGAAATAGAGGCCCGTGCCCCTATTTCGATTTCGCAAATTAAAAAATTATATTAATTTATATGGAATGGAATCATCATATGTTAAGATTTTTTTCGTTTCATTACATATAGGCTCACAGTTTAAGCGTCTAAAAGTGTATAATTTAAACAATTTTATTTTGAGAAATTTTACTGTGAGTATGCACCTTTAACCGGTTGACGCAGGAATAAAGAAGTTAATCATTTAATATGTTCAACAGCTTACCTGGATGCTATGAGAGTAAAGGACTTCTATAGGCTTGAAAGAGTAAAACGTGCTTGTGTTTGGGAACTATCATTGGTTAGCAGCCGCCACCGTCGTCGGTGGCGTCGACGGTGGCGGCGGTGGCGGCGGTGGCGGCGGTGGCGGCGGTGGCGGCGGTGGCGGCGGTGGCGCCAACGGCGGCGTCAGCATCGCCGTTGGCAGTGGCGGCGGCGGCGTTATTCCGTACTTTGCAAATTCTTCATACTTTCATGGATCTCTGATTTCTCGAGTCTATGGACTTTCTCTAAGATACATGTACAAAAGGAGAAGGCAAACGCGTATAAATAGTATAATAATTATGAGGTAATATTTTCCATCACGGACTAACCGGTTCACCCTAGGACTACAGACTGCTTCAGCGCAGTAGGTCAATAGCGGTGTGTATCACTGTTGATGTATGTAAGTTCACGTGCGTGTTTATCCATGAGCGTGACTTGTTCATTTATTCATGCATGTGATGTGACTGTCCTGTGTGTGCGCCCCTGGTGTCCTCTGTGTGCTCCTTTATGGGCGTGCGTAAATATTCATTTGTGTGCTGTATATATTCCGTGTCCTGGTGCGCATGTGGTATGTGTCTGTTTAAGAATCGTATGGTAAGTCGTGTGTTCTTGTGTGTGTCTTTGTGCGTGCTCTGCAAGTCTCCCGTCTTTTGTACCATATTATCATCTGCTTCCCCTAGGTATCCTGTGAAAAGATAAAACATAGAAGCGCGGTTACAGTTCTTTAGAATCAGGCAATCTTCAATGAATTCAGCACAAAGCCAATCTGTCATCATATATAATCTAGAACTAGTGGAAACAATTTTTTCCAATATGTATGCACTAGAACTTCAAAGGAGACTGCCTGACCCATTGTACTGCTTGATATAACATAAATCTACACTGTGTAACGTCTTCAAAAGTATAATTGTAGCCTCTATAATCAAATTAGAGTGATGAATATTCTCTATCTTAAAATGTGCCAGCTTATCAGACTTTCTCTTCCTGACTGGAACGTATGACATCATAGGTTGAACTAGGTGGCAAAAATGTATAGTGACAGCTCTTTTCACAATTTTAATGGTCCGTGAAAACTAATGTCCCATAACCATCTTATACAGAAGTTCTGATCTGTGCTCTACCACAGAATTGTGTGTTTTATTCAAATTTTACTCAAATGAATATGAGGATGTATGCGCATGCGCCAGTATAGGCAGCATAAGTTATTTCTCTGTCAAAATTGTGCAAAATTTTACAGTTTTAACTCTAGTCGTGTAGATTAATTTAAGTATATCATGTGTCTAAGTGACTCAACATTCCATTTTTCATATCTTCGGTGTGTTATGATATTCGGATTACTGGTAGTTAACGTGAAAAGTTTTAGTACTGCTAGACATGACTTTAGATATAGACCGCCATTACTAGAAAGTTGGCAGGCTGAGTACAACTCAAGTGTATTGTGCAATTGTATAGACCACTCAGCAATGATTAGCTATACCTCTGACGAATTGAAGTCCATTCACCACTCAGTGCGGAACAAAGGCTCACTTCGTCGGTTGGACAATAACTCATATAATCTACTTCGTAACGGTGGAATAGCTGTTGCTCGCCCCACCAGGCGTGGGTGTAGATCTGGCAGGAGGGTAAAAACGCGCACTACACATGCTACAACGAAAACAAATCATGTGACTGCTCCATCTCGACAATTCTCACCATGTGTAAAAGTGGGACTTTGGAACGCCCAGTCGTGTAGAAATAAATGTATCGCGACTCTTGAAATGATTGTCGATGAAAAACTTGACATATTGGTTTTAACAGAGTCGTGGCTACAGAAATCTGGCGACGAATCAAAGATCGCGTCAATCACTCCAGACGGTTATGTTCTCAAGCAGCGCCCTCGATCATCACGCGGAGGTGGCATAGCCATTATCTATAAAGACAATCTAAAGATCAAAATCTGCAGTGACACGGTGGCAGAGTATCAGTCATTTGAGTCATTTGAATACATACTTACACACGGTCAGTTATCAACCCGCTTCCTATGTTTGTATCGGCCACCTTCTTCGAAAAGGAACAAACTCACTAGTACACTATTCCAGAGCGAAATATCCACTCTGATGGACATCGTCTGTGTCAAAAATGGTAATCTAGTTATCCTTGGTGATATAAATGTTCATTTTGATGACAAGGACCATTTTGAAACTAAAAAGATGCTTAAGCTATTGTCAATTCATGGCTGTCGGCAACACGTCAACGAGCCCACTCATAAGAATGGGCACATTATTGACTGGGTAGTAAGCCGAGAATCTGATAATGGTGTACAGAATGCATTAGTGAAGGACCTCCAAATGTCCGATCATCAGTTAGTAATCGTTAATCTCAGTACTATTAAGGCATCTCTACCTGTCGTATCCATACCCTGTAGAAACCTCAAGAAAATTGACATGTCTGCTTTCCGTCACGACCTTGAGTGCTCTGTATTGATAACATCGCCACCACCTGACTGTGAACGTCTTGCTAACCTTTATAACACAGAACTAGTACGTCTTCTAGACGTGCATGCTCCTGAGAAGTTAAAAACAATTCCTCAGAGACAACAGTCGCATTGGCTTTTTACACCCGAGGTTGCAATAGCCAAATCAAACAGACGAAAGGCGGAGAGACGATGGAGGAAATCAAATCTAGAAGTACATCGTCAGATTTATGTTGATGCGAGAAACATCGTCACTAAGACTGTTGCGAGTGCTAAACAATCCTTTTTTAATGATAAGATTCTAGAAAGCAAGTCTAACCCTAAGGAATTGTACAATACAATGTTTGCCTTATTGGGTAAGAAAAGAGATTGTTCTCTACCACATGGTGATGATCCTACAATGATCGCCCGCTCATTTTCTGACTTCTTTCATGACAAGATCGAGGATATCCGTACACAATTGCAACAGTCAAATGATTCAGCTGCGTTTCTCTCCAATCAAACCATGTTCGCTCATAAAACTTTTGACAATTTCACTTCATTTTCTGAAAGCGATATAATGGCTCTTTTAAAGGAATTAAAACCAACATTTTGTACTCTCGATCCCATTCCTACGAAAATCGTGCTTGAAAACATTGACATCTTGCTCCCAACAATAACTATGCTGGTTAATTCCAGCTTAGAATCTGGCCTCATGCCAATGACATTTAAGCGGGCAGTTGTCAAACCACTGTTGAAGAAGTCTGGCCTAGACGAAGATACTCTAAAAAACTATAGACCTGTCTCGAACCTGCCTTTTATGTCTAAGCTAATCGAGAAGGCGGTGTTCAAAAGACTATCAGCTCATGTAAGTGACAATGCGTTATATGAACCGTTTCAGTCAGCGTACCGTCAGCGTCATAGCACGGAGACTGCTCTATTATGCATCCTCAATAATATTCGAGAGGCGGTAGACAGAGGTAATGTGTCATTGTTGCTACTCCTTGACCTCAGTGCCGCATTTGATACGATAGACCATCATTTACTTATGTCACAATTGAGTAGTGTATTTGGTTTACAAGGCACTGTCTGGAACTGGTTTCACTCATATTTATCCGATAGACACCAGTCTGTATATATTAACGGCACACTTTCAGAACCAGTCAACCTCGTGTGTGGTGTGCCTCAGGGGTCTATTCTAGGTCCGGTGTTATTTACACTCTACACACAACCACTTGGATCGGTTATTGATCAGCACAACATTATGCGTCACTTCTATGCTGATGACACACAGCTTGTCATTAGTTTTGAACCTTCAACATGTACTGCACGCTTAGCAACAAGTCAGCTCAATATGTGTTATATAGACATTAAAGAGTGGATGACTACAAACATGCTGAAACTTAACGATGAAAAGACCGAAGCTCTGTTAGTCGGGCCAGCAAACCGACGTGCTAAGACTGACCTATGTGACATCACAGCTGGAAATAGTCAAATAAAGCTGTCAACTGTCGTAAAGGATCTTGGTGTATACTTAGACAATGAACTGACTATGGATAAACATGTTAGTTACATCTGCAAAGTCTGCTATTTTCAATTGCGCAATATCGGCAGCATCAGGCGCTATATCACAAAAGAGGCCGCGATCATGCTAGTACGAGCATTGATAACGTCGCGCCTGGATTATTGTAATAGCCTCCTGATTGGCGCCTCAAAAGAACTTATTCAGCGACTTCAGGTGGTCCAGAACACTGCAGCGAGAATCATATCCCTGTGTGCCAAGCGAGAACACATTACTCCGGTCCTACATGATTTGCACTGGCTCCCCATTGTGCAAAGAATAACTTTTAAGACACTATGTCTGACATACCAATGTGTATCTGGCACAGCACCAGCCTATCTCTCTGACCTTGTACAACCTTACATTCCTGGTCGCTCTCTCAGATCTGCAAATCTAAATCTACTAAAAGTACCTAAGGTCAACTCTAAAACATATGGCCATAAAACTTTCTCTTTCACTGCAGCTACCGAATGGAATAACTTACCAAATGAAATTAGAAACTCATCAACTTTAGAAATCTTTTAAATCCAATCTTAAATTCTATTTATTTCAAATAGCATATCCATAGAACACTTACGCGCGTTAGCGCTTAGAGCATGCAGTTGCATGGATTAAGCGCTCTAAAAATGTACTATTATTATTATTATTATTAATTAGCATGCACTATTACGATGTTCTCGGATACACGCTAATAATATCACCGCCCTCCATCAAACTGTATTACTTGTGCATCCTTGATTATGAACTCATTCATTATTACTAAGTCATCCTTTATTTTTCATTCATATTTTATTAGTTATTGATCCTTTTCTTACTCATGCATTCATTATTACTCATTCATTCATTATTACTCATTCATACTAGTATTTGTTTCGTGGTGTATTACTCCTGCATACGTTAGTATTTGTTCATATTTCATTACTCATTCATTATTATCCATTCCTACTTTGGTATTCGTCCATCCTTTATTACACATTCATTTGTTATTACTCATTCATACTTTTATTAGTCATTTCTTCTTTAGTATGCATTCATACTTTGGTCTTCATTCTTGCTTTGTTATTCATTCATCATTTATTTTGTTCATTCATCTTTCCTTCCTAAATTCCTTCATACTATATTATCCATCATACATTGTTATTCGTTAATCTTTTATTATTCATTCATTTGCTATTTCTCATTCATAGTTTTATTTTGTTTCATTCATCCTTTAATACCCATGTACACGTTAGTATCAATTCATGGTTCGTGATTCGTTCATCCATTACTTACTATTCATTCATTTAGTACTCCTCATTTTACTCATCATCGCATTTTGTTTAACATTTTTATGAGAGGATGAATCAGTCATATTATCATGTCGCCATGCATGGACCTGAGATATGGTTTCAAGTTGGTAACAGCAACAGAAGTAGAAATAGATTGAAAAATATGTTTTACAGCTTTCTAGGAAAATCTTTCCGGGATGATGTGACTGTCCTGTGGGCGCGTGCCTGGGTTCCTCTGTGTGCTCCGTTATGGGCGTGTGTGTCTACCCATGTCTGCCCTGGTGTGTGCTGTAAATATTCCATGTCCTGGTGCGCATGTCGTATATGTCTGTTTATGAATCGTGCGGTAAGTCGTGTGTTCCTTGTGCGTGTGCTGAAGTCCCTCCCCCCCCCCCACCCCATCCCCATTTGTACCATATATTAATGACTATAGTTATTTAATGATATATATACATGTATGGATTACCATTGTTCCGGTTTATGTTAGCTCTAGATGACCTAGAACGTGGACTCGAGTCAGAAGACGATCATGACGTCATATCTGACGGAGAGAGTGCGCCTATTCTGAACACTAATCTGAAGAGAGCACCGTCCAATAAGAACCAACCCAGTACGCACAGTACGGGCATCAAGCGAATTCGGTCTGGAGTGTCAACTGTATCTGAATCCACAAGCTTAGAAAAGAGTATGAAGGACGATAACGAGGAAGAGGTGAGGTGACAATGTACACTGGGCACTGAATAGAGGAATGGGATCTGTCTCACACGCGTATGACGACATAATCAATCACGTCACGTGTAGGCTGATGTCACAATCATAATCACGCAGTATAAATACCTCATCAAGCTTGAAATGCACGTCAAGTGTACGAGCTGTATGTCTTTTACGGGCTCATCAAGCGCGATCAAGACATGAATCCAGTTGCCCAGTCAATCATATGACGTCATAATCAACTACGTCACGTGTCTAATGGCGTCATAATTAACTACGCCATGAATGACACGATATAGTCCGTCACAGACGCTTAATAGTCCGAGAAGATGTACAAAGTGTATGTCTTTACTATTTAATAAACATTATGTTGAATATTTAAGAAACTAATTTGACTGGGCGCTGTGGCTGCCATAGGCAGCGACAGTACCCTGCCAAATTAGTCTCAAAGTATTCAACAACTTACCTGTATAGTTTCCTGGAAATTGAGATTCAGAGAGTGCAGCGATCGATCGATCCGAACACGGACAAAGCGTGGGTGGAGCTTAGGTAAACATGGGCGGGGCAAAATTAAAAATGTTTTCCTCCATTCTACTTACGGGACAACCTGGTATTTGGTACCACGCCACAGTGGTTCTTACGTGTTATTTGGTACCACTAACTTGTACCTCTAAAACACATTGCATACTATAAATGATTGTTGCTAGATGGCCACATTTAATTAGCTCCGAAGTGATCCATTTCTAGCTATGCCCCGCCTACATTGTCCACGGATGTTGGAATTGATTTTAAACTATGAAACCTAGCGTCCCAGAATCCCAATTTCAAAGTAGCTTAACAGTTAATCACTTAAGCTGGTAAATATATTAGCTAACTTGACTGGGTGCTGTTGCTGCCCACAGCGGAAAAAGCTCCCAGTAAAATTAGTTTCAAAATATTCAACATAACGTTTATTACATGGTAAATCATTCAAAGACATACAATTCGTACACCTGATGGACCTTTGATTGCTCATGGGGCGATAGATACGCCAGTGTGATGATGACGTCAACTAACTAGTGACGTAGTTGATTTGACGTCAGAGACGTGAGCGACATATCGGATCCATCCCTTCATAATGCATCTTGTATCAGTATGGATGCTGGCATATAACCCTTATAGTTAGCGCCAGCTCACGCCCTAGACACAATTAACGATATGAATAGGACAACACGGTCCTCTAATTTACGGCATTGTATGGCACACATTCTCTTGGATTATAATTCTTTTCAATTGGTTTGGTCACTCATTTGACCAATGGATTTTCTAAAATCGTTTCAAAAGAGTTAAACTAACACCACTATGTTAAAGAGGCAATTACCCCGAGATGTAAATAATTTTAGAAATACTATACAGGGCCTATTTTTGTGGTAATATAACATTCCTGTTCACAAATTCCGACCCTATCATCCAAACATATTTGGTATCATCTGTTGTCTTTTCTGGCATGTACAGCGAGCGTACGAGGTTCTCAATTTGGGAAAATATTATATTTACAAAACAATCCGATTGGAAAGATAGTCCAGTCAAAATAACACAAATTTGACCAAACCTACCGCTAATTGCAAAAGAAATGAAACCATCTAGAATCTGTTCCGTACGGTATCCTAGTTCATATGTAATAACTCTAATAAAATAAGTTGGGTAAAATTATTCCTTTCTCCCAGTTAAAGTTTGTAGGCTTTTGTGTCGTCTGACCCAAAATGGAAACGGAAATATGGCCATAACTCTGCAACACCTTCCACAAGCTGTGTATATTAGCAGAGAATGAATTTGTTTCCGCTTCAATTAAAAATAATTTATGCCCCAGGTTGTTTATTACATACAGGCATTGCATACCATTATCAACTAAATACAAGAATTATCAAAGACTTTGCAATTTGCCCCCCCCCCCCCCCCCGTTTTGTTTTTGTTTGCATGGTGCCACCGTGGGCTTGGAAGGCCAAAGGATTAATTAAGCTAGGGCAATTCACCTTTCCAGAGTATCCCTCCATCATCAGACCTCGTATGACGTCATAATCAGCTCAGCGCGTTATGATGACGTCATAATCATTACGTCACAAAGCGTTCCATATAGACCGTCACCAAATCTTAAATGGTCCGACACGTTGTATGAACTGTATGTCTCTGTAATTGTCTGCTATTTAATAAACATGCTGTTGAATATTTTGAAACTAATTTGACTGGGCGCTGTTGCTGTCTTAGGCAGCAACAGCACCCAGTAAAATTAGGTTCAAAATATTCAAAAGCTTACGTATGTAATTTCTTTTAAAATTGATAGTCAGGGTGTTCAGAGATCGATCAATCCCAGCACGAGAGAGGTGTGGGTGGAACTTAGCTAGAGATGGGTGGGGCAAAGTTAAACCGGAAAGGTCCATTCTGTAGTTAACCAACGACATGAAAATGAGAGCAGGTCCTGAAGGAGGGATGGGGGAAGGGAGACAACGAGAGCGAGAAATTTCAATTTCCTCAGAAAATGTCGATTTGCATACGAAGAGACAATTCTGTTTGAATATTTATCACTGGAACGACTAGCTCGCTTATCGAGTCAATCATTCCAGTTGTAAATTCTCAAAGAAATTCTCTTCTGTATGTCTGAAAATAGACATTTCTCCAGGCCGCTGAAGACTAGCTTGAGCGTTAACGTTTTAAAATACCTGTTCAGGATGCGGCGGTTCCTGAAGTGAAGGACGTCACGAAGCGTCTATTACGGATGAATTCTCCCGAGGCGTTCTACATCGTGGCTGGTTGTCTCTCTGCTGTTCTTAATGGTGCCCTCTATCCAGCATTTCCTATCATTATGGCGGAAATTCTAAAGGTAAGAACAAATACAAAAATAATTCAATATAGAGACATATTTCTAGCTACACCCCGTCCATTTCTAGATAAGCTTCGCCCATCTCCAGCTAAACTCATCCCACACTTATCCCGTGGTGGGTCTCAGCGAACCCTGAAATCCCCGAATCTCAAATTCCAGAAATTTAAACAGGTAACCTGCTGAAATTGATTTAACTGGGTGCTATTTGTGCCTATGGCAGTAACCGTGCCCAGTCAAATCAGTTTCAATATATTCAATATAATATGTATTAAATAGTAAAGACATACAATTCTTAAAAGTTCCTGAATTAATTAGTAGCCACGTACCTGATTGTGACGTGAACCTACATGTGACGTAATTGATTATGACGTCATATACTTGATCAACATATTGGATTCCTCTAGAGAGTGGTTCATTTTACCCATGTCATTCATGTAGCTCTCTGGCCACTATCAGTCTAATTAAAATATTATTGTTTGGATATGCACTGCCATTTGCGTCAAGAAGGATTAAATAAAATAATCCTTCCCAGCTGTATCCAGTGCTCTGTTTTGTTTCGATGTTCTGTTATATGCATAGTCGAACATTTAAAGCAGAATATACAAGTTATATTTTATCCAGTTCTTTTCTGTCTAGTATGCCTTATAATCAATCGAATCCACCTTTCCAGAGCATCCATCCATCATGTGGCCTCGTATGCCGTCATAATCAGCTCAGCGCGTGTATGGTGACGTCACAATCATTGCATCACAAAGGGCCTTAGGCAGCAACAGCACCCAGTCAAATTAGTTTCAAAATATTCAACAGCTTACCTGTGTAATTTTTTGGAAATTGATTGTAAGGGTGTTCAGAGATCGATCTATCCCAACACGAGCGAGGTGTGGGTGGAGCTTAGCTCGAGATGGGCGGGGCATAGCTAAAACCGGAAAGGTCCATTGTCCCAGTATCTCAAGATGCGGGAGTGTGTGCCAATAAAGGATTCTGATTCTGTCATGGTAAATGAAAAAAAGTCACTCTACTGACGTCACATTGCGCTCAGAGACACACATGGACAATTCGTGTACTAATCAGGTGTTTAAAGACGTTTTCCAAAAACACCCAGAATATGCCACTTTTGTGCTAGCTTAATCGTTTGAACTCGAAGACCGAATTAGAAAGCCCCTTTGCAATTTACTAAATATTCTGTTGAATATTTTGAAACTAATTTGACTGGAAGCCATTGCTGGTGCAACGGTTTGCTGACGAATTTGTTCCCAAATTTTCAACATCTTAACAATATGGTTACCTTGAAATTGAGATACTGGGCCTCAAGAGTTCAAAGGAGGAGCTGTTTAACAAGGACACAAACTATACGCAATACAAATCGAGCAACAATTTTGCTGTCTGGGGAAACATTCTCTGGACAGTAATATTAATATAAGCAGAAATTATCAAGATAAATTTACGCTGCAAATAGTATGTTATAATTATATTGAGAGACGTTGTAAATTCTATTAGTTCTACCTAATGTTCGGACTGCACCTTGTGTTGACTACAGGCGTTTGCAATTACGGACCGAAATGTCCAGAGCGAGACGACAAATATACTAGGAGGGGCATTACTTGCATCTGGGGTAGTACGATTACTGCTTACCATTATACAGGTACTCCTGCTCAAATTATATCATACGTTTATTCTACACCTGCATACTGCTGCTGCTGTCAACACTGCTACTTCTCCTGCTACTACTACTACTACTACTACTACTACTACTACTACTCCTACTACTACTACTTCTACTTCTACTACTACTACTACTACTACTACTACTACTACTACCACTGCCGCCGCCGCCGCCACTACTACTACTACCACTACTACTACCGCCTCCGCCGCCGCCGCCGCCGCCGCCGCCGCCGCCGCTACTACTACTACTACTACTACTACTACTACTACTACTACTACCACTACCACTACTACTACCGCCGCCGCCGCCGCCGCCGCCGCCGCCGCCGCCACTACTACTACTACCACAACCACTACCACTGCTACTAACGCCGCCGCCGCCGCCACTACTACTACCACTACCATTACCACTACTACTACCGCCGCCGCCGCCGCCGCCGCTACTACTACTACTACTACTACTACTACTACTACTACTACTACTACTACTACTACTACTACTACTACTACTACTACTGTTTTTTGGTGGTTTTTTTTATGACACGATCAACGGATCGTGCGGAAAACCTTTAATATCCAAAAATATATAAAAGGCTGACAAAACTATACAATACACTAACACTGAACAGACGTCAAAGGAAAAACAACTTAAAAAAATTCGCCAGTCTTACCATCATAAATCATATCATTCAAAATATATGCGCAATAAAAATATATACTGCCGTAATACAATAAACGCCATACATACATTATTATGACCAGTTTCTGAACAGGCCCGGGTAATTGATTTTGTAGCCGACAAAACGCGAGTATTTAAACGCAAACGTTTTGTCAGCAGTACAGCGAACAATAGCAAATATCGCCTCTGCAAATTAATCTTTCTCTTTACTTGGCGAGAACTTTTCTGAAAATGCCCGTGATCGCTTGCGGCCTGAGTAAACAATAACAAACACCGCTGCTATTTTGAAAAAATGATCTGTGTTTACATAGAGATACTGATTCCAATATTACCCCGGGTTGTTTGCAATTCAAACAATACAATGATCTTAATTTAATACTGGCCATTAAAAACATCCGAAACGACTGGAAGCAGCAGTCAGATAAGGCAGCAACCGCCTCCAATCAAGGGATGCCCGTATTTAAGCGTTAATATATATACATTAAAAATCTATTCTTAAAAATGTTACACAAAATGATACAGATGGAATTTAAAACATTACAACATTACATTATTTCCATACTCAGCAAACTAAGGACATTTTTAATCATCATGGTGACGCTTTAAAACCATTCTATGGCGAAGTAGACCTAAACCCTGTCTCTTCAGTGGTATTGAGGAATGTTAGTTTCGATTTGGAGGCCAAGAGACGACCATTTTTGAAAACTTACCAGTTGAATGACTGCATCGACAACCGAGCCAGCCACTCCAGTGCTAAATTTCCAAAATATTCTTCTCTCGGCCCGTAAATGGTCACTCCATTAGCAAATATTTTGACATTCCTTAACAAATGCTGCCATTAAAGGGCTAATAGTCAGATGTTCTTTTTCAACTAATATTAATTTAAACTCCTCTGGTACTTCAATACAGGATCTGTGGTGTTCATAAATTAAAAATTATCCAGTTCATAGGTGATAATTCTACTAAGTTGGTTACACACCATGTATATTTAAACCTTTCAATCTTCCCTTTCTTCATCAACCGAAAAGTTCTCCTTGGAGGAAAATTAGCATACTGGCGCGAAAAATCGCTTTCAATGAAACTAAGCTGTTCATGTTATCATGGCCCAGTACCTTAGCACATCTATATTTCCAAATTGTCCAAACCGCCATTGTAACAAGACAAATTAGAACATCTTGCAGGCTGTTTGTAAGATGCATTTGTACATGTTTAAAATCTCTAAATAGAATAATATTAGCTGTCAATTTCATGTGACTGATCCCGAAATCCTTTAAAACTGTCTCTATGTGATTCCAGAACTCAAGAATGACTGAGCATTTAAGGAATAAGTGCTCGATTGTTTCCTCCTGCGATTCACAAAGAGGGCATCGATTACTGGTTGTGACGTGACATTTTTGTAATAGATGACCAACCCAAAGTCTGCGATGGAGAAGTCGCCAAGCTCCATCCTTTGCTTTATATGGTTTAGAGGGCAGGTGTAAATTTTTCCAGACAGTTTTCCATTCAAAGGGTTTATAACATGTGTCATTCCAAACAGCAACAGCTTTTGGTGTTTTAGCGTGTTTTTGTATCAAAACTGTATACCAGTCATGGGAACTCATATGACATTTGAATACATTTTCATCGTAAAGCAAGATGGGTGGAGCTATTTCCTGTTTGCTAGTGGAATTTTGTAATTTAAACCAATCCGGAGGAACACATGCCTTCCTAATATGAATTAATAATCTCTGAGCGTTGATGGTTCTCAGCTTACATTTCTCTGATAGGGTCTGCCTGGAAACCCACGCCCGGGAACCAAGCGTAATCACATCTGCTAAGTGCTGGATCCCATTAGTTGCTAATGATGAGAAATAAAGAGCTCTATTGGACAGGGTAATGTTATCATTTCCCCACAATTGTTGGTTTAAAGCATCTCCCCATGTCAATGGCGACTGACTGGTTTTAGAAAACATACTTAATGCCTTGCGTAAGTCCTGATATATCCCAGGAATCCTCCGAATATTTGGGGGTGGCGTATTTGAAAAGAAGATACTTGCAACTGGAAATGGCCCTATGTAACTTTGGAGTAATGTGCGTGAAACGGTTGTCCAAGGCGAATCTTCATAAAGTAATTCATAAAGAAATTTCAGTTTTAAAGACGCAAATTTTGTTGGTATGTGAACTAAATCTAACCCGCCATTTTGTTTTTTGTTCACACACACAGCCTGTGATACAAGGTTAGTTTTATCTTTCCATAAATATGCAAGAATTAATTGACTAATTTCAGTTTCTACATATTTTGGCATATGTACAACTGAGGCTGTACACTACAGCCCGGACATTGCCAAATTATTAATGACAAAGGTTCTTCCAAAAATTGACAAATGACGCCGCCTCCAACCTGCTAGAATATGTTTCACTTTAGTAAGGCGATATGTCCAGTTCATTGAGGGATCCATTTTCCTATTGAAGTAAATTCCCAACACTTTAATATTGTTGTCTGACCACTTTATTCCCATGACGTCATCATTTCGGGAATTCCACTCACCAAGAAACAAACCAACTGATTTATCCTTATTTATTTTTAGGCCAGATGCTTTCTTAAATTCAACCAGTGTCCTTTCTAGGCGACTAAAATCATAATTATCTCCTATGAATACTGTGGTATCATCAGAATATTGTGAAACCTTCAAGGGTCTTACAATACCTGGTATGACAATTCCTTTGAGTGTTTTATCTTCACGTATTTTTGCCCCAAATGACTCCATGGCAAGCACAAATAACAAGGGTGACAATGAACATCCCTGTTGAACGCCACGCTTCAAAATTACCGGGTCAGTTAAATGATTATTGACCAAATATCGACTACTTATATTAGTATACAATATCTTGACCCATTTAATAAAATTTTCCCCTAAGCCAATACAACGTAAAGACTTAAAAAGAAAATCCCACTCTAGACGATCAAATGCCTTTTCATTATCAAGGCTAATGATTGCAGCTGGTATTTTGTCTTTCTCCACTAAATTAATTAAATCCCGTATAAGAAAGACGTTTGTTAAAATGCTTCTGCCTGGAATACCACAGGTCTGATCAGCGTCAATCACTTCCTCCAAAACTCTGCTTAGTTTTAGTGATAGAGCTCTAGAAATTATTTTATAATCCACACACAGCAGAGATATTGGTCGGTAATTTCTCAAATCTTCCCTTTCACCTTTCTTATAAAGTATTCGAACGTATGCCTGAGACATGGAAGGTGGAAGGTTGCCAATTTCCAAAATTTCATGTACGACCTGCGGCAATGATGGCCCTAGTATACTCCAGAATGTGCTATAAAATTCTGCTGTCAGGCCATCACATCCAGGAGTTTTGCCTGCTTTCATACCATGTAAGGATTCAGTTAAATCTTGTAATGTTAAACATTAATCACACATTACACGGCATGAATCCGGCAACGTTTTCTTGATGTTACCTAAAACATTTGCAGCTGCTGCAGCATCACATCCTTCAGATGAATAGAGACATTGATAAAAATGATGAACAGCTCTTGTTATATCAGCTGTTGAATCAAGATTTACACCATCATTTGATTTTACACGTCTAATAATCTTTTCTATGCCCCTATCTTTTTCCAAACTGCAGAAAAACTTTGTGGGTTTTTCACCCTCAGCCTGCATCTGAGCTCGTGACCTAATTTTTGCACCTTCAAACATATACTTATCTAACTCATTTATTTTGTTCTTTGTTTGAATTAAAAGGTCGCTATAGCCTTCTTCTCCATTATTTACTTTATTGGAGGGTCGTAATAAAAGTTTATCCAACGCTTTCCTGTGCCTTCGTCTATCTCGTGCTAATTTATTAGCATACTGCCGTGAAATGTGAGCCAGATTATTTTTACCCTCCTCCCACCATTGAATCAAATTTTCATATGTGTCCTTTTTCCCGAGCCAATAATGCCAAAAGTGTTGGATAAGCTGATAATATTCAGCATCGTGAAGGAGTGAGTTATTACATTTCCAATATCCATTCCCTTGCTTAATCCAGTCAGCATTATCTAAGGTAATACACAGCATATTGTGATCCGAGGATGCTACAGGTACAGTTTTTGTCTGAGTTAGTTTACCTTTAAACGACTCCTGCAAATAAATCCTGTCTATTCTTGATGCAACATGCCCATCACGTGGATACCAAGTGAATTGTTTTCCATCAGGATTCAACAGCCGATAACTGTCGAATAAGCATTCTCGATCACATAGCTGGTTCAACTCCTTGTGGGATGTGTCAGCATAAATAGCTGAAGACCGTCTATCTTTATTTGCATCTAAAATACAGTTAAAATCTCCTCCTAGTACTAAATTTTCCGTCCCTTCATGTATAATTGTCGATAATTCTTTTAGAAAAGCATGCCGAGGACCATGTAAAGTTGGTGCATAAATACACATAATATTTAAAACTGAGTCAGAAATATTTACTGATATTTTCACCCAACGCCCATTTGTATCAGTTGATGATGATACGACATCAGCATATTTAAGGCACCTAGGGAGAATAAGAATAGCAACTCCTGCACTAATGTCTGTTGATAACGAAAAGTACAATTCGCCTATGAAGAACTATTTAAATGAATTATATACTTCAGGATTGTGAATTTTAGTTTCCTGAAGTAATGCTATGTCTGTCTTTTGCTTTTCAAGTTCTTCCAACAAAGACCTTTGCTTTAATCCTGTATTCAAACCCCTACAATCTAAGGTGCTAATAATCATAATAAGTAGGGTAATATACAACACCGCTACAATGGCAAATCTAATTGGATTTTGGTTTTTTACTGCCATTCTTTCGTTTTTTAGCCCATTTACCCAGCTTACTGTTAAAATCATGATTATTCAGCTGAACAATTTCCAAATGTCCGTACTTGGAAGCATCAGAATCACACCTTAAATGTCTATAGTGTACCCCTTTCGCTGTTATATAGGGCACGAGCGTTTCACCATCATCTGAACGATACATGACCATTTCATTGGTCGTATGTGAAGTGACTGAGTATTCTGACCCAGCCAATGACATATTGTCATCCTCAATATCCTCTTCCTCCACCTCACTCTCAGATCCAGAATCAATTTGGTGACGTTTGATTCCTCCAACGCTATTATTAATAGGGGTATCCATAGCATCCATCATTGACATACCTCCACCTATTGCGCCTTTCTCAAGGCTGTGGTTAATGCTACGTATGCCCGAGATTTGACTTAAAGGAAGTGGGGGGGGGGGGGGGGAAATCTTCGTCTTCCGTCAATTGTGACCTAAATTTATTTTGCCCACATCCCAAAATCTCTGACTGAGTAAACTCAATGTCACTCAGATTCTCGCCATCAACTGGTTGACTTTCGCTAGCATCAACTGGAGTTAAACCAATCCCTTCTTCTAAAATGTATATTTCATCATTAGGCTCAGTTCTTGCTACCGCTGCACACGACGTTAATGGCAAATGCACATCAGCTACAACTGGAATTGGCGCTGTAACTGGTGGTGAAATTTCCTTATCCCGTATCAGCACAGAGGGCTTTTCAACTGATCCACCGCTTTGAGGTTGCTTTGGTGCAGTGGAATTGCCCATCTTATTAGGGCATCGCCATTTAAAATGCTCAGTAGAACCGCATATAAGGCACTTGTTTTTCTGTGGACAATCTCCTGCTAGATGGGTAGTACTTGAACAAATGCGGCATTCCTTAACTTGTCCCTGTACAATAAGGGAAGGATGAAAATTCCATCAATGGACAATTTATTAGGTAACGGTGTATCCACTTTATCGACATAAACTAGCCTAACTCCAGTCTCTAGCGTCCTGTCAAATCGACACGTCTCTCTCTCCACCTTCAGAATCTTCCCATACTGGCTGAGCTCAGATATTAGCCGCTCATTAGGGATCTCCAAAGGCGCTTTAATCTTCACCACCAGTTTATCGCTTTCAATTTCTTCAACTCCACAAACCTCTCCATTAACAGTCAAATCATTTGCTAATAGCTTCTCCTTTGCCTGTTCATTGGCCAAAGTGATGTTCCATATATTACGAGTAATATTAATAAGGCCCTTTAACACCATAGGTCCAGCGCCGACGATATCTTTTAAGCCATGATAAACGTCTATGGCTGATACGTCCCACCCTCTTGTGGTTATTTTCAAACTTAACGTTCGTTTATATTTAGCTGACATTTCTAATGACGTTATAACAGCAGCGCGCCAGACCACCTTTAAAACCGCGCGTTTGCATGTAGGTCACGCTAACACAGGTGAACGAAAAGCCGCCTATACAAACAGGCCAGGCTAATGCAGTTCTCAAAGGCAACCAACATAAAAGGCGCTTTTAACGGCGTGAAAGGAGGCGGACAAGAGCAACTAAAGGAGGACAAACAGCTGGACAAAAAAGGCCGAAACAGCAGCGGCAGCCAACAATGGCTAGCGCTTTAAAACAAGCGAGCAACAAGCTTGAAATACTTCGCTGCAAAATACGACCTTCAACATCAAAATCTCCCCAAATAAATACAACAAAATCAACGTATATACACTTATAAAGAACCAAGACAAAAATAAAGCATATAGGCGTAATAGAATGCGTCTTAAATCGACGTTAATAGCAGAGCCAAAGCAGTACGACTTCAATGACTACTACTACTACTACTACTACCACTACTACTACCGCCGCCGCCGCCGCCGCTAATACTACTACTACTACTACTACTACTACTACTACTACTACTACTACTACTACTACTACTACTACTACTACTACTACTACTACTACAACAACTACTACTACTACTACTACTACCACTACTACAACAACTACTACTACTACGCCGCCGCCGCCGCCGCCGCTACTACTACTACTACTACTACTACTACTACTACTACTACTACTACTACTACTACTACTACTACATACTACTACTACTACATACTACTACTACTACTACTACTACTACTACTACTACTACTACTACTACTTCTACTACTGCTACTACTACTACTACTACTACTACTACTACTACTACTACTACTACTACTACTACTACTACTACCGCCGCCGTCGCCGCTAATACTACTACTACTACTACTACTACTACTACTACTACTACTACTACTACTACTACTACTACTACTACTACTACTACAACTACTACTACTACTACTACTACGACTACTAACACCGCCGCCGCCGCTAATACTACTACTACTACTACTACTACTACTACTACTACTACTACTACTACTACTACTACCGCCGCCGCCGCCGCTACTACTACTACTACTACTACTACTACTACTACTACTACTACTACTACTACTACTATTGCTACTACTACTACTACTACTACTACTACTACTACTACTACTACTACTACTACTACTACGCACCCGAGCTCACGACCCGCCATAAAAACACTTGAAGCAAGTTGGATCAGCAGTACCTGTGACATGCAAAATCTATAATCAGTATGGCCACGGCCAGTTATGCTAACCATACCTCTCAATATAATGGCTAACTAAGTCCTCTGGTCCACTGCCATAATACTCTATGTTAGCGTCAGGTGGTTCTATGTCGCGTGTATCTTGTTCTACAGTTTGGCTCATTCGGTAAAGCTGGGGCCTGTTTGATCATGAGAATCAGACAATACTCGTTCAGGGCACTATTGCGACAGGTGAGCTACTTTAAGTATATATGCCAACATATTGTTGATAGTAATTTATATTATATAGGCATAGTCGAAATACAGTCAAAGTCCATCTCACACACGCAATGCGCTCATAAATTAAGAAGTAAGCGAGAAATCTAAATTTGAAAATGCGAAAACCGGGAATTCTGATTTCACATTTTAAATTCTGGCGATCGTTGAGCCGCCTATAGGGCCTATCTTCGTCACTATAGTTAGGGTAATCATTGTCATATATAGGGCTCAATAGAAAACACTGAGAGCTGTGTGGTCGGTATTAGCTCTAGTATCTGCACTATTTAATTTCTTCTATTAAAGTGTTCCTGCTGAATGCGGTCTTGCATGTATAGTTTTATTAAGCAGACTGATTTAGCTTATTACTTTTAGAAGAGGTGTGTGTCAAATCCGGCATATTTCGTCAGGTTTAATTGAAATCTTGGTGCAAGGGAGATAAATCTTGTCTAATAAAACATCGAATGAGCCAATAAATTAACATGATTACTTCCCTTAGCGGTGATCAATTTTCAACACACGTGTCATGCG